>RWGZ01000970.1:394156-562111 GCA_009725065.1 Utricularia reniformis
CGTCGGATCGTA
This sequence comes from Utricularia reniformis, assembly GCA_009725065.1. NCBI lineage: Eukaryota > Viridiplantae > Streptophyta > Magnoliopsida > Lamiales > Lentibulariaceae > Utricularia > Utricularia reniformis. Next base: position 394,169 of record RWGZ01000970.1, read on the forward strand.
GAAGGAACGGAACACGTAAGGTCTACGGTAACCACATAGTTAACAATAAGATAATAACGTCGAAATTCGAGTAACTAAAACCTATTACGAAATGCAGGAAACCAAAGAAAGACTATAACAAGCGAAAGCAACGGTAAACAAACAAAAAAAAACAGAGTAAACACAATATAGTAAGGGAAGGTTCAGACTTAAGTAATGGGATTGGGTTAATAAAGAAGGAAGAAATGATACGAATGAACGAGATAAACGATAATAAGACTCGGGGTGAGGAAGGATGGACCGTCCGACCGAACCCGGCATCGTGCCTTGTACACGATTCGCCAAAGGAAGGGCATGCCTGATGAAGGGAACGATAAGTTCCAAAGAGGAAAAGATACGTACGAAAAGGGCAGAACGGATCCGGGTGGAAAAAGGGGTAGCGCCTAAGTACCCACCCGGGGAAGGGAAGCATATGGCCCGTCGAGTCATCCAACAGCTAACGGTTGGCTTGGGCGGGACATGCACCGAGCATGTTACTCTCGGCAATAGTAAAGTTAAAGTATGATGGGAATGATAAGGGTAAAAGAAGAGGGAAATAAGAAAACGGTTAAAAAGGAACGATTCATGTGTGTGTATACGGTGTAATTGAGAAACGTAAAGATAATGTGTAATGTGTGTGAAGTTTCCTTTAATAGATTGTGACCGCTTTACAGATTTTGTAGGTGACGCAGACGAGGTATGAAAGGGCATGGGAAGGAGGTCGTCGGTTGTCCGGTGATAGGGTCTGGTCCTTCGGAGAATACTCTAAATTATGCTGTCAAACTTTGATGTTTTCGAACTATGTTTTATGTTTACATTCGAATATTTTCGTTTTAATTATCACATTTAACAATACAGTTAGGCCCAAATTAGGGTCGTTACAGATTTGATATGATATTATTTCCTTCAATATCTCTTTCTATAATTGCCGATATCTTTGACCAGTGGGCCCCACCATATCTCAGTTCGGTCCTCGACCGATTGCTTCCATCTCATATCTTCGGATCACATGCTTCGGTCCTCTTTGTTATATTCAGTATTGCGTACTTTGGTCCTCGACCGATCGGTACCAATACCGACCATCCAATCTTCTGTGTGTGCCAGATCGTTCACATGACCGATCATCATCCAAGTGTGACCGATCGATACCAATACCGATCTCCACACTTAACAGGGCATCGCCCATCATTTCTCATCAGTGGCCCATCCCCAAACTAATGAACTTACGGATGTATCTAACAAGGTTATCCTAAAAGGATTAAAGACCAAGTTAGAAGATTTTGGAGGGAAATGGCCTGAACATATCTATGTGGTTCTATGGGCATACCGAACTACACCTCGCTCAACGACTCAGGAATCACCCTTCTCATTAGTGTATGGGTCCGAAGCGGTTAGCCCGGTGTAGGTTGCCATCCGATCGCCCCGGATATCTCAGTATGATGAGCATATGAACGGCGAAAGGAGATTGTTGGATCTCAAGATGATCGATGAAAAGAGAGATGTGATTTACGTACAGATGTGTGCATATCAGCGAACTATGGAACGAGCCCATAACAAGCGAGTCCTCCCAAGGGAATTCTTTGAAGGTGACCTCGTCCTGAGAAGCATAATGGTGCAGAGGAATGTTGGAAAGCTTGACAGAAATTGAGAGGGACCGTATCGAATATCGAAGAAACTAGAATCTGGTGCGTATAAACTTGAAACATTAGATGGTGACGAAATCCCCCGAACTTGGAATGTCATGAATCTAAGGCGGTATTACATGTGAACTTTCGACTAAAAGGTTTGACTCAATAACGTACATTCATTTAAACGTAAGCAGAAAACAAGTAAGTACAAAATAAACTGTTTCTAATTGAATGATGGACCGATCCTAGAGTTGGATGACTTAGGACGAGTCTAGACTGGTGACCGAAGTTTCTTATCCTCAAGGCTCCCAAGTCGCAGTGATCGCTCTGATGAGTCAGATGCTCCTGCACTTGTCCAGTCCCATGGATGAGTTGCGATTCTCCCAGAACTTACTACGAACTAAGACACCCCCTTTAGCGGCTTTCATTCTTGGGAAACAGCCCTTGTACTTGCGAAATCAGCCACAAAAGAAGGAATGAGGGAGTCGGCATATTGAAACACAAGTTCGGCCCTGCAGTGGGACATATGTAGAACAAAAGTTTGACCAATATAACCTACAGGACTTCAGTAGAATTAAGGTTTGGCCAAAGCTTGTTATGGACTCATAATGAACCTAGGCCGCGCCTTTCGAATTCAGCTATGATCCCAAGGACGAAATAAGAGCGATCCACACACAATATAAAACGACCAATCCAGCCCAAATTGATCCGAGTGAGCCAAGTGTAATGATGGGGACCAATGGGTTAGCACCGTATAAGTAGTCCCGATCTTACACTTGTTTAAACACACTCGTTAATATGAAACATACTAGTTTACTTAAAAGATCAGTTACAATAATTTATTCTGATGATTATAAAGATGGAGTTGAGAGGGAAAGATGCTTATATAAGGAGTAAAGAACAGAGTAGGGACAAAAATACAGTTTGAACCTAACTACCATGCCCATCTTCCTTATCCTTCGTTCTCTGCTCATGCGGTTCGGTCCGGGCCGCGAGCTGCCTCAACTCTTCTTCTTGATCGTCAACTTTGTGGTTAATCGCCCTCTCCACTTCTTCGAACAGATAGAAGAATGGATCATTCTCTAGAACGGGCTCTTCCAAGGATGGAATTACTTGAAAGTTTCCATCCTTCCCCAAATGATCGATCATCTTCCATCTGTCATCCTCTGAGAAAGCCCGAATTGCTTCGTAACCTGGTCTCGCATGCTATCCAGATACTTAGCAATGCATACCCCGTGAATGTTATCCGCCAAAGTGAATAACAAGAGGGACTGAGCGAATCCCAAAACCGCTTCTCGGACCGAACTCTGAGACGAAGCACGAGCTTGAGTCAACTCCTCCTCCAAGCTCGATTCTTCTTCTTGGGCCTGATGCAGAAGATCGTTAAGTTTATTCCTCTTCTCTTGGGCCCGGGCTTGGGCTTGTTTGAACTCATCGTCCTTAGACTGTAGCTTGGCTTCCATATCCTCTTGAGTTGCTTTCCCTTCTTCTCCAGCTCAGAGATCTGACTTGTTAAGAGTGAGATTTCGGTCCCATCTTTTAACAACTCATTATCCAACCTGTTCCGGTCCTCTCGTACCGAGACCAGCTCGTCATGCTTGATCCCAACTCGCTTTTTTGCAAGGTCAAGTTGGTCTTGGACTTCCTAGGACACAACTTGATCACCCTGGTTCTTTTCCATGGCGATCGCAGCGGTGAAGCCTTTTCTCAACATCTGCATAGGATGCCAAGGTCAAAATATAAACCTTCGGGCCCTGAAATTGGGCAGGCTTACCTTAGTTGCGATGTCGAGGAAACCTTCAATCAATTCCTCCCTAAACACATCTGGCTGAACGTTGTCTGGGTTCTGCTCCCCATATAGGCGGAAATCTTCGAGGAAGGCGCTTCTCCAAGAAGCCAAATTCTTCCCCTTCTTGAACTTGTCCAGCAAGCTCAAAGCAACTCCCCAGTCGGAGATGGTCTTCGGGCCCGAGGCAGGTTCCCTCAGAACGATCCCCTTGGTAGGGACCGAAGAATCGTCCTCCTTCTTCAGCCGTTTGGCAATCTTCGGGGCTTTTGCTTCGGCCGTTCTCTTCCCTTTACCTAAGGGGACCAGCGGCAAGGAGATCTTGGCGTTTAGACTGGGACCGGGGAGAACTTTCTCCACAGGAATAGCTCCATGTAGTAACAAAGCAATTGTGTCAGCACCGATTAGGAAACTATTTCCAATCCGGTAAAGGCCGGATAGGCTCAAAGAGCGAATCCTAGCCGTTATCACCTCCTCTACTACTCCAAATACCCGAGGTGCAGACCCCTTTCCCATTGAGGGCTGCCCTGTACAACGCAGGGTTAGTGTGCCCGTGCTGGTGGTCTGGATAGAGGGGTTCCCTCCAGCTGACGTCCCCGATGGAATTAGCTTACCACCCGTGGCTGATTCAGAGGGATCCGCACTACTGGTTGCTCCTTGGCATCCACCAGAAGGACGGGCCGAAGCTGCAGCTATACGCTTAAGTATGGAGCTTGGCATCGTTTCGGTTGAGCCTGCAAAATAAATACATGAGGATCAGGAATGGTAACATAAGAATTAATTTCATACCCGATCCCTCAGATGGATCTGGGGAAGAAAAGACTCCCTTCGTGGCTGCGGCTCCAGTCCTACCAGCGATTCCTATTCTTATTAGCCTCTCCTCTCGAAAGCAGGTCCACCCTCCTAAGACGTGCTTCGGGAGGAGGGAACATCGCCAGCGAGGAGCCATGGTCGTTACCTTAAGAAAATTGGGTAAGAGTGGTGGGAAATGGGCACAATCGAGAATGATGCGTGTCGGTTGCTGTGGCGACGATTTTTGCAATTAGGTTATGGGGGTGAAAAGTCCCAGAAACCCTGATTTAAATGGTAAAATCCCGACGTATCAGGCATTTCCACGTAGGATTACTACAGGCAATCGCAGTCTGTACCCGCAGAGCACGCCTGTCAGTTAACAGAATATGTAAAGGCGCAAATCGGGATTTTATCGTTTAAATAAAATAACACGAAAAAGAGGCAACTGATACGCTCACTTGCAGTTCAAAATCAGTTTTCCAAATCTGCCCAAGTATGAGATTGGTCCCTAGGACGCTTTCCATCATCGGGAACGGTCCTGAAAGTGCCTGAGCCGTCATGTGATCGGCCTTATATCACCTCTGCAATGTCACACAAGTCCGAGGGGCTAGTGATGGGGGCTCCGGGACCAGGTACCCTCTGTTGGGTTAGGCCCAATCTAAGAGGTTAGCCCGAATGATTAAAGACAAACTAATGCGGCCCAAGATTGTCACTTTGGCCCACTTGGATTAACTAACCCGAAGGTCCGTTAAGAAGTCGGGACCGAAGATGGAGTTGGTCGTAACAAGGAATGCATACGGACCGACCTAATGGATCGGTCCAAACGGTTACAGTCACACGTTCTAAACCTCGGACCTCTCCACATGTTCCACGCTTCGGGCCTGGTCACATTTTCCACGCATCGGTCATAGCCACGTTTTACAACGTGCGATAATGACGTTCAACAGAATTGTCAGAGGCGGTTACAGGGCGTGGATCTCAAACGCCATCAGCCCTATAAATACAGAACTTGACTACGGAATTAGCAGGACCTTTTGGATGCGAAGAATAAGCTGTTACTCTGCCGGAATTATTCTTATCGCTTTCTTATCCTCGTTATCTTCATAAGCCTCTGTTCTTCTTGTATTTGAACATTTATTCGATTAGTGAATCGACTGAGAGCATTCCTTACTCTTGGTCAAGTGGTTTTTTCCCCATTTCCCGGGGTTTTCCACTATAAATTGTTGTGCCTCTTTGCCGTTCATATTTTCTCAATTGTTCTCCCACCAAAAACAAATCAAAACCGAGTTCGTTTCTTAACGAACCGGACGACTGTTGGTACCCCCTAAAAAGGGACCATAACAATTTACATATCTTCGCTTGCGAGACTGGTTATTCTTTACAGGATCGGCATATATTGAAACGCCTAAGGATCTCCTCAACATCGAATCTTGAGATCCATGTCAGTTTGGTAAACTTCAATGACGTGACCATGTACATTTGCCAGATATTCAGGAAGATTCTGTTCTCCGATAGTTCAATTACTTGCCGAGGTTTTCAATCATTTCATATTGGGATTCAAGTATGAGTTATATTCGGCATGGGATAATGATTCTTCGGAGAGGTCGCATGTTTTTCTATCCTGTTTTGTGGTGGTCGTGTGGATTGCATCGAGCGGAAGTTTATGGGCACTTGTGAGACACGTGAACCTTACATGTAAAATGAGTTGGTGCATAGCTGCATTGGGGGGAATTTGACCACATGTTACTTGATTGTATGTATGTGCACGGAATGGTTGGAGAGAATGTTAGTTGCGGAATGTTGGAAGTGCCAAGTCAACGCAACTTACTGATTACATAGAAAAGATAAGAGGTTACATGAGTATATGCGGATTTTCATGTGGAAGTGTTCAGTGATATGCATGGTTGCAAAACAACATGAGGGCATGCATGGTTCCCAAGGAAATGATAGTTTAGTTATGTGATGGTGCCATCTTACGACATCATCATTGCCACATCGGTCAATAGCGATAATCTTATCCTAATCCTATCCGATCTGAGTTCACCCATTGGATCCAAGTCTCGCATGATTTTTTTAAGGATTACGACAAGTTTTATACTTAGTTTCAACAGCGATGTTATAAGAAATAAAGTTCGTAGCAAATGAGAGGTTATGGAGAACATGAGAAAGGTTGATCGTCGTTGATTTCTAGAGGGTTCATAGTAAAGTATGGAAGAGATTGGCCTCACATATACACAGTATATTCGGGAAATGAAAGATTGCATACTTATGGTCACATGACAATGTCGTAAATCATGTGATCAATCGAATGTATCGCTGCTGAAGCCCAACATGCAATCCTTTAGTATTCAGTTGCAAGTGTATTTCTCATTAACCCTTATATATGCCCTTCTATTATAAGCACCGATACCGGGGACTCAAGAGTCCCAAGTATTTTGTCCTTTTTCGATCACAATTTCAGACAAGTTACTAATATTGGTCTATAATTGGTGTTTGATGTTGAGTGGTTATTGAAGCATGGCTAGCTTGGTAAGTTGATTAGTACGATGGAAGGAACGCCTGAGACTGAGGCTGGAGGAGTTGGCTTGAATATTCAACCCATTAAACCAATGATGCTCCCCGTGATTGATTTAACATGACCTAAGGAAATACATCATGTGTGTGGAGGAGCTTACTCAATATGTATCTAGTTCATTCGAGATCATAGAACATACGAAATGGCGAATTAATAATGCAAGATTTTGAAGTTTAGACTTATTAGTAGAGTTTTCTGGTCATCAATTAGAAGAATTCGATATTGTGAAATATTAATATTCTTTATGGACACCCATTAAGAAGCTATATAGCTATCGTGCATTTTCCATACGTTATATCGATAACTTTGGTGTTCAATTCATTGAATATGTATTCGTACATGTCGAAGAATATGGAATTGAATATCTTAATATTCAAATTCACGAGTAGAAGAGTACGCCTTTTGGGAAAATACCACATCAAGAAATTATTATTGCAAAAGAAGAAGCTAGTGTGCAAGACAAAGCATTGGTGAATGAACAAGTATTTATCGTGATAGATGCAGAAACTACAAATATGGATAGTGAAGGAGTGGTTAAAATGACAAGATAGTTATCGACGAATAACTAAGGAATACGTGAAGTTATCATAGAATTACAACATGAAACTCGGGTATGGAGTTGAGTTATTGAAAGACAGTCTCGTCTCCTCATCATTTGGAGTGAATATTTATTTGTCGACATTTGTATTCCATAATCAAGGCTTCTTTAATGGTTATAAGAACTATCAGGATCTTTTATCTATCATTCAAGAAGATTGGAGCATTTCATGAAGTATTCGGGTCACCGTGGTTTTGTTGTTGTTTGAGAAATTGAACATGTCTTCATCGTTCAATGTTCCTATGTGGATCATGTGGGCCCACGTAACGAAAGCCAATGAAGAGATTCGTAACCCTCGGAATTATAGTTGAGGATTTTGAGTTAAAAAGAATTCTTAAGCTTGAATGCTTGAAATTAAATCTCTACTCGATGATCAAGTTATTGATAACATTGAGCCTATGTTGAAGAGGCAATCTAATTGTTTTCCTTAACCACCCAAAATGGTATTCATTCAGGTAGCTTAACCTATCGTGGAGGGTTCATCTGTTCACATTACTTCACTATCCATAATGGTTTTCGTCTGGAATGATATTATTAATCTTTGCAAATGCCTCTATGAGGTCATCAATCAGGGTTTTATACTTCAATTATTTAAATAGATCCGAGGATTATGATTATTGGGTATTCAGAAGTATCAACCACTATCAAACTATGTCTGTCAGAGTTCAATTGTTGATAACAAAAGACAACATGTTTGTGTTAATTTCTTGATCGCCCGGAATGGTATTCATCCAGAAATATATGGTCATGGAACGTGCCTTCCCAATTAATCTACGACATTGATGGTTTAATGTCAAGAAATATATGGTTATGGAATACGTTGGCCATGGCAGTGAACCGTTAAGCTCCAGCCAGTACGTACAAAGTCGGTAGAGTTCTAATAATGAAGTTGTTGCTTCTGGAGGATCTATTTCTTCTCCTAGCCACTTTGGTAGATCAACGAAAATCAAGGACTTTATTAACGAGATTCGTAGTGGTGGATCTTCTTATCCTCCTTTATGATATTGCCACTGGAAAAGGTGCCTTGAATGTATTTGGAGCCATCGTATCTCTGCCTCATTTGATTATGAAGTTTTCTACCACATTGGGATAAAAGAGGTAAAGGTAAATCAAGTGTTGCCATATTCTTGTTATAATATTATGTGTCGAAGCAGTATGTAGGCCTCTGGTACCAAGAAAGATGTTTATATGGTGAAATTCTAATCAGGAAGAACAACTTTATTAAGATGATGTGTTTTTTCTCTAGAATGATAATGAGAAGTTTATAAAGATGAAACTCATGGAGTTGAGATTGTTTTAAATAATGAAAATGAATTACTTAAAAGAAGTGGAAATTCTCTTCTGAAAAGGAAAAGACAATTGATAAAGATATGGAATGATGTTCTAAGCAGAATTCGTCGAGCCAGTGACATACGCATAATGGGTCACGAGCTTATTGGTGATCCAAAAGTTGAACATTAGCTAGAAAGAAGTTTGCATTGATTTCACCTAATTGAGTGAAACATGGTCAGATAAATTTTATCTACCGTCGACATTAACATATTGTTTAAGTTTGTCGGCTTGAAGTTTTCCAATTATGCCTTTTGGTTCGAAGAAACTAAATTCCATGTACCAATGATCGATTAAATCAATATTTAAAGATGTGATAAGAATAATGTGTGGAAGTTAATAGTGATGGTATACAGTTAAAAACCGGTATGGAAGTAATCATGACCAATATTTGAGCGAATAGTTCAGCATATTGAACAGGTGTTCAATGAAGTGAAACTTTCCTAGAGGTACGTTCTATGTACGAATACGTTATATCAATTCCATATTCAATTACATGTTTCGATGACCGAGAAATTTAACCCAGTAGCGGGATACAGACAAAAAAATTTCCATATGATAAAACGAGTATGCTTAGTACTTTGTTATGAGCGGAATCTCTTATGCTCAAATTAGAGGTTGTGGACCTCTGTGATACTCGCCGATCTAATTCCGTCAACACTGGGGACTTGCGAGTAAAAACGGTTTGTCAATATGGAAGAATATGAGGATGCTATAGCAGTTTTGAATTAATATGATGATGATATGATCGTGATCCATTGAACAAACAATCATAAGAGACGAATACAAGAAATTTAGACATTATCACACTTGGGAGAATGAGAGCTCATTGAAGGGAGTGAAACTCATTGTTGTTAGAATCCTTCACATATGTTATCGATTATCAGAAAGTCATGTCTTTCTGCTCGTGGAATTCATTTATTTATTCGCCCTTGATAGTGCTAACCGATTTATCCTCAAGTCAGCATATAAAAGTATATCTTTCTGTGAAACCTTCAACAAAAATGTTTAATGGAATGAGGCTTTCAATGTCTATGTAGAGTGTTCAGAATAATAGACTTTCAAGATTGATGACTTACACAGTGAGATGTATTGTGAGCCAAGAGAATACTCGTGCGAACAAATCTATTATCTAATGAATCAAGTGTGATACAAATGATTTATTTTCAACTACATATCATCATTATCGAGAGATCAACTAATGAGATTACTCCAAGACGAATATCAATCTATGAAATTGTATAAATAATCGGTTAGTAAGCCATCTATATCTTCGCTGATCATCTTGTACCAAGCTAAGTGCATTCAATAAAGAAGTTTATGCAGGAGACTATGCTGACTATGAGAAGGTGATGAGATAAATATTGCAAGTTAAATTAGAAATTTGGCCAATATTGCCCTAAGTATCTACAGTGAATATCGCAAGCGAAATTATAAGTTGAGTCATATTTGCTCTGAGTATATATGGCGACAATTAAACAATTGTTCATGATTTTCCTGTCGACACATGGGGACTGATATTATTATGGGCCTTTGTGATGGCCGTGGACATGAAGAAATTGTGCATTATGGTATTGAAATGAGACATTGAACGTATGTAAGTCGAATCAGTATCCCAACTTTGGGAACATGAAATGAGAAGTATCCCCTCATCTTATTGTTTGCTAGTTTGGGATTCCTGAGGACTTGGTGTCATATAATGCAATGAAATTTTTCGTAAAGAAAGCAAGTATTATTATATCTAGTAGAAACAGTGCCTCGTGCCTGGGAGCGGCAAGCGAAGCTCCCTCTAATGTATCATTCTATTTTCGATGTTAGATATTGCGCACAATTTTTTGGAAAAAAGCACGAGTGAATGGCATGAAAATTATTATCGCGTGTGGCGTTACACATATGAGCATTCATAGTCACTATAGAATTTACTGAAGAAATATATGGGAATTCAAGGAATTGATGCATTATTATTGACTTTTTGTGACTTTAGATAAAAAAAGTTGAGATGGTTGAACATTCTTGTATGTTAAGAGGGAAATTGTATGAGATTACGATGGTTGAACATTCTTGCACGTTGTATGAGGTTACGGTGGTGATGAGAGAATGAGCATATAAGATTGTGAACATGAGCGGAGAAGAGCTGCAACGGACTTGGTATATTTTCAATTTGCGCAAGTATTATGTATTGACGTGACTCGTCGATCTTTTTAACATGAAAATCCCCCTCTGTTTTATTATATTCAGATTTTTATGTATCTTTTTTGACGACATGAATTCAATCGACTATGGGATTGGTAAGATAGGAGTAGGTTCATTGCATTTTAGTATGATGGAGGATGGAAATTAAATAATAGGTTAGATTAGAAATGCAATGTACCGTCTGTCTTATAGTCAATCATTTTCAAACTCGTCAATTTAGATCCTAGATAAAATACTTTAAACGTGATGAGTTTTCTGTTTGCAGCAAAATTGTCTATACATATATATTGTTGGAGTATGCCAAGAGGCCCGATTGATAATTTAATAGCCGATCTTGTACCGAGCACGTTCCGTGGCAAACGGGGTGCCTTTTGACCCGACTCCTCCATGACACACCGACGAGGGTGAGGCCGGTCCATTTCCGCAGAGAGAAAGTGCTAGTACGTGTAAAGAACAAGTGACATCCGCCACCTTCGATAGTCAAACCAGTAAAATCATTTAACGTGAGGAGCTCGATCAGTCTCGATGAAAGTGAAAAATTTACGTCAGTCTAAAAATTGTACCTGGAACCTGACGCTACTTTTACCTAGACAGTAAGAGCTCCCAACGCTTTCAATAGTGTGCGGGAAAGGTCTAAAATGAAATGACCCCGGGTGCATGTTTATACCGGAGGGAAAGTGTGATGACCCCGGGTGCAAGTTTATATCGGAGGGAAAGTATGATGATCTCGGGTGCAAGTTTATACCGAAGGGAAAGTGTGATGACCCCGGGTGCAAATTTATACCCGGGGACAACGTGCAAGTGAATTGCGGCGCTTTGTGAGGTCCTATTAGAATGAGATGATCTCGGGTGCAAGTTTACACCTGGAGACAACGTGCAAGTGAATTGCGGGTGATTCGTGAGACCCTATGAGAATGAGATGATCTCGGGTGCAAGTTTATACCCAGAGACAATGTGCAAGTGAATTGCGGGTGCTTCATGAGACCCTATGAGAATGACATGATCTCGGTGCAAGTTTATACACGAAGACAATGTGCAAGTGAATTGTGGGTGCTTCGTTAGACCCTATGAGAATGAGATGATCTATGGTGCAAGTTTATGTCAGAGATAACCCACAAGTGAATTGCGGGAGCTACGTGAGGCCCTATGAGAATGAGATGACCTTGGGTGTCAGTTTATACCCAGAGAAAATGCGCAAGTGAATTGCAGGCGCTTTATACTGCACTATGAGATATTTTACATCCTTATGAGAATTAATGGGTGCTTGTCGGGACCCAAGAATAAGAATGTGTGATGAATATGGGCGCTTAGTAAGGCTCGAGATTAATGGGTGCTTGTTGAGACCCAAAAATGTGTGATTGAATTAGGGCGCTTAATGAAGCCCGAGATTAATGGGTGCTTGTTGAGACACAAATGCACGATGAATTGGGATGCTCAGTGAGGCTAGAGATTACTTGGCATAGGTAAAATCCGTGAGTAGAATTGATATCGAACGATGGTTGTGTTATGCAGAAGATATTCTTGTTTATGACAAAAATGAACGAATAATGCTTTTATGGCATAAATTATCATGGTACCTTCAATCAATAAAGCTCGTTTATATCCAGCCATTCTTAATTATGGTCAAGGAATTTGATGGATTGCATTAATGCACAGTTTTCAAAAAATCAGATATATGAGCGAGTATCCTTAGTTGTTATACCAGTGGCCAAACGATTACCCAATAACAAGGAATGCTATGTTATTTACGATAATGAGAAGAATATTTATTATCGGAGAAACTATGAAGCCACGTTATGACATGACTTCATCTGTTAAACTAGCCACGTTATGGTCCTATAGCATGGATTTCGTTATTTATGACCACATATTTTAATTTTCAATCAAACTGACCAAGTGATGGTCTTATGGTACCAATTATAGTTAGTTATGATCGGGTACTCTCAAATATTAGTGAAATTGTAAAGTGGCCTCCCTATCAAAGGGGCCATTGTCTGATAAATTTATCGTTTGGCTTAAGTATCTACATATGCATTTATTTGTCGATAGATCATGTTTATGGATTTCATTCGGATAAACGATTAAAATGGCCAAATATTCGCCTTATTGTATGAGTTCAACTAAATTCTATTACTACTGGGGACTCCCAGTTACGACCAAAGAGATCGAAGGAGTGGCCCACTGCAAAGAATATTCTTAAAATAATGTTTGTCATATAAGGATATTAATGGCACTTATATTTGTCTATTTGATAATTAACAGGTATCATTGATGATAGCTTTGATTGCTTATGACACGATAGTTTGCTTATTGGTGAATGATCAATTTTATAGACAGTTTAAAATTCTCGAGAAAGATTGTAAAGTGGCTTACGAAGTGGAGTCGTCTTGGATAGTAATTAAGGAAAAACATTTGTCTCATCAATGACACATAATAGTCATTTGATAAGTTGGTAAAACCACCTCACACGAAGTGGTATCTCTATCTCGAACAACGTTGTGACCCCCACCCATTCTCCGTAGAATAAATGGACGAGTCAAAGAAATAGAAGCAATGGCGATGAACATGGTGAATCTTTATTAAGTGGATAGGTCTGTATTTTTATTTTTATGATTGGTGTATCCAGTATTTGACTCGTGAGCATCTTGCACTTATGGTTTATGAGTGAAAGAACCAAGAACCTTGTCTAGACGTATTAGGAAACTCATTCCCTTAAATGCGGTTGAAGCAGTAAAGGGTAATTCCATTATTTTTAGTAAGTAAACCTATGTTATGATCTAAGGAATCACAGGGCTATTTTATAACATGGACTGTCGTCATATTTACGATCAGAGATTCCTATCCATGATCCATATGAAAGTGATCATGTAATTATCTCCGAAAAGTCTATACTCTTTTGACATATGGTGAAATGACTATGGGTGGCTCGGGTTCATTATTTATGATTGAAATGATCAGCACTTTGACGTATAACATGTATGTCGTTATTTATGACCATAAAGTCTAGAGAATTATTGTCTGCATAACATAGATTGTCTTATTTACCATCGGAGATGTCATAAAGTCGATTTTATGGATGACATAGATTTTATTATCGGAAATAATCCGAATATAGCAACAACGATCTAGCTTGATCAAGTTGCGAGATTCTATGAGAGACGGAACGAAGTAAAAGGAGCTTTTAAATTCGCAAATAAAGAGAAGTAGTTTCGAAGAAAACAGGGGACTTATTTTTATCAAAGGAAACATAGGATGGATCAAAATTGATGAGATTGAAATATAACGGTTCTTGGCTTTCTTACGAGACAATTTACGTTATTGCCATAGTCTTATGTTGTTTCCTGTATGATTCTCAGCCGGGGCCCTTGGTGTTCTTTTCTTATAACTCATATAGTTCAGCTAACCTCTTCCGAGGTGAAGATTCCCTCGAAATAAAGATTTTTTTTCAGGATAGAACCTTAATTCTGAGACAATATATATATGGGAAGCAGGAATAGAAGCAAGGCAATGACCCTACCTAAATCGGTATGTCCCCTACATATATTCGATGACAGCCAAAGCTATAATTCAGTTGAGCCCTCCATTCTATACTTAAATGTGGTTAGAGACACTTTATTTTTTATGAGATCATTTCTTAAAGAGACAATAATTCATCATTTCGCCTCAAAGTTTGGAACTCGACCTCAAAGTCCCACGTAACTCTTCAAGTTTAGACACATGACCTTCTTTTATTTCAGCAGCTCCATGCTAAGAAAGCAAGCATAATATATAGACGATAGCCTTTACAGGTAGCTGGTAATTGAGCTGAATATGAAAGAAGCACACGATCGACCGTAAGCGTTAAATAATTGCCACAAAATAATTAGAACGGCAAAGGAATAAGTACCAACCTCCTGCCGGAGGTGAGAAAGTTATGTTCTAGTTCGAATGTGGGGATATCTTATGTAGGAAAAATACATATGAGATCGAGGTCGTAGAGTAACAATCACGACGGGAACAAGATTGAATTGCAAAATTGAAGAGTCTAACGAACCCCCCAAGCTGTGAAGAGCTAGATTTTGATGAAGCAAAAAATTCAGAGCTCCATGCTGAGATTGAAACATCTTGATAGGCAGTTAAAAATATTTTCTAAGTTCGATTGCATAAGATTAACGAATCAAAGCGGTTCAGCAGAATTTCAGTGTATAATAAAATGCGTCGGTACGCAAAGTAAAGAGAGATATGTATAAGAGCATACCCTCCGAGTTGAAAAGTCGTGAAATTCTTGATTGAACTCAAAATCTGATACCATTAATGTCAGCGAGACGATTTCAGCCTTACTAATGGGTTTCTTAAAAAGTGCATGAACGAGCACTGGACTTCTAGACTAGTCAATATAATGTGGTTTACGACTTAGAGTCTGAATTTGCACACCAGGGACTATTGATATTATACGGGGTTATTTATATAATTATGATGCCCATGGAACTCGTCTGACGTGGCTAAATGGTATTTTTAATTTTCTATTATATTTATTGAGTAATGTGATTTCGGGGGTAGTCTCATAATTTGGGCATGATGGGCCCACGTATGAGGATTCTGATAGTGTTTTGAGTTGTTTTGGATGATTTCGGTCGGAAATGATGCCAGGGGTATTTTCGTAATTTGACACTCGGAGAGCTCGTTGGCAACCTTATGCGGTATTTTTGGCTATCTCCTAAGCATTCGAAGACGATGAACTGGTGAAGAGTATTCTTGGGTATTTTCTCGACATTACGTGCTACTAGTATTCGACCGGGGTGCATTTTCGAAGTTCCGGGATGTTGTGACACTTATTCATGTTTAATTGAATATTTTCTAAGTTAGTTGGCTAATTTGACTAAGATTGGGCTTTTGGACCTTAAGATGACTTATTGGGACGAGTTTTTCTATAAATACAAGACCTTAAGCTTCAGAAAAGGGTTCAGACTCTTGGCATGCTTCCCAAGTCCCGGGACTCGCGACTTTTTGTACAAAAAGTTGCGAGATCCTTCATTCAGCCCCATGACTCACGACTTTATGAGCAAAATGTCGTGAGAACATGTACTCATGCTCGTAGTCGCGAGATTTCGCCGGGTGGCTCCTCGACTCGCGACTTCTCATCACTTGAACACCATGGAGTCACGACTTTTCTCCCCCACCCGCGAGATTTTGTGCCTGGTCGCGATATTTTGTATGTACTCGCGAGTTTTTGTCAAAAACTCGCGACTGACTTCTTCCCTGGCGCGACAAAGATAATTCGATCGTTTTTCGTACAGTTTCATTCAGATTATCATTATCTCTTTATTATACTTGTATCTTTTGATTATCATAGTGAAAACCAATGTAGAGCTTCGCTCTTCCGATGACGTAAGCTCACACATTGTGGGCCCAACCTCGTATATCGCTCATGTCTCCACAATAATCGAACTCAAAATTATATAAGAAATTGACTCATCATGAACAAACTTCTAAAATATTTTTAAACGATATCACCTGGAATGGGAGATGAATTACAAACAGAATTAGATTGGGGAAATACATTCTGGATGAAACAAGATTAGGATCAACTTCTCAAATATTCAAGTAAGTGTACGAGGTCAGGTGAAGCTTTAATTTGAGGAGAAGTTGTGATATCTTGATTTGTTAATACAAGTAATGATGGACTGAAATCACATGGAAAGGATTTTGAGATATGTGAAAATTTAGACTCATGGAATGTGACATCCCTAGAGTAGAAAATTTGCTTTGATATTGGGTGGATATCTAATAAAAATGCATGTTTTAGATGGAGAATAAACTTCTTTTGATGAGCTTTAATTGTGGATCAAACATAAGCACCCAAACACACGAAGATGATTATAAGACAGGGGCTAATTTTAAAGCAAATGAAATGGGGTGACAAAGTTCAAGAGTCGAGAGGGGAGTGTATTGATCAAATAGGAAGCTAAGAGAACAACATATATCCCATAATTTAATATCCATATTAGCAAGGAACAAGAGAGACCTAGCCATGACAATGAGATGTTGATGTTTTCTTTTGAAATCGACATTCTATTGTAGTGTTTCAACATAAGTGATATGGTGTACAATTCCTTTAGCGCTATAAAAAATGGGCAAGTTGTATTTCAGGGCATTGTCTAGCCTTATGACTTGAACTGAATGGCCATATTGCCTCTTAGCCATGTGACAAAAAATGGGAATAATTTGCTAGCATCACTTTTGTGCTTGATGAGAAAATCTATGTTGTTCTAGTTAAGTCATCCACAAAACAAATGAAAAATTTGTATCCTTCTACTGCCTCCTCATTTTTGTTAAACTAAGGAAAAAAGTTTAACAAAAATTTAACATGTTTACGGAACAATACATATTTGTGTTTGGCCCTGTTGAAAAGCTCACATACAAAGTCAAGGTAAGAAGGTAATTGTTGTGTCGGTAAACAACAATGATAACTTAAGAATATAATATTACTTAAGGTCGAATACATTGAGAATGATTTAATTTGATATTAATTTTAAAATATACCATGTAACAAATTAGTTATTGAATAATGAAAAGAAACTAGTAAAAATGGTGATAAACGTAAAGAGTTTAGATCAAAGACAAGACAGAGTGATGGAAGTTAACAATAAAGAAAAACATAGTCAAGGGTATTCGACAAATCGTGCGATGCAACCTACGGTTTATAGAAATCAATAATTTAATATATAGGTTAGTTATAGTCTCCAAGACCCTTAGTAGACATAATCTTATGAATTAAAATCAAACATACTCTATTGTGATCCCATAAATAAACAACTATCTAAGAGCACATACTTGCGGTTAAAAAAGCAATCTCATTAACCTAAATATGGTAATTACGATGAAGCATGAATAGATTTATCGTAACAAAAAAACTACTTAAGAGTCCGTACTAGAAGTTAACATGAATAATTTTTTGAACCTAGATACGATTTCATATTTTTAAAACCTAACCCTAGTAATATCCATGACTCATGCAATACAACTATACTTGTCTATTCACCGGTTGCAGTTTCGGCTAATTACTACGTGTAATCCTACACAACGTGATAAATCCCACTAATTATAAAAAGCATAGCATAAAATTTGCATGAAAGACGTTTTACATGTTGCAACTATTACTACTCATTTAATATCGAAATAACATTTTATGAATCGAGTGAATCAAGTTAGACAATTAAAAAATGTTTTATGAATTTAAAGCATGAGTCTCTCCATCGGCGCAAAACACAATTCGTCTTTAACCCTTGATTAGAATATGAACTCATCCACTAAAAATGACTAAATATGACTAGAACATGGTAAGAAAAACAAAGGAAAAAGATAAAGAAAGTTGCTAGACGTTTGTCGACTACGATGTGACTCTCTTCGAAAATGTAGAGAATTCTTCATGACCTCCGTTTTTGCCATTAATTCTATTGATTGAAGATGATTTTTTCTTGTATTTATTGATAACCCCTCATTCAACCATATAATACATCTTTGGAGGTATTTGGTCTAAATAAAGGTGATTTTGAGTATTGTGACTTATAAGAATCTCCACATTGAGCATATGAATGCGAAAACTGTTTTTCTCTATTTGGGATTTGAAGAATGAGATTTAAATGGCACAACTCAAATATTTTGAGGTGAATGATAAGAATAAATTCATTTGCAAATTTAAAAAGTGCTTTTACGGCTTCAACAAGTTCATCAACATTGTTATTTCATCAACAAGTTCATAAACACTTTTACGGCTTTAAAAAGTGCTTTTACGGC
Source organism: Utricularia reniformis (assembly GCA_009725065.1). NCBI lineage: Eukaryota > Viridiplantae > Streptophyta > Magnoliopsida > Lamiales > Lentibulariaceae > Utricularia > Utricularia reniformis. The sequence continues at coordinate 412,864 of RWGZ01000970.1, forward strand.
TTCAACAAGTTCATCAATAAAGATGCGAGAAATACAATTTAGTTTTCTCTAAATAAGGAAAGATACATATGTAATCATTTTACTGTATGTCGATGACTTGTTAATTGCAGTTGCATTTAAGGAGATTAAACAAGTCAAGTTGGATTGTATGATGTATTCGAGATGAAGGACGTTGGACTAGTCAAATAGATACTCGGGATGAGAATTTGGAGGGATCGACAAAAGAGTACACTTACCATATCCCAAGAGATATACATTCAGAAAATGGTAATCGTTTTCAAGTAGGAGATTTAAGTTTGATGAAGCCACCTTTGAAAGTACATACTCAAAAGGAAAGTGTTATTATATTCTCAAAAAGCAGGATTCGATGATCGATTGAGATATTGAATATATGAAGGATGTGCATAATCTACTGCGTTCATGAGTTTGATGTATGCTATCATCTTTACGATACTTGACATAACCCATGGAGTCGAAGCCGTTATCAGGTTCATATCGAACCTTGGAAAGGAGCATTAGGAAGTAGTGGTATGGTTTCTACGATATCTGAATGGGACATCGAAACAATAGCTTTGTTTTCTGGGGCGATCGAGATGACATAGTACAAGGATGCCGATTTGGGGGAGATCTGGATGATCGGGAGAATACATCAGGGTATGTATTTATAGCTAGACGTACAATTGTTTGCTAAAAGTCGAAGTTGCATAGATGTGCCTCACTCTTGTCGAATGATAGAGAGTATGTAGCAATTTCGAAAGCAAGAAGGGAGATAGTATGGATCTAAAACTTCTTGATGGATGCTAGTAAGGAGACCAATCAATGGACTTTGTAAAATGACATTCAAAATGTCATAAGTTTGGCAAAGAATCTGGTATTCGCTTTGAGGATGATGCATATTGAGTTAAAGTGTTATTATATTCGGGACATACTCAAAAGGAAAGTTCTCCAATTAATGAAGATTAAGGGAATGCAAAATCCGAATGATATGTTGACGAAGGGAGTTACTGCAAAACTAGAGCTATGCATTGTTCTAGTATGACTCACCAAGTGACTAGTGAGTAAAGATCATTGAGATTGATCGGACATTAACTTAAAGATCGGAGAACTAGGCATGAGCCTAGGTGTTACAACCAACCTTCAAGCGGGAGACCTTGGCATGAGCCTCAACTATCACGGGTAATGAAAGGTTAGTAATTGCACCAAGTTTGCACCATTACATCTTCATTAGAACCCATTGAGTGCTAATTGGGTCAAAATGTAAGAGCTTATTGGAATGGGGTCAAAGTTGAAATATTTAATGAAGGGAATGACTAAATAACAAATTATGATACTTACACCTAATATAATTAGGGGTGGAATTCACGAAAGAGGTTTATTTGCAAGTGGAGAAATCTAGGGGTCTGGAGACGAAATTGACATTTCCTTGCGAGTCCTTAGTGATTCTCTATGACAAAGAACAAATTCGTCGCGACCTGTCACCAATTCCTTAGGATCAACAAAGTCATCGAGAAACTTAATGATTTCACCGTGAACACGACCAAAGTGAATTCCTCACGAGCTCAAGGAAAATCATCACGAGCCCAAATAAATTTGTCACAGAAAGCTAATTGGTCGTGAGTCTACCCCAATTCATCACGTGCCAATGCAAATTTGTTGCAAAAAGCTTATTTGTCGCGATTCATAGCCAATTCGTCACGAATTCAAGCACGATCCATTTGGTAGTGGTGAACGTGCCAATTTGCGATTGTACACGTGAGTCAAAAAGCAATGCATCCCCCAAGTAAAGTTTAAGAAGGTAACATTACCAAAGTAAGGCATAACTGGCTAGGAATGAACGAGTAGCGCTCGATCCATTTATATTTGGGAATGCACCAATGGATAGTCGAGAACAAACTAAAAGCTAAAAGGATGGCTTTGGAGAGACATGTCATTGGTCATGTATAATCTAGTACGATAAATAAAAGATACATGAAAGAATAAGTTAAGTTTTCAAATATATTTTTACGGCTTTTCATGATATTTAAAACCATCTTCAAGTAAGAAAAATTCCCAATAAAATGATGTTTTAGAAAGAAGACTATGTATTAAAGGATTTTATCGAAATTTATATAATTTGATTATAGATGAGCTCTACTATTTGTAAGAAATGATGAGCTGGGAATCGATATTAGAGAGATTTATTACAAGTGTGACGAGATGAAATATATGAAAGAAGTATATCAATTCATACTCATAAAAATTAATTTAGACTTTCAACCTCTCATCATTTGCGTATCAAATAATCATTTCATAATACCATTTCACTAACTTCCCTTTGTCTTTTTAAATAAACCAACAGAAGTGATGTAAACAAAACGGATATGAAATTATGTGATTTTAATGTTAGGCTTAACCTTCAAATATACAAGGTTTTATTCAATTTTGAAAACTAAAAACATCTATGATTTGAGGTACAATGCAATTGAAGTTCTGGTTCGACTCGAGTTTGAATTTAAAAGTTTGATTTAATTAAAAATATTATATTTATTATTATGTATATAATATAATTTAATTATTATAATATTACTGATTCACGAACTGACTGGAATCGATTTGTTAGAATTTTGATGTTCAGAGATTGATCCGAGGTATTTTCATAAATTTGATGCCCGGGAATTTGCTAGCATGTTTTATGATATTTGTGAGTTTTCTAAGATATTTTGAGTGACGTGGCATAATGTGTTTTATATATTTCGTATGACCAGTGATCCTTCAAAACATATATCGAGGTTTTCGAGGCATTAAGGAAGTTATTTGGAGAGAAATGATGATTTTAGAAGCATGATAAAATGGGAAGTATTGGAATGTTGGACTTTGTTTTCTATAAATATCGGTTCTTGGCTAGAAGAATTTTGGGATTTTGAGTACATATCCCAATAAAAGGCATTAAGTATATTTTTTGCAAAGATTTTGAACATTGTAATTTTTTGCCAGGAATTATCAAATGACATAAATAATCACGACGAATTTGTAAAGGAATGAAATTTCGAGAAGAATTTGCATTGAGGTTAAATTCATGATGAATTGTTAAGAGCTCACGAAGAATTGCACTTAATGGGGCGAAGCACAAATTCCTCACAAATTTGTATCTTGATCCCCAATTTTGAGATTTCATCCCGATTTTCAAAATCCAGGCTTATACAATTGTTAGAACCTTTAGTTTGAATATCATTTTAGTAAAACCACACCTACAGAGTTTTGCTTTTGTAATAACTCAATTTAATAATGAACTAATTAAAAAAACTAACTAAATATACTCATAAAATACACCTTAAATATACATTTTTGAAAAATCAAACTAGAAATCCATTATTATGACTTTGGGATAGGGGTACAACAGTCTTTTTCGAAAAGTAGGCGGCCACAGCTTCAGAAGAACGATGACGATTCCACGGCCCAAACTCCGAAATAATCGACAAATTAAACGACGACTTCCTGCCGAAATCTCGTGGCCGTCGAAACCATCCCGTCGCCCCCTTTTTGACCATTTTTCGTTATCTCATCGCCGCCTATTCACGACAGTGTTATGGAATCTGAAACGCCGCGGCAGCCTCCCACTCGCGAGGACTGCTGGACAGAAGAGGCCTCCGCCACACTTGTCGATGCCTGGGGCCGCCGATATCTGGAGCTTAACCGGGGGAACCTTCGACAGAAAGATTGGGAGGAGGTTGCCGAGGCGGTCAACGCGCTCCATGGCCACACGAAGAAAACATGGCGGACGGATGTGCAGTGCAAGAATCGGGTCGATACTTTGAAGAAGAAGTATAAAATCGAGAAGGCTAAGATAGCCGAGAGTGACGGCGGTCGGACGTCTTCCTCCTGGCCATTTTTTTCTCGTATGGATTTTTTGATTGGATCTAATTCCAATAAGTCTCAAAATAAGTCAAATTCCTCGGTTCCGCCTTCCGCCTCTTCTCAATCTACCCCATCCTTTTCCCTACCTTCCCCGCCGATGGCTGTACCGTTGCCCTACGGTAGAGGACTTCCTTCTGCAATTGTAACACCAGTAATTATGCCTCAGAAACGGCCTTTCTCCTCACCTGCTCTGAATTACTCTACGATGGCTGCGGCTGCTGCAGCAGATGACGAACATGGAGAAAGTGAGGGAGATGAAGAGGAGGGCTTGGAGGATGGGGATGCATCAGGGGAAGAGCCATGGTTGCAAGGCATAAGGAGAGTAGCTGGGGCTATAAATAAATTTGGTGAGGTTTTTGAGCAGGTGGAAAGAAAGAAACAGAAGCTGATATTGGAAATGGAGAAACAGAGAATGCTGTTTGTTCAGGATTTGGAGGTTCGACGAATGCAATGGTTCACTGATACTGTTGTCCAACAACAGAAAATGAAGCATGCTAAGTGCTCTGTATCTTCAGATGGTATAATTTTGGTTTATTCTAGTTCTGTGCATTCATTTCCTTATAGAATTCTTCCCATTTATTTATGAGAATCATCAATTGTCTGAATATCTTGAGGAAATGACATTGCATTCTGAAAGAATAGGATAAGTTGCAGTATGTGAATAGTCTTTTAAGTCTTTGCATTATATTTTACAGCAGCTTTCACATAGAGAGCAAAGGCTGGATATTTGTTTTTTCTGTAAGGTATTGCATTTTATTTGGCTAGTTTGTCATAACATTGGAACTTTTTATGGTTGTAAAGCATGAAATGTAGTTGTGTTGTCTTTGGTATCATCATATGGAGAATGTGCATTTGTTTCTAAGAGCATTGTTATCAGTTTAATGTGTATGCGTTATCTGTTGTTTGTGTTTGGAAAACCGTCTCATTTGTAGTGTTGCCGAGTAGTGGAAACTATAAAAGGAGAAAGGAAGTTGTGATTTCCTTTCCCATTCTCGACTTTCTTTATAAGAAAATTTGAGGTTTGCTTTTGTTCCTTTATTACCATGAGAATCATCTTGACTTTAGTTTGTCTACAATCTACTTTTTCTTTTTGTGATGCATAGAGGACATGGACAATCGCAGGAGAATGTTTCAACAAGATTTAGATATCTAATCATTCTCTTGTGCTATATAACTTGACTAAAGCAATCTTCTACATGCATTTTGAGAACCATAATACAATTGAGAATGTGATCACAGATCAGGAATGCATCTAGTGTAATAAAAATGAAATTTATTTGAGATTCCTCTGCCCCATTTCATTTTAGTATCGCTTGAATTTTGTTTCCTTTGCTCATGTGTTGTGGATTTTGCAGATGCTGATCAATTATTGTGATGCTGAAGCAGCTTTGGATTGCTGCAGCAGGTTGAATAATCTGTTTGATTCAGATGCTGAGAAAGGGTGACATTGCATTGCACTATCTTTTTCTCAATTGTATCATCCCATAATTTCTATTGTTTCAATATATTTCTTGAATATTAGGATCCAAACGAATTGAATCAAATTATAGTGTTTTTCAAGATTTGAGTCGAGGTTAAGTTCGAAAAGTAAGAAATCATTTATCGAGGTTCGATTCTATTGGAGTTTAGGAGATGTTCGAGTTCAAGTGGTATTAGAACATAAGTTAATAAATAAATTTGTATTTTGAATTTTGAGTATGAAATTTTGACAAAATTTAGTTATAATTATTTAGTATAAAAACATTTGTTTATGAGCTAAAACTTAATTTAGTTACAATTATTATAATTACTTGAGTTTAAAATTATTTTAATAATTTTATATTACAATTGATAATACATCAAATTTAAAGAACTTTATTTTAAGTTTTTTGAATTGAATTATTAAAATTGATTTTTAAGAAAATTTGAACAAATAAAAATGAATTTTTATCTAATATGAATTTTTAAATACAATAATTTAAATGAATTTTTATCTAATATGAATTTTTAAATACAATAATTTAAATGAATTTTTATCTAATATGAATTTGGGCGTACACAGAAAGGCCCAAAATTGAAAGGCAATTTCTTCAAAATGCAGCGTTTGTTTGGCATTTGAATTAATTTTGAATTAGGGTAATGGATTAGGCACTTAGATTCTCTCTCTACTTTGTCTCTTTGGCGGCTTTCGTCTGATTCGTAAGTCATGGATCTTTTAAAAAAGCGAAAGGCAGACGACAATGGCGTAGAATATTCATTATCGGGTACTCTGAACAACAGCTTTGTGAAAATATACCCATGCACGAGGATAACCGCCACACGATTAGGAAGAAGAAAAAACATAGACGAAATACAATGAATTTCAATTGAATAAACAAGTATGTATATGGATCCTATTTATACAAAATACAAATAGTTAAAGATTTAATTACCCCTTATACGTATCCTATTTACAAACTTCAACACTCCTCCATCAAGACGGAACGTTTTGGACATCTATTTTTGAATAACTAACCGTGTGTAGATTCATGTGACTAAGTAGCCGTCCGAAGATTGGGGAAGATAGGGACTTGGTGAATAAATCAGCAACTTGATCATGTGTCGAGTTATATGTTGGTCGAAGAAAACCACTCTTTAATGATCACGAATAAGATGACAATCAATGTCAAGATGCTTGGTACGTTCATGAAAAACAACATTCTCTGAAATTTGAATTGCAGCTTTGCTATCGCACCATAACGTAATCGGTAGAGGCACGAATACCTGTAAATCATGCAGTATAAAAGTTAGCCATTTTAACTCACATACTGTGGTTGTCATACTTTTGTATTCTGCCTCCGCGGAACTCCGGGCCACAGAATTTTGCTTCTTAGTTTTCCAAGAAATTAAGAAGTTTCCAAGAAATATACAATAGCCTGTAAGTGAACGCCTTGTGTCGGTACAAGAACCCCAATCCGCATCACAGAAACCACGAAGTGTAAGTGTTGATCCGGAAGAATATAAAAGACCTATAGATGAAGTCTCCTTTAGATAGCCAACAAGATGAATAGCGGCATCCCATTGAGCTTGAGTAGGGGATCCAAGAAATTGACTAAGTTGTTGAGTAGCGAAAGCAACATCTGGTCTTGTGTAGGATAAATAAAGTAACCTCCCCACAAGTATTCGATAAGGTTGTGGGTAGCTTAAAAGAATGTTATTTGCTCCTGCACACATGAGCTTCAGACCAGGAGGAAAAGGAGTGACCATCGAAGAAAGATGATCCGGAACAATATCCTGAATAATATCCATAATATATTTTCGTTGATTCACATACAAGCCAATAGAATCTGGATATATCTCAAGCCCCAAAAAATACTTCGCGGCTCCCANAAATTTCTCAACTTCTCTTCTTTCATCAAACTCTTCTTGTCAACATAGTATCAGAGACAACCATTTTTTCAACTCTGTAACTTCCTCGTCTTTTGCAAAATGGATAAAGAACCTGAATCCAAGAATGCGGTGGTCCTAATGGAGGATATCAATTCCCCTTTGTATGTTGTCCCGGGAGAAAATCAGGGATCTGTGGCCATCAATCCTTTGCTCAACGGCAACAATTATGTAACCTGGCGACGTTCCTTTGTACTAGCAATTTTAATCAAAAACAAACTCAACTTCATTAATGGTGAAATTCCAGAACCAAAGACTAATGATCCAACTCACTTGAAATAGCAGAGATGCAATGATCTAGTGGTCTCATGGATCCTCTGATCAGTAAAAGCAATCTATCTCAAACCATATTTTACATAAACTCAGCCAAGCAAATGTGGGATACGCTTTCAAATCGTTTTTCGCAGCCGGATGATAGTCGGGTATGCAAAATCATTGCTGAAATTTCTGGGGTAGTACAAGGAAACAAAAATGTCAACGATTATTTTACAGAACTTTAAACTCTTTGGGTAGAATTGAAGAACTATAGACCACTGACACATTGTCTTTGTGGTACTTGTAAACCCAAATGTTTTGAATATTTTGTTGAGATGCAAAATAAGGATTATATCTTCAAATTTCTCAATGGTTTAAATGAAACATACTCTGTTAACATATCATAGTTGCTTGGTCGTCGCCCTTTTCCCACTCTAGACAAAGCATACAATGCCATCACCTTGGAAGAGACACAAAAGAAGTGTGTTCCCTCTTATCACTTGGATAACAATGATGCTTCTGCCATGTATGGAAAGGCAATCGAGAAGAAAGAAATGGTATGCACATATTGCAAGAAAAAAGGGCATCAAAAGGAACAATGCTATCGTCTCGTTGGCTTTCCTTCGGACTTCAAGTTTACGAAAAACAAAAACAAACCAACATTTCATGTTAATGTTGTTGCTGCTGAACCAATTGAGGCAATCAATGCATCTGAATCATCTGAGTCTACTCTTCCCTTCACTAAGGAGTAAATCATGAAGTTTATGAGTTTATTAAATACTCCTGGCTCCTCAGTGTCTCAAACTCACTCAGGAGTTGCGACAAATCTGGTTTATGCCCCAACAGACATGGCACACTCAGGTACTAATTATTGTATAACAAGTTTTAACTCATCTGGTGGCATTATTTATCAACCTTACTGGATTATTGATTCTGGTGCATCAGAACATATGTGTTTCGATAGAAATTTATTCTTATCCTTGCAGAACATTGCAGCTCTTACAGTTAAACTACCTACATGGGCTGAAATAAAAGTTACTCAGATTGGGACTGTTTTTGTAACCAATGATTTTGTGCTCACAAATGTCTTATTTGTTCCAAGTTTCCAGTTCAATCTGATTTCTATTAGCAGGTTGACACATCAAATTCATTGCATCGTTTTGATCACTTCAAATAAATGTTACATCCAGGGTCTCAAACCATGGAAAATGATTGGGCGTGGTAATATGCAAAATGGACTCTACGTGTTGCAGGGAAACACATCTGACTTTTCTATTTCAATAAATCAGTCTGTTATGTGTACGAAAACTTTGGATTCAAATTTATGGCATGACAGATTGGGACATCCTACAAACTCCATTATTCCTTATATCAATAAAATTTGTCCAGAAAATTCACAATTTATCCACTCATGCTTGTGACACATGCCATAAAGCTAAACATAAGAGGCTTCTATTCCCTGATCATAATCAAAGTTCCACCAGACCATTTTATTTGATCCACTTAGATACTTGGGGGCCTTATGAGACGGATGCAATAGGAGGATATCGATGGTTCATATGTTTTGTGGGTGATTTCACTAGGTGTTCATGGATTTATCTGATGAAAACGAAAAAGGATGCCAAAAGTCTGATTCCTACATTCTGTGAGATGGTGAAAACTCAGTTTGAAGTTAATATTCAGATTCTTCGTTCAGATAATACACCAGAATTCAATTTGACAAATTACTATAATCGTTGTGGAATAATACATCAAACATCATGTGTAGAGATACCACAACAGAATGGGGTTGTAGAGAGAAAAATTCAGTATATATTGGTTGTTGCAATGATCCATCTTTTCCAGTCTAAATTGCCATTAAAATTCTGGGGCTATGCAGTTCTTACTGGAGTATACCTGATAAATCGTCTCCCTTCTCGGGTGCTTCGATTCTCCTATCATTTTTACATGCTTAATGGTTCACATCCTAAGTATCATATGTTGAAAGTATTTGGATGTCTCTATTTCGCCTCTACTTTGAAAGGCAATATAAAGAAATTTGACTCTCGAGCTCGTAAATGCATCTTCATTGGATATTCACTTTCGATTAAGGGGTATCGATTATTTGATCAGGAATCTGGCCATATCTTCTATTCTAGAGACGTTGTATTTTATGAGAACCAATTTCCTTTCCACAATAACATATCATCTTCTGATTTTGCTACTGCTACTATCAGTAACTCTGATGTTTATGATCTTTCCTATTTTTCCGCATCTAGTATCACTTTGAGTCCAACAGACAATCCTAATCCCTCTTTGGATAACACACCTCCCACTTCATCTCCTCCTCGGCGAAGCACTCGCATTCGCCGCCCTCCGGCCTATCTTGATGTTTATCAGTGTGATCGACCTTCACCTTCGACCAATTATTTATATCCTATTCAAAAAAATCTCTCTTCATCTCGTTTAAGTCCATCTTATGGAGCTTTTACAGCAGCTCTTAACCAAATTTGTGAGCCAAATTCCTATTCAGAAGCCAATATGAAAACATAATGGCAAGAAGCTATGGCCACTGAATTATCAGCCTTGGCTGAAAATAACACCTGGGAGATCACATCAGTCCCTATTAAACAACGTGTTGTTGGTTGTAAATGGGTTTACAAAGTCAAGCTCAATGCCGATGGTAGTCTTGATATATGCAAAGCTCGACTCATAGCTAAAGGGTACAATCAAGTTGAAGGATTCGACTTTACGGACACTTTTAGTCCGGTAGTTAAACACTCTACAGTTCGACTGTTCTTTGCTCTTGCATCTTTGATTGGGAACTTCGACAGTTGGATATTAATAACGTCTTTCTTAATGGCGATTTGCATGAGGAAATATTCATGTCTCTCCTTCCTCGCATTGTTCTTGAGGGGGGGAAAATGCACCAGTTGGCCACAAGCTTGTTTGTAAATTTAAAAAATCTTTATATGGGTTAAAACAATCTTGTCGCCAGTGGAACATCAAGATTACAGAGGCACTATCAGTATTTGGATTTAAACAATCAGTTTCTGATTATTCACTCTTTATCAAAAGGTTTGAAGATAGATCAATAATCGCTATGTTGCTCTACGTTGATGATATAATTATTGGGAGTAATTCCACTGCTCATGTTGAATCTGTTACTTATTTTTTGAGCTCAAGATTCATATTGAAAACACTTGGCATACCAATATACTTTCTAGGAATTGAAATAGCCAAGTCTCGATCGGGAATTATTTTGTGCCAACAGAAATACATGCTGGATCTCATTCAGTCCTGTGGGCTGCTTGGTTCTAAACCACTAGTCACACCAGTTCAGCAAAATGTGAAATTGACTCGTGATTCTTCAGCAGAGCCAATTAACGATACTCAATATAGAAGGCTGATCGGGAAACTCATTTATTTAACGTTCACCAGACCAGACATATGTTACTATGTGCATCAACTTTCTCAATTCATGGATAAACCATCCAAGCAACATATGGATGCTGCGTTAAGGGTATTAAAATATCTCAAGAATGCACCAGGACAAGGTATACTTATGTCATCAGAATTAGATTCCAATCTCATTGGGTTTTGTGATAGTGATTGGGGAACATGTTTAGAAACAATTAAATCTGTCACTGGATACTTCATATTTTTTGGACAAAGTCTGATCAATTGGCGGTCTAAGAAACAAAATGTTGTGGCTAGAAGTTCTACAGAAGCTGAACTTAGAGCTATGGCTACCATAACTTGCGAATTAATGTGGTTAAGCGACCTATTGACAGACTTTGGAGTACAAACGACGGTAGCTATGATCCACTGTGACAACCAATCTGCCATCCAGTTAGCAAAGAATCCAACCTTACACGAAAGGAGCAAACACTTTGTAAGAGATTCTCATTTTGTAAGAGAAAAGGAAAACAAAGGCATGATTATTATAAGATATGTGTCTACAACTGAACAAGTTGCAGACGTATTAACGAAAGCACTTGGTGTTGGGGTGATCGGCACTTTTCATGGAAAGGGACGATCGAAAGTCTAAGTATGATCGACATTGAAGTGACGATCGGCACCAAATTCCAGCCTTGAGAACAGCATGCTTCGTTGTGACTGTCGATCAACCGAAGGAGTGCACTGAGTAAAGTCAACAAGGATTAGTGGGTCTTAACCCTAAAATCCACTTGCAACCATTATATAATGGGTGTTAGCCGCCTTAATGTGAATCATCATCTTATTAGGGTTTATTATAGAATAACTGGGAGCACAGGAAGTAGGTTCTGGTTTGGAACTTTCTGTTGTGGTTTTTTTATTTAAATTGCACAAGAACTCGATAATTCTTGTGACTGTAATCTTGGTGTTATTTTCGTGACAGTGGATTGACCAAGAGGTGGTCCCTGGTTTTCTCCCGGTACTCGGGTTCCACGTAAAATTTGATGTGTTCTTTTTCCCATTCCGCATATAGTTTTGCTAAGTTTAATTGGTAAAACGAATCGTGAAATGCATTAAAAGCTAACAAGTGGTATCGGAGCTCTTGGTTATCTGGTTACAGGTTTAGCAGAAGGATTTTTTGCTCAGTGATTCAAATTTCAGAGACTAAAAAATGGAGGATTCAAGTGTACCGATAATTAAACTCACGTCGGCAAATTATTCTATCTGGAAGGTGAAGATGGAGGACTTGTTGTCCTGTAAGGATTTGTGGGCGACGATCGATCCGGCAAAACCAGAGGGAACAGAACCGCAGAAATGGAAATCGATGAACAAGAAGGCGCTGGCGTACATCAGGTCGTGGGTCGACCTGTCGTTGTTTCATCATATTGGAGAGTTGACAGAGCCGAAGGCCATGTGGGATAAACTTCAGAATATCTGTGAGAGAAAGAATGTACAGAACAAGGTTGGCACAATTAAGAAGCTGGTAAATCTCAGATATGTCGATGGGTGTCCGATGGCGGAGCACCTGAATAAGTTTCAGGATTTGGTGAACAAATTGACTCGGGCCAATCTGAAATTCGACGATGAGTTGCAAGCGATGCTGCTGCTCGGCACATTGCCCGAAACGTGGGAAACACTAGTGGTGGCACTGAGTAATTCGACACCAGTGTTGTCGTTGAAGGGAGTGGTGGAAAGTCTCCTGAACGAGGAAGAAAGGAGACGAGAGTCGAGCAATTGTGGTCACGGGACGTTGGCCACTACTACTGATCGTCGGGATCGACGGTCGAAGGGAAACAAGAAAGGCAAGTCACAATGGATTGACAAGCAGGGTGTGGGAAATGGTCCGATCGCAGGTGGCGAGGAAAGAACATGTTTTCATCGTGGGGTTGTTGGACACTTGAAGAAGGATTGTGTCCATTACCGAAAGTCCAAGGAGGTACATGGGAAAAAGGACAAGGAAGTACCATAGTGGGCATACCGATTGGACTCGGGGGTGTCCAAATTACGAAAATACCCCCGATGCTATTTCAACCCAAAATAAAATTAGAATGCCGAAAATACCATAGTGAGCGTTCCGATTGGACCCGGGGGTGTCCAAATTACGAAAATACCCCCGACGCCATTACAACCCGAAATAACATCAGAATACAGAAAATATCATAGTGGGCGTGTCTATCGCGCCCGGAATGTCAAAATTACGAAAATACCCCTAGTGTCCCTTTGAACCAAAATATAATGAACACATTGAGGAACGTGTCAAAAGGTTCTCGGGATATGCGAATTACTAAAATATCCCCGGATAATATCAAGTACTAATGTGATAGGGTGGAAATACGGTGGCGGACAAGGGGTTGGGCATCCCTTGTCCGCGGAAACTGTTTATATTATTTTTTTATTACTTATAATTATATAATTTAAATCTCTTTAATTATATTATATATTATTTGTATTATTATAATAAAAAATGTAATCATGCTAAAAATTGTATATATTAGATTAATTTAGTCATTTTAATTTGTAAATTGTTTTTTATCGGATTTGAAAAAAACTATATGAAATAATAAAAAAATGCAAACGAAAAAATTAAATGTAATGTAACATTTAATGAGAAATATAATAATAATAAATAAAGTTAATGAGATATATTAAATTTGGAGATAGAAAGAGAAAAAACATGATATAGATGAGTGATAAATTTGAAAAATAGAAAAATAATATGATGTGAATGTGAGAAAATAATGTATAGAAATATATATACAATGTAAATGATTTTGTGGGTTGTTACAATTAGCCTTAAGGGCGTCCACATCATTTTACGGATACTATTTTCTCTTCCTACACATTATAGTTTTTTTCTCTACATCATTTTTCTATTTTTTCAACATTAATTTAATATTTAAATAAATCAACGTTCCTTTCATCTAATTGATTTATTTATTATCAAACAAATATTTATAAGTAACATAAAATTGTATCTATAACTTTGAAATAACCTAATTAATAAGAGAAATTAAGAACTGACATATTTAATAAAAAATGTAAGTAAAAAAATATAATGATAATTAATTAATTAAGTAACAAATTTATAATATATAAGCATACATAAATTATTTTTTAACAAAAAATAGGAAAGAGTGCAGATATTCTCTCTTCTCGGACTACCACGGTGACAGAAATAAAGTATCATTCTGCCTAGATACTTATTTATCCGGACAATGTGGTCAGAACACTTGCATTGTTGTTCTAATTGGATGCCCAATGTTGAAGATGTCTTAAGGACACCTACATTGTTGTCCACGCAATTCAATGTTTTCATACCGGTCCGGAGCGATATGAGCGGTACGATTGGTATACCGGTTGGTATACCAGCCGGTACCAAATTTTATTTTATTTAATATTTAAAAAAATAATATTTAATTAGTTTTTTAGGATCAGACCCCGAAAAAACCCGGAAATCGACCCTAATACCCGGTACCGGGCGGTACGAAAAAAAATACCGGTACCGAGCGAAATTTGACGTACCGGTCGATATACCGGCGGTATACCGTCCGGTATAAAAACACTGACGCAATCTGACAGGGCGGACAATTACTATCTTTATAGTGTCGGGACTACGTTGCGCTGGACGAATAGTTACTATCCTATATGCCACGTTATTTAGTATGAGGAGAGAATGTCTGCATTCTCTGTTTTTTTTCTATTTTAATAATAAAATGTTAGATTTATTCTGTTAATCCTCTATTCATGCACACACCATTTTCGTTTTAGGTTACAAGTTTGTTGGCACTTGAGTTGCAAATCTCAATGCTGTGAATTCGATGAGTTAGAATTGTTACATTTATTGGTAAGATTTCTTGTTTATTATTGGAAATGTGTCTACAATGTTGCTTGGAAGAATGTCTAGGGTTTCAATCGTTTATTACTTCTTTGAATTAAAAAACTTCATTTCCTTTGGAAAGTTACTGGCATGGGGTTAGGGTTTTGTTAGAAATCCCTTGTTTGGCTAAGTGATTGGGGGTTCGAGTTTGATTTTTTTCACTTTGCAAATACTCATATATGGTTGTTGGAAGGCACGGAGGTTGCAGAGATAGGAAGGCTGATGATGACGAAGAAGGAATTGACTTTTTAGAAGGGAGATGGGAGAATGAAATGATTTGAAGTGGGTGTCGATAAAATACTAATTATAGGAATAGACAAAATGACTTCACATAGATGAATGTTGGTAGTGAATGGTTCATGTATTTATGCTTCAATTAAGAAAGACTTTGGTGATTGACCCATGACGTGTAACATGAAGCCCAATTCCATTCTTCGAGAGCCAACGGAGTTGTCTAGTAATTTGTCTCGTAGAGCTATTGCGGTTTATGAGACAAAAAATAATTAAACATTGAAAAAAAACTAGATTGTCAAAATGATTTATTTGAGAAATACAATGAATTTACTACTGCTCATAATCCAATCAGCTCCGCTCACGAGTTGAGGAAGTTGATTGAGAAGAACATGAGTCAGATGTCTTAGAGCAGAAGAAGTTGTACGACGACTTAAAGCTGATCTAATTGAGCATATATGGGCTAAGTTTCATAGTTAAAATTTTCATTTCATGTTTATTATTATGATGTCGTGTAGTAAGAATAATATTATTCAAAATTATTATATAATATGTGATTTCTTATCAATTCATATTTTACATAATATTATTTTTTAAAAAAATATTACGATTACACCAAAAATAAATATTAAAAATATAAGTGTTCGAACAAGATTGCAAAATGAAAGAAATAATGTTTAATATTATCTTGTTTTTACTTTTGATAACTGATAAAAAATCATATGAAAAAAGAGAGAAATAACGTATAGAGAGTGTGTCATGTATGCCCGGACAAGTATGCGGATGTGGTCGTTCATATCTCTACACCACAAAAGTTTACCATGATCATGCGAATGTTAGCATATGTATGTTGTGTTAATGCATACGATGAATATGTTCGTATTGGTGAATCTACTTCACTTGTTTGTCCTAGACATTTTGTGTGAGATATTCGCACCGTGTATGAGGCACAATATATGAGACGCATGACCATGGATGATATTCAACGTTACTAGCTTGGAGCGAAAAGCGTGGTTTTCCCAATTGCAATGGGTTGAAAATGACAATATGTTAGAGACAACAAAAAATACCATACATTGATTCTGGAAGTTGTTGCTTCAGCATATATATGTATTTGACATTCTTTTTTGGAATATATTACGCATATAATGACCTTAATGTTCTATATTAGTCAACTTTATTTGATAATTTATATAGTGGAGTCGGCGTTTTTTTTTAAGTAAATGGTAATGTTTACAATATGTACTACCATTTAACATATGAAATATATCATGAATGATCACTATTCATGAAATTTATCACTCTGTCTCAAACTAAAAGGGCATAACTCTTTGCAACCTATCAAGAAAGTGCACGAAAAGATGTTGAACGAATATTAAGAATATTACAGGTTATATTTGACATTATTATCACACCAGATTGTGTATGTGATCAACAAACTATATCAAATATTATGTATACATGTATTATATTGTACAATATGATTGTTGAAAATCAAAGACAATTTACCACTCCAAATCCAATACTATACGAAGAAGCTAACGATATACAACAATTGCGCTTTCAAGCGGAACAAGGTGGTCTATCATTTCAAGCATATCTCACACGATCTATTAGCTCTATGTAAGTAAGAGCTCATCGACTACTTAAAGCTTATCTAATCGAGCATATATGAGCTAAGTTTTGTAGTTAAAATTTTCATTTTATGTTTAGTATTATGATATCGTCTAATAAGAATAATATTATTCAAAATTATTATATAATATGTGATTTCTTATCAATTCATATTTTACATAATATTATTTTTAAAAAATATTCTACGATTACACCAAAAATAAATATTAAAAAATATAAATATTCGAACAAGATTGCAAAATGAATTGAATGATGTTTAATATTATTTTGTTTTTACTTTTGATAACTGATAAAAAATTATATGAAGATAGAAGGAAATGACGTAGAGAGAGTTTGTCATGTATGTCCGGACTATGGGCTAGTGTTAAGCTCATATCTGATAAGAGTCCAAATAGATGAAATGAAATAGGTCTATCTATCGACAGAAGCAGTCTTAACTGCTTCCAAGCAATCATAAAAGAGGTGTACCAACTGCCATAAAAAACATACAGAACAAAACAGAATCAAAGAGAAGAAACGAAAAGCAAGAGCAATCAGACTGATGCATATACTGTGAGGACTCATCTTCGGATTAGGGGAGAAGAGATCTACGTTCATTCTGCGGGTGAAGAGTATAACATAGATTGTTAATTTCGTGTTCTTGTGAGTGAAAGATCTCACAAATCTGTAATCTGTAAAGCTGTGATAGTGGATTGAGGACTATAAAAGTCCTCCGTGGTTTTTCTCCGAATTTACTCTGGTTTCCACGTAAAACTCATCGTGTCAAAAGCAAGTGATAAAGATCTCAGAGATTACCCAATTCGGTACCTCAATCGAAGCCAGAATCATTGAAGTATAGGCTAACACGGACAAGGATGTGGATGCATTAATTCGGTCGATTTTATGTTTCTTATTTTTGTTGGATTTATCCGAGTTAGACTCATCGTCGTTAACATCTACAGGACGAAAGAAATTATGTATGGTCATGTTTGCAAGAATTAAAGATACAAGCTGTTTAAATTTAAAGTTAAAAGAGAGGCATTAAGATTTAAGATTACAATAAAATATGGTATACTTTGGAAGGAATGTTTGTAATTGATATTATAAGAATGCATTTTGATTTCAATATCCAACCTGATATTATCTCATTTTATATTCAAAAAACTCAATTTAGGTTTACCCTTATTAGAAAAATCCGACTTCGGTTTTCCAGCTTTAGAATACGACCGCTCTTATACCATTTGTCACGTTTTTATGTCGTAATTGGGAAGAAGATGAATAATTGGGGTAGAAATGATGGGAGGAGTAGACTGAAGAAATGAGAGGGAAGCAACAAACAAGAGAAGAAGAAGGGGAAGAGAGAAGAGAGAGAATCCCGGTAGAGAGATAACGAGAAATTGATATTTTGATTCATTATAAGATAACAAAATAAAATTCAAGTTTCATACCCGTTCGAGTTAAGCCCATACACCTAAACGATACAATAAGAGTCTAATATCTAATGGGTCGAAAGTCAATAAACTATCTACGTAGTCGATCCGGGATCGTGACATTGTCCACTCATAAAAATGATCGTTGACCCCAACGATCCAACTCTTAATATGTCGTCAACATCAACTTTTCTTTGTAATTTTGTAAGGGTAGCTTTTCTACGTTTTCTTCTTATTTCATGCTTTCCCCTTAAATAATAAATCAATTGGCTATTGACCAAAAAGTAGTAGCAACAAGTAGGGATGGGACATCCAACCGCAGAACCGTGTAACCGAATCGAATCGATTTTAATCGGTTAAATGGTGTCGGTTATATGGTTAATCAGTTTTTAAGGTTCGGTTCATATCGGTTAATATGATTATACGGTCGATAATTAGTTTTATTTATTAATATCGATTTTGATGTCGGTTAACCGATTAATCGATTAAATTATTTAATTAATACACACAATAATTTTACACCCCAAATCTCACATGTCACAAGGTGCATATTTTCATTCTCTAAATAAAAAAATTATACTTATTTGATATTAAGGTTCATATAATTTTTTCTATGGTCATTCGTTGTTCTGCATTTAAATATACTCTAGTAATATTTTTCGGTTTTTACTATGATTAATTGTATATTTTGTGGTAATTTATGAGTATTTTATGTGTTTAGTATTTTTTTCGTGTTAAGATTTTCTTGTTTTCTAATTTAAATTTTTGTATTTCAGAATTTTTCTAAGCATAATAATATTGAATTCTTCTGTTTAATTTTTTGTTATGTTGCATCTTTTTGTTCTTATTAAATGTATTGCGTTATGTTTAATTTGTTCATACACAATACCAATAAATTATTTATGTAAATGTTTATATTTGAATATTTTATATGATTATTTTTATATCTAATATTATTTTTTATTTACATTCTTATTTTAGATTTAATGTCTTATATTTAATATTTTGGAATTTTTCTAAACATGATAATAATTTATTATTGTGTTATTTTTTGTGAATTTGCCAATGACAATTTTTGGTGGATTATTGATAAAATGATGAATTCAAAAAATTTATTGCAATTTGGGATTGATTCGTCATTGTTGCTAAATCGTTATCGAAAATCAAATCCGAGTTCCATGCTTAATCTATAAATTATTAACATAATTCATTTCTTGAAAGTATGAAAATCGTTCTCGAAAGTATGAAATCAAGCTCTCGAAAAATATTGACTATGAAAAAAAGTTTGTAGAAAATTTTTTAAAAAATTATCGGTTAAACGGTAACCGATTACCGTCGGTTTCAGTTTCGGTCGGTTATAAACTTATAAAACGGTTAAACGTTTCCTGAAGAACATCAACTAAAACCCTGAAGTGTTGGGCCAACAACACCAAAAACAATCCCGAAAATACTAGATCTAGAGTTTTTGGGCATGGAAACGAAAATGAATTTTTGTCTAACGTAACCAAAGGTCAAACTTAAACCTATAGTAGATTTCAGTTTGGACCCGGGAGCTTCGCAGCTGTAAGAAACTTCGAATCTTCGGTTGAAAAAAACTCAATTTAGGTTTACCCCTATTAGAAAACCCGACTTCGGTTTTCCGGCTTTGGAATATGACCGCTCTCATACCATTTGTCACGTTTTTAGGTCATGACGGAAAAAAAGATGAATAAGTGCGGTAGAAATGATGGAAGGAGTAAACTGAAAAAATGAGAGGGNACCAACTGCCATCAAAATATATACAGAACAAAATAGAATCAAAGAAAAAACGAAAAGCAAGACCAATCAGACTGATGCATATACTGTGAGGACTCATCTTCGGATCAGGGGAGAAGAGATCTACATTCATTCTGCGGGTGAAGAGTATAGCATAGATTGTTAATTTCGTGTTCTTGTGAGTGAAAGATCTCACAAATCTGTAATCTGTAAAGCTGTGATAGTGGATTGAAGACTGTAAAAGTCCTCTGTGGTTTTTCTCCGGGTTTACTCCGGTTTCCACGTAAAACTCATCGTGTCAAAAGCAAGTGATAAAGATCTCAAAAATTACCCAATTCAGTACCTCAATCGAAGCCATAATCATTGAAGTATAGGCTAACAACTGGTGGCCCATGCAGGTCATGAACCTGCGTAAAGGAATTCTAGACAAAAGAGTTGAAAAGGAGAACATCCTAACGGTATCTGAAACTTTCTTGGTCAAGAAATCATGTAATTTGAACCTTATTCAATGATTTGTCTTACCTCCTCAAACTATTCTGAATGGAGGGGCAGAATGGAGGATCTCCTCTATGGACGAAACCTATATGAACCTGTGGAACATGGAGATAGCATGCCATCATAATATACAGACGCAAAGTGGAAGTTATTACACAGGCAAGCTGTATGATTCATTAGGCAGTGGGTGGACTCAACCTACTATCACCATGTATCCGAAGAAACTGATGTGAAAAAGGTATGGGAAAAATTGTCCAGAATCTTTGAACCAAAGACAACGCAGAATCAAGGATCTCTACTACATCGATTGCTAGGGATAAGGTGCAAGGAATGAGGCAATATGGCCGAATACATAAGTAAATGGTTAGAAGTTACTAACCATCTGACCAAAGCCAGACTTACTCTTGAAGAAAAACTGAGCTGTCTCCTACTGCTGTATTCGTTACCTGAATCTTGGAGCCCTCTTGTTATGATGTTGCATAGCACAGCTCCTAAAGATGGACAAAACTTAGAAGTGGTAAAAGACTATCTAATAAACGAAGAGATGAGAAGAAAAAACCTGAAAGGATTTGAATCCGAAAAGAAAACAATAACAGCTACAACCGAAAGCATAGGCATACCAAAACATAAAAGTTATAATAAAAAAAGAGGCAAATCAAGAGACAAATCCCAGGATAAGAAATCCCAAGAGAGATACTCCAGTGGAAAAAAGGAAACTACGGTCTGCTTCCACTGCAAAAAGGTGCGCCACTTGAAGAAAGATTGCAGGCACTTACTGAAATTGCAGAATTCAGACACTGGAAATAGCAATGCAACATCACTCACACAAGAAGAAGAAGCCTTGGTGGTATTGTCCACAGAAGATGGAAAGTATGGAGAACATACAAAGGATGAGTTGATAATTGATTCTGCCGCATCATATCACTGCACTCCAAGAAAGGATTTATTCACAAACTATACAGCTGGAGCTTATGGCCAAGTGAAGATGGGAGATGAAAACGTGGCAGAAATCATTGGGCTAGGAGAGATACAAGCTACAACGACCACTGGAACTACAATAACACTAAAGGGAGTAAGACATTTCTAGTTTGCGTTTAAACTTACTTTCTACTCATGTGTTTGACAGGGAAGGTTACACTAGCCTCTTCAGCAAAGGAATATGGAAACCAACTAAAAGCTCGCTGAAAATTATCAAGCTAAAATGAAAGATGGCAGAAGCAAACGTGGTTACTCAAAAAGGTGACTTGGACTTATGGCACAAAAGGATGGAACACTTATCCGAGGAAGGATTAAATCATCTTAAGAAACGAGAATTGATTGTGACTAAAGACCAGTCCCTAACAGAAACATGTGAAACATGTTTGTTTGGAAATCAACATAGAGTGAGATTTAACTCATCTCTGGAAAAACACACTGAACCACTGAAAATAGTATTCTCAGACGTATGCTACCTAGATACTGAATCTCTAGGTGGAAAGAGGTATTTCATATCATTTATAGATGATTCAACCAGAAAATCATAGGTATACCCCATGAAATGCAAGGATGAAGCACTGAAATATTTCAAAGATTGGCATTTAAAGGTTGAAGGACAATCTGGAAGAAAACTAAAATGCCTACGGACTGACAATGGAGGGGAGCATGTCTCAATAGAATTCGAAACCTACTGCAAGAATTTGGGAATAAAGCATGAAACGACTGTCCCGAGAACTCCCCAACAAAATGGGACAGCAGAAAGATTAAACAGAACCTTACTAGATAAAGTAAGGTGTTTGTTAAAAAATACTAAGCTTCCAAAAGAATATTGGGCAGAGGCACTTGGAATAGCCTGCTAACTAAGGAACATGAGTCCTACTTCATCTCTAAACTATGGAATTCCTGAAGAAAAATGGACCAAAAGAAAGATCTCCTACAAAAATCTAAGAATATTTGGGAGCAAAATCATGGTACACGTTCCTATAGAACTGAGAAAGAAATTGGATGATCACTTGCAAGAGTATATTCTTAGGATATGGAGAAGAAAAATTTGGATATAGATGTTGGAATCCCAAGACCAAGAGAATCTATAGATCTAGAGATGTTGTGTTTGAAGAAAATAAAACAATAGAGGATATTGGAAAATCAGCAGATGAAAGCCAAGAGTTAAAGACACTTCATTCGGATCAAATCCAACAAAATTCAGGGAGTAATCAAACCATACCTGAAATTAGATTTGATCGGGATGATGCTTCTGATTATTTCTCTTCTGTGCAGGAAATGATGGAGATCAAGAAGACACATCACAACTTGAAGTAGAACAAACTGAATCAGAAATAATGACAGAAATACAACCAAGGAGATCACAAAGAGTAAGAACTCCTTCCACATGGTATGATCCAACTAACTATTTGCTGTTGACTGAATCAGGAGAACCTGAATCATTTCAAGAGGCGTTAGTGCATAAAGACAAGACTAAATGGATGGAGGCCATGAATGAAGAAATTCAGTCCTTAAAGCAGAATGGAATTTACAGATTGGAGCCACTTCCAGAGGGAAAGAAAGCCTTGGAAAACAAGTGGATCTACAAAATGAAGTTAAATGAAGATGGATCAGTTAGATATAAGGCAAGATTAGTAGCAAAATGGTATAGACAAAAACAAGGCATAGACTTCGAAGAAGTGTTTGCACCTGTAGTAAAACTAACCTCTATAAGGATGATTTTATCATTGGTAGCCTACCTTGATCTTGAATTGGAGCAGCTGGATGTAAAAACTGTGTTTCTACATGGAGACCTGGAGAAAACAATTTATATGAGACAACCTTTAGGCTTCGAGAATAAGAAGAGTATGAACCTAGTCTGCAAGTTACAGAAAAGCCTATACGGCTTGAAGTAAGCTCCCAGATCATGGTATAAGAAGTTCGACATGTTTATGACAGGAAAAGAATACAAAAGATCAGAATATGATCCTTGTGTATACCACAAAAGAAATTCAGATCAAAGATTTATCATCCTATTGCTATATGTGGATGATATGTTACTAATCAGCCCATCTAAATCTATGATTCAGAAACTGAAAGAAGATCTATCAAGAGAATTTGATATGAAAGATCTTAGTCCAGCAATGAGAATACTAGGGATGAAGATAACTAGAGAAAGGAAAAACAGACTGTTATATCACAAGAAAGGTACCTCCAATCAGTTCTCGCCCGATTCAATATGTTGGACTCAAAAGCAGTGAGCACACCCTACACAACACAAACACACCTATCGAAGGAGCAATCACCAAAAACTCAATCAGAAAGAGATGAGGTGAGTAACATACCATATGCAGAAGCTGTAGGGAGCCTCATGTATTTAGCCGTATGCACCAGACCTGACATTGCATACTCAGTATCACTGGTCAATAGATTTTTATCTAATCTATGAAAGCAGCACTGGAATCAGTTAAATGGATCATGAGATACCTGAATGGAATAAGAGGACATACCCTCCACTACCATATCAAAGAACCGTTGCAGCTGAAGGTGTATGTAGATTCCGACATGGGGGGAGACATGGACACCAGGAGATCGACCATTGGATATGTATCAAAATTAGGGGGTGGAGCGATATCCTGGCAATCAAGGCTCCAGAAATGCGTAGCCCTATCATCAACAGAGGCATAGTATTTAGCTCTAACAGAAGGAGGCAAAGAAAACTTATGGCTAAGCAGAATACTAAAAGAGCTAGGCTTCAAAATCACAGACTCTACCTTATACTGCGGCAGCCAAAGTGCCATCGAGCTTAGCAAAAACTCAGCCTACCATGCGAGAACGAAACACATCGATGTTCGGCTGCACTGGATAAGGGAGGTCATCAGAAACAAAGAAATAAAGCTAATGAAGGTAGATACAAACATGAACGCAGCAGACGCACACACAAAACCAGTGGACACCGCGAAGCTCCGATCCTGCTCAGAATGGGTAGGGTTGAAGCGTTGCTGAAACATCGAAGGTTCTAGAAGAGGACTAATATCGGAGGGGAGATTTGTGGGCTAGCGTTATGCCCATATCCGATAAGAGTCCAAATAGATGGAATGAAATAGGCCCATCTATCAACAGAAGCAGTTGTAACTGCTTCTAAGCAATCATAAAAGAGGCGTACCAACTGCCATCAAAATATATACAGAACAAAACAGAATCAAAGAAAAAACGAAAAGCAAGACCAATCAGACTGATGCATATACTTTGAGGACTCATCTTCGGATCAGGGGAGAAGAGATCTACGTTCATTCTGCGGGTGAAGAGTATAGCATAGATTGTCAGTTTCGTGTTCTTGTGAGTGAAAGATCTCACAAATCTGTAAAGCTGTGATAGTGGATTGAGGACTGTAAAAGTCCTCCATGGTTTTTCTCCGGGTTTACTCCGGTTTCCACGTAAAACACATCGTGTCAAAAGCAAGTGATAAAGATCTCAAAGATTTCCCAATTCAGTACCTCAATCGAAGCCAGAATAATTGAAGTATAGGCTAACATTTGGAAGTGTGTGTCATGTACTGATTCCTGATGCAAAAAGAACTAAATTAGATGAAAAGAGCAAAACTGGAGTTTTCATAGGATATTGTACAAGAGTGAAAGGCTACCGAGTAATATTTTTGGAAACAATGACTGTATGCATAAGTAGAGATATTGTATTTGAAGAAGATAAAAAATAAGATTGGAAAAATAATAGAATTAAACATCTTACTTGTATATGTGCAGGTGATGAAAAAGTATTGGAAAATTCAAATGGATTTCATGGAAATCCAAACTTAATTATTTTTGTAGAAGAGATTCAGCAAGATCTACATCATATTGTACCTGAAATTCAAAGAACACCTGATCAACATGATTTATTTTCAGAAAATATGCCTCTTGCAGAAACTGAAGTTTTGACATACTCAAATAATCATGCAGAAAATGAAGCAGAAGATCAATTTCGAAATTCTGAAAGTGAGAGTCAATTGAATGATGGAAATGCACATGATATGGTTGATGGCAATGATTTATCTGATATTAGTGATTCTCTTTCTATACCAACCAATCATATTGAAGAAAATTCAGAATCAGAAGAGCCCATCAAGAGCAGATTGTTGAGTGAAATCTATAACCAGACTTCTCCTATTTTGGACTATAATTATGATATGTGTCTTGGTGTAACAGATCCTAAGTCTTATGCTGAAACTTCACAACATCAGAAGTGGATGGTTGCTATGAATGATGAATTAAGTTCAATAGAAAAGAATGACACTTGGGAACTTATTGAAAAAACATACGGGAAAAATATTGTGGGAGTAAAATGGATTTATAAGACGAAGATGAATGTTGATGGAATGGTAAATAAGTATAAAGCATGACTTGTTGCAAATGGATACTCTCAGATTAAAGGAATCGATTACAACGAAGTCTTTGCACCTGTTGCTAGATTCGATTCCATTAAACTGATTATCTCAATTGCAGCAAATTAAAGATGGAGAGTCCATCAGATGGATGCCAAAATTGCATTTCTACATGGAAATCTCGAGGAAGAAGTTTATGCCTGTTAACCTAAGAGATTTGAAATAAATGACAGTAAAACCAAGGTTTACAAGCTGAAAAAGATCCTCTACGGATTGAAGCAAGCTCCTAGAGTTTGGAATAAAAGGATAAATGATACTTTAAATATACTTGGCTTTAAGAAATCCATGGCTGATCATTCAGTGTTCATCAAGCATATGGAAGACACTCACACTATTATTGTCTCGCTATATGTGGATGATTTGCTCATCACAGCTAGTCAAGAGCACCTCATAACAGAATTCAAGGAAGCAATGGCAAAATCATATGAAATGACTGATCTCGGAGAGATGTCATATTTTCTTGGAATCGAAGTCACACAAAAACAAGATATTGGAATTATGATTTCACAACAAAGTTATATCAATGATATTCTGGAAAAATATGGGATGAAAGATGTGAATTCAGTACGGACCCCTATGGATCAAAATGTGCATATGACTCTTCAAGAACCAACAAAGAAATAGATGAAACTCTTTACAGAGGACTGGAAGGAAGTTTACTATATCTGTCTCACACAAGGCCATATATAAATCTCCTCTCAATGTACATGCATAAGCCTAATATCACCCACTGGTTACTTGCTAAAAGAGTCATATGCTACCTGAAGGGCACTTTGAACTATGGATTATTTCTACAATGCTCCGTGAACAAGAATGACATAAAACTCACCTGATACACTAACAGTGATTATGCAGATTCACATGATGATAAAAGCACATCCGGCTTCATTTTCTATTTAAACAGTTGCCCTTTCTCCTGGTGCACCAAGAAGGAAGAAGTCGTTGCCCAATCGACCGCGGAAGCAGAGTATATCGCTGCGGCATATGCTTCCAATCATACTGCATGGTTAAAACAAGTCCTTATTGATATTGGTTTTCCTCATGTTCTGCCTACAAAGATTTTCTTAGACAATCAAGCTGCAATTGCAATAGGAAAAGATCATATTCATTTCGGAAAGACAAAACACATGAAGGTAAAACACCATGCTCTTAGGGAAGCTGTGAAGACCGGCGAGATTAAACTGGAGCACGTTCGTTCTGAAGTGCAGCTTGCTTATATTGTTGAGGAGAGAAATCGGAGTTCTAGCTATGAACGATTTTCAGGCAATTTCACCCTCTGTTGTTGGGGGGGCTGTTGATGACGACTCTGAGGGCAAGAGCTAAAGTAAGAAAAGGGAAATCAAGCCGCAGTGAAGGAAGACTCTAGTCATGTATTATTTTATTTCGATTAAATTATGTAAAAACGTAAACACGACTTTTCTTATTTTGTGCGTTAGTGAACTGGCCACTATAATAGCCAGGTGTAAGAACCCTATGAGTCAAGAATGTATGACCTTCTGTGAGAGCTTATCAATGAAGCGCTGCCACTGATTTTCTCTGTTTCATAAGCGTTAGTTTTTCTTCATTCTTCAAGCTTCAAACTCTTCATATTCTTGCTTAACAATATACGGATATTGTTTTTAGTTCAATGTCGACGGATATTGTTTCAAGGTACGTTGAGTTTGATTTCATTTTCAGATTCTTACTCTACGTCTTCGTGTATGTTTTTGGGGTTTTTCTAGTTTTGATTCTCCCATGATCGTCGTGTCGTTTAAGTTTGTTCTTGTGAAATGGTGATTTAATTCAATCCGTGTTGTTGATGTACATTGGGAAATTTAATGCTTTGCGTCGAGAAGCTTGTTTAGGGTTCATATACTTTCGTGATTGCTAGGTCTCAAACGCCTTTTTAAATTTTGGGTACAGATATATTAACTCAACTGATCAACCACTGTATTATTCAAAGATGAAAAACTCAAGAAGCTGAAGGAGTGGAACAAGCAGCCTTGCTGATACCCTTGCAAAATGGAAGGAACACAACTGTAAAATTGATGTTGTTTCAAATTATGATAACCAAGTTAGCAAAGTGTTGAGATTAAATATGTATGCGAACAACCTCGATAGATTAAGTAAAACCCGAGAATTAAAACAAAATAGAAAACGACACAAAAAATTTAACGTGGAAATCCGGGATAGGAAAACCACCTGACCGGCGGAAACGGCCAAGTTCACTAGCACTTAAGAATAATACAACACATACGAAGACGAAACTCGGAATATAAGAGTATTGAAGTACTTGACAATAGACCCTAAGATCTCCTTATATAGATGAATTGATTGAGATAATTAAGACAACTAATAAATATTCATAATATTTGATTATATCTCCGTATATGATATTCGATAATAAAATCATATATATGCGTCCATATATAATGACCTTATTTTCTTCAATATCTCCTTGCATAACTGACGATATTCTAGAACAAAGGGTCCCACAATATCTCAGTTCGGTCTTCGACAGATAGCCTTCATCTCATCTCTTCGGATCGCGTGCTTCGATCCCTTTGTCACCTTCGGAATTGCATATTTCGGTCTTTGACCGATCGGTACCAATAATGACGGTCTTCCATGTGTGCCCCGATCAACCATATTGTCGATTGTCATTCAAGTGTGATCGATCGATAACAATACTGATCTCCACACTTAGCTCCATCTAAAGGATAAAAAAAAGGATGTATGAAAGGAAAGGGTGGTCGACATAATAGTCGTTGCAATTACAGGGGCGTTAGGCAAAGGATTTGGGGTAAATGGGTTGCTGAGATTAGGGAGCCTCACAGAGGAAATAGACTCTGGTTAGGCACTTATAACACTGGTCATGAAGCTGCTAAAGCAATGTATGGTCCTTGTGTACGTATTAATTTTCC
Source organism: Utricularia reniformis (assembly GCA_009725065.1). Classification (NCBI taxonomy): domain Eukaryota; kingdom Viridiplantae; phylum Streptophyta; class Magnoliopsida; order Lamiales; family Lentibulariaceae; genus Utricularia; species Utricularia reniformis. The sequence goes on from RWGZ01000970.1 coordinate 441,535, forward strand.
TAGCAAGTATTCTTCTTCGCGCTCTAGTACATCAGAACTTGAAAGGGTCAATTCTGAAGCTTCTGATAGAATTCCCACTAAGAAAATGAAAGAGGAAGTTCCTAGAGAACCAGTAATCTCTGAAAATGAACATCGAAGTGACTTGTCTAGGCATCATGAACTAGATGAGATGTTTGATGTGGATGAATTGGTGGCTATTGGACTCAATCCACAGCCTTATATTCGATCAAGCGGGGGTGCTGAGTCATTGGAGATTTTGTTCTGGTCGTGCACCAGTGCTATGCCACTTCAGAGCCTCTCGAGGCAGCAATCTGAGTGTCATGATTATGCTCTTGATTTTTTAAAACCAGGGAGGCAAAAAGATTATAACTCCATGTGGTTCATGGATTTGGATAATGAGACAGCAGCTCAAGAGATAGATTGATTACTACAATTAGTCATAGAAAGACTTGTTAATGAGAGAGATGCATGAGATTTACTCGTTAGATTTTGTAAGGTTTGGTTGTAAGAAGCAGTACTTTTGTACTAAATGAGTTAAGGTCTAGTTAGGTGTCACTATGTCAATTTTGGTTTTCTATCCCATTGTCCCTCTTATAATATATTTGTGATGTATTTAGATACTTAAATGAGTGCTAGATGTCTCATTTATTGTAAAATTACTTATTCGCTTTAAACATATCATTAGTAGTTTTATGTATATTCGTTTTGCTATACACATGTAGAGGTGGTCATGGGCCGTAGGCCGGTCCGTGGGTTAACCCAATTAAAAATGGTTACGGATTATGACTATTAAATAAACCCATGACCCACAACGGGTTAAGTTGGAATAGGTCGATCCCGTAGGGTTAGCCCATCGGCCATTGAATAAATATACATTAGGGTTTCTTTCTCACACCATTTTGTTTATTTTTCAGTTTTGTTTTTTCTCACCCAAGCCGCAATAGACTTGTGTTTTCTTGTATTTTATGTTGGAAATATAAAATCTTCAAATACCATCGATTTCTCACACTCGTAGGTTTATAATCCGTTGAGTTTAATATCATATATTATATTTGGTTAGTGAATACAATTTGTATTCGAAACTATGATTTGAATTACTTCATTTATTCATATTTTGATTTAGAATTAAATTTTTAGAATTTTTATTTAAAAGAATCTGTAGATACATTTAATATATTTAAGCCGACCAGCCGGGTTGACACATTAATGGGTTGAAATTTTTATCAACCGTTGGGTCAACCCATATGGGTTGTTGGGTTTTACGGGTTGGACCCGTAACCCGTTGGACCACATGATTACATATATACAAAATTAATTACGTGTTTATATTTAATTATATATAATTTTAAAACTATCTTAAATAGAAAAAATAATCTTAATTTACGTTTTCTCTATTTTTGTATTTTCACTCGAAAAAACATTGAATATTGAATAATTTTATTATGGATATGTGTGTTGTTTGAAAGTGTTAATTTTCTATTTTTCTAATATAATAATATTTCAAAAGAATCTATAATTTTGTTCGATATAAAATTTGATTCGTAAAAATTTTTTAATTTTATATTGATATTTTTTACTTCCTTTTTAAATATATTAAAAATTATGATTATAAAATAATTAATTTATATTTTATATAAAATATATTAAAATATTATGATATTGATTTTGTACGTTAATAAAATATAAAAACAAATTTATAAAAGAATGATTAAATCTGTGCTGTTTAAGATTAAACTGGATAAATAATTGATTAGTGGTGTAACTATTTTAAGCATAATGCCTGGCCCAAGCCTTGTTTATTACGCTGTGATGCTGTAACGCTGCCGTCTGAAATAGATTTTCTTGAGCAGACCCCAAAGTCAGTCTAACCAGTTGAATTCAGGCAAATATCTAACCCCTCTTCTCACTGTCATAAATTCTGCTGCTTTTGTTCATCGCCACGTTCTCTCACGATTGATTACGTTGCTTTTATTTTACCCCTTGCGTCATTTACCGGTTATGTACAGTACAGTGGGTAGATAATCATCTCTTATTCGGTTCCCTCTCGCTTTCTCCTTTTCACCCCTTTTTACAGTTCTCTGCTTCTTTCTTGTGGGTATTTTTTGGGTACATTTAATGAGATTCAGTTTTTGTTAAAGCTTTGATCTTTTTACTCAGTGCTCTCAGCTCGCCGGGGTTTCCCTCATCGCCATTTTTGTTTCTCGTGATGCCTTATCACCAACGCCTTTCTAGTTTTTCTGGGCTCTTGATAAATCGTCAATTCATTCTTAAAACAATAGTCTTTTCCCCTTCCAACTAATGGCTTGATGAATCAACTAATTCTTCAGTCACTTTGTCATATAAATGTTATGAATCATTCAAATTGTTTCCCATTTGCGTCGGATCCGGCCTTTGCAATGCTGTAGAGGCGAAGTTTGTCTCACATTCTGCTGCTTATATAACTTATCACAGCAAAGACACATGAAGAGGAGGGTAATTCACCAGTGGAAACACCGATTCGACAAGTACCGTAAGAAACATTGTTGCTTAACAATTAACTGTTCCCTTTTGCATCTCAAGCACTAAAGATTTGTTACTGCATTCTTTTGTTTATGAATAGCTTTTGAGGCGTTCTGGTGTGACTCATGGCACCCAGTGGAGCGCCTGAAGATTCGTGATGGTGCGATTTCGACGAATATCATTAAGAATGATCAAGTTGTTGAGGAACATATTCCCTTATCTCATCTTCGTGTAAGGTCGAGAAAAGCTTTGTATTACGACTGCACATTGTTGTTAAGGCCGGGAATCGATATTTGCGTCCTCTGTACATCCCAAAATTCAGATGATGAGCCTGTAAGTATCATGCTTTTGTTGGAATTATAGAGTATTGGCCAAAATAACGATGGGAGTGTGCACGGATATGACGTATAAAGGAGGAGACCACGCCATACAAGACTTGAATAAGTCAATTAGTATGGTACTCCTTATTCTTATATAAATAATTCCAAATTTTATCCCAATTCTAATGTGGGATAATTGACATTTCATCACACCCCTCAAGTGCAAATATGACAAATTTGGACTTGAAAGTGAATCGGACTTTTCCGGTATTGATAATCATGATTTTGACCGAACCAGCTCCGATACCATGTTGGAATTAGAGTCTGGCCGAAATAACGACAGGATGTACACGAATATGGCGTATTAGGGGAGGATCTTTTATGGTGTGGTCTCCTCCCCTTATACGTCATATATGTGCACACTCCCGTCATTATTTCGGCCAAACTCTATCATTCTAACATGGCATCAGAGCTAGTTCGATTCATTTCAATTCGTAAGTCCAAACCTTATAGTTGGACTTGAGGGGTAGTGTTGAATTTGTCCCACATTGCTTAAAGAAGTGGGAATGATTAGGTTTATAAGGGTGAGAATTTTATCACATAATGGTCTTTTAAATGTGTGGCTTCCTACCTTTAATCACGTTTGTTCACGCTCTCACTTGTAATTTCGGACAGACTCTATAATTCCAACACTTTTTAAGGTGGTTTTATGTATTCATTCGTAATCCCTAGCTTCAATATCGACTACCCTCGTTTCGATTTAGGTGTGGATCGATGCGAAAATACGATCTATTCAAAGAAAACAACATGATCTTGGATGTGATTGCCAGTTCTTTGTTAGTTTCTATATTGATCAGGCACCTGATACTTTTTTGGGAAGTAAAAAGCTGAGTAGAGAGTCTTTTACGGTGAAAATCGATCAAATCTCGATTCTTCAACGTTTGGAAACAAATCCTTCTTACACCGAGTATTACCGTTGGTGCTTCTCCGAGGACTGTTATTCAGTGCAGAGATTTAGACTCTTAACTTGTAGATTCTCTGCGGATATTTCATGGCTTCTCGTTGCTTCGGTAATGAAACAAACTGCGTTTGAAGTCGTAACACTACAGAATCATATTGCTTATGCAGTATCAGAATATATCCCGGATATTGTCCTGAATGTACCTCAGGTTACTTATACATTGAACTTGAAAGAAGAAAATGGGATTTCGACTCCCGTGATAAGCCGTTTTGATTCGTCTAAGATTGAACCGGAGTGTTATGGGCGTGAAGTTGGATTCTTATCTTGTCATGAACACACAGAGCTGCGAAGATCGAAAAGACGAACTAAAAAGCCAGATCGTTTCTTAGCAATAGATAATGTTCCGGATTATGAGATCGAGGTTACTCGGTTAGGAGAAAATAAGACTTACGCACTCGAGTATGACAATATTTCTTCATCATCGGATAATGATGAGGAAGAATGTGGCGATGGTATGATACTCCCGTTATCAGTTCAAGGAGATAATGAATATCGAAAACATATCGGGGATGAGAAATGGAATCGAGCTTACGAAAGAAAGGTTTGGGAGGGATCGAAGAACAAAAGTAGAGTGAAATATACTCCATCACAATCGGAGAAAAATGCTGAAGAAGAAAAAGAGCTTGCTTTAGTACCTTCAATTGTTTCTGATACTGATATTAACAAGCTGGTTTTCGGGGATAAAAATGCCGAAAATGTTGACGAATCTGATTCTCATACCGAAGATATGGTGTCCAAGTTTTTTTACATGAACTCACCGCAATCTTTGAGTAAAAAACAGAAGCCTTTGAATGGAGATTTTGATGGTGATAAGAGACGAACACGCAGTAAATACTTCCATGCTAAAAATGGTCCGAAAAAAGAGTGTGTTTATGTTCGAGAGAGCATTTATGATGTTCGAAGCTTTAAATCTGGCTCAGTATCAGCACAGCTATGCAGGGATTTAATCAGAAGATGCATGAACAACATCGATGCCACTCTTAAAAACGAGCCAATACAACCACCTGTGTTAGATCAGTGGAAGGAATTTCAATCAGCAAAGTTTACGAATAAAACGAAACAAGAAGAGAAGCTATCGAATAAGAGCGAACCGGAGTTATCGGAAATCGACATGTTATGGAACGAAATGGAGCTTGCGCTTGCATCATGGTACCTTTTAGATGACATCGAGGTAAATTATTCAATACGTAGCTAGATTGTATAAACTTTAAGGTTCATTATTTGCATTGAAACTTTTACAGAAACCCCATGTTAAATCTTCTAGTGAAGTGAAGATTTTGAGTGAAAAATTGGAGAAAAAATGTGAACATGAATTCATGATCGATGAACAAGTTGGCAATATTTGCAGGCTGTGTGGTTTTGTAGAGACTGAAATAAAAGATATATTGCCTCCATTTGTGAGTTTCTTTAGTCTTATTCGATGAATTCGTTGTTTTTCATCTTTTTATGCTTCTTGTGTTCAGACAGAAAACACACACTTTACTCCAACTAAGGAACAAAGAGCTGATGAAGATGCATTAAAACCGAAGCAACGTAACGAGGGAGAAATGGAGCAATTCTGCATTCCGGCTCAGTCGAGTATTCGATCGAATGTCGGAGAAACTGAAAAGAATGTATGGGAACTGATACCGGACTTGAAGGAAAAGTTAAGGCTTCATCAAAAGCGAGCTTTTCAATTTCTATGGCGAAACATAGCTGGCTCTACGGTACCATCCCGAATCGAAAAAAAGCAGAAAAAACGAGGGGGTTGTGTTATTTCTCATTCACCTGGAGCTGGTAAAACTCTACTTATTATAGCATTTCTTGTTAGCTATTTGAAGCTATTTCCAGGATCAAGGCCATTAGTTCTAGCTCCAAAGACAACTTTGTACACTTGGTACAAAGAAATAATCAAGTGGAATGTACCGGTTCCGGTATATCAAATTCACGGTGGTCAGACGTATAAAGGCGAAGTGTTGAAACAGAGAATGAATTTAGCTCCGGGGCTTCCGAAGAATCAAGATGTGCTTCATGTTCTTGATTGTTTAGAGAAGATGCAAAGATGGCTTTCACATCCAAGTATACTTTTAATGGGATATACGTCTTTTTTGACACTAACTCGTGAAGATTCGCCTTATGCTCACAGAAAATACATGGCTCAGTTGCTTAAACAATGTCCCGGAATCTTAATACTCGACGAAGGGCACAATCCGAGAAGCACAAAATCAAGACTAAGAAAGGCTTTAATGAAAGTTAACACAAGGCTTAGAGTGTTGCTCTCAGGTACATTGTTTCAGAACAATTTTGGTGAATATTTCAATACTCTCTTGCTTGCGAGGCCGAGCTTTGTTAAGGAAGTATTAACGGAGCTGGATCCTAAATACGAGGAGAAAAACAAGGATAGATTGACTCAATTTTCGCTCGAAAATCGAGGAAGGAAGTTGCTGATTGATAAGATATCAAAGAAGATTGACTCAAGTAAGCATGGTGAAAGAGCTCAAGCTTTAAAGACACTCAAGAAGTTAACTAGCAAATTCATTAACGTATACGAGGGAGGAACTTCGGATGAGCTACCGGGATTACAATGCTATACATTGATGATGAAGTCGACAAGTTTGCAGCAAGAAATATTAACGAAACTTCAGAATCGAAGGCCTGTGTATAAAGGCTTTCCTTTGGAGTTAGAATTGTTGATAACATTAGGAGCAATTCATCCATGGCTGATCAGTACAACACAGTGTTCTAGAGCTTACTTTTCGGCTGAAGAATTGGAGGATCTTGAACAATACAAGTTTGATATGAAATCGGGTTCGAAAGTAAGATTTGTAATGAATCTCATACCTGGATGCCTTGTGAGAAATGAGAAAGTTCTCATCTTTTGCCATAACATTGCACCAATCAATCTGTTTATTCAATTATTCGAACGGTTTTACGGTTGGCGAAAAGGACGGGAAGTTCTTGTGTTACAAGGAGATATAGAGCTTTTCGAGAGAGGACGAGTTATGGATAAGTTTGAAGAGGCTAGAGGAGCATCAAAGATAATGTTGGCTTCTATAACTGCTTGTGCTGAAGGGATTAGTTTAACTGCAGCTTCTCGTGTGATTTTACTGGATTCAGAGTGGAATCCATCTAAAAGCAAGCAAGCCATAGCGAGGGCATTTAGGCCTGGGCAAAACAAAGTTGTTTATGTGTATCAGTTACTAGCAACAGGAACTTTAGAGGAAGAAAAACATGGAAGAACTACCTGGAAAGAATGGGTTTCGGATATGATATTCAGCGATGAACACGTCGAGGATCCTTCGCATTGGCAAGCACCGAAGATTGAAGACGAGCTTTTGAGGGAGATCGTTGAGGAAGATCGTGCTGCACTGTTTCATCGTATTATGAAGAATGAGAAAGCTTCAAACTTCATAAGAGGAAAAGGTATGAATGAATGAATATGGTATTCAAATAGTGATGCAATTTAATGGTTCTTACATTTGTGTTGTGTTTGAAGCACCAACGACATCGGACGAGCCGTCGATCGTGTATCAAATCAGCGGTAATAAGGCATCGGACGGTAAACCATGGATCACGTACCAGCGCTTTGCAAAGGGGGCTCCTCGGAAGATATTTCAGACAAGCAATGAACCACAAGAAAGCTAAATCTAGAAGAAAAATGGAACTGATGCAGTGGTACGGTACATGTATCTGTAGATTGTAATAAGACAGGGAAGGAAATGAATGCAGAAAAGCAATTAATAAGCATATCAGGGATTTTCAATGATAATTTGATCGTTATGTACGCATACATTCACATGAACAATTCATACCGAGTAAATGGAACAAACCCGATGTCATGAAAATGATTCGATATTCATATTTCGAATTAGGATAAAAGTAGATGAGAATCCGACAACAGGGGATACACTAATAAACCACAGCTGCAAAAGAGCACATAACAGGCATAACAAGTATAATTTCACGAGTTTACATTAACAAAGATAAGACAGATGGACCTTCAGACATGTCTTTCATTCAGAACACTAAATTAGTTGTCTCAATGTTGCATCCGCAGTAGACAACCAGGCAAAAGTATCATCTGCCACGAAAGCTGACTGGGGATGGGATACCCTTGTTACTGGTAACATCATCATCTACTTCAGGGCCAGCAAAGCAAAGGCCATTGTTAATACTTACTTCAGAACTGGCATTACTACTAGTTGCCAGTGGAGAATCTGAGATATTAGCCACTTTTCTTGTTTGTCCATGTCTCAGACTATAAATTGATGGTACTGGAACGTTTGGCATTAGAGGTCTTGTATTTCCGGGGATGGTCCGTCTTATGTCCTGCAAAATAGAAAACCAAAAAGATACGTTAGCAATGGTTCTGTGGCAAGATGTAAGCAAAGCACTCTATAAGGGCTATCAGTAGTTATCTTTGAAGGGTATTACACATTTAACATAACTGGTTGGCTGAACAGATTAGTAGCATACCATATGCCTTATGGCCATGTCTAGGGACTTCTTCGAGAGCATTCTTCCAAAACCCGAACTATCCGGAGAAGATGACTTTCCAGATGTGTTACTGTGGGGTGAATTCCTATAATCATGCTTTGGGGGTGCCAACTTCCTCATATTTATCATCCTTTCAACCATTCTAGTTCCAGTAAGTACAGGGCTCACATTATCATTTGCCTTAGCCTGTAAACGATTAATGGCAGACACAGGAACAGAGCTTCCACTGCTATGGCTTGTGCCATTAGGAGGTCGCCCTCTAGCTGGAGAACAAGACTGTCTTCTTATCCTTCCATTGGTAACTGGTTCAATAGATGAAGATCGAGAACTTGGCACTCCTGGTCTACCTCTGTTTGCTGAAGTTGGCCTTTCAGGTAATGATGTCCTCAAGTTTGGTGGAGCATCAAGAGAAAACCCAGGCATCTCTGAAGGCTTCCATGGCCTAGGTCTTACAATTGGTGAATTAGACCGTGTTGGCACAGGATTCTTAACTTGAGAAGAAGTTGGGTTCACAGCTGAACTGGAAGCAGGGAACCTAACAGCAGGTGCACTTGTGTTTACCCCTACAGCCATACTGCGAGTAGGAGTTGAGGATCTGGGAATAGACTTTGTGGCAGGGGCAGGTACTGATGATCTGCTTGTTGGTGTAGAGGATCTGACTGGGGGCCTTGATATAGGAGTAGAAGATCTTGGGGGAACAGCAGACTTTACAGAAGACATTGTTTGCCGAGAAGTAGGTGTTGTAGATCGTGAAGGCTTTGACATTGTGTTCAATGTTGATTTAGATGGCACACTCAAGGAAGGTCTTGCTATTGCTGACACTGAAGACTTGTTTAAGGATGAAGTCAAGGATGGTCTAGATGTTGAGCCTATGTTTGTGTGCCCAGTAGGTGTAGAAGGCCTTGAACCAGGACCCCCAGCAGAAGATGGCCTCCGAAGTCCCCCACTTGAAGTATTCAACAAAGGGGGTGAACTCTGATGTCTCAGTGACAAATTGCTTTTTCCTGCAAGGGACTGAGGATTCACTAGCTTAGCTGTAATGAATCACTGGAAAATATATATAAAATGGTAAATATTACTCCAAGAATTATCAGTCTATCTAACTCAAGTTCCAAAATATAAAACCGTAAATCGTCTAACTGAGCTCAATTTGCATGCAAGACCTTTTGCAACTTGAAAAAGCCAAAAGAATATGTGGCTAGCATTCCCATATCACGAACTCCAAACTAATATAGATTGGCTAAGTTTGATTCAACAAAAGCTAAAATTGAACTTCTTCAATAATGAAGGACAAATTTGACAAACTTACCCTGGATCTCTGAGATGCAGGGTAGGTTTTCGGTGTTCCCAGCTGGCTCATTACAGTTTTCTGTGGCTCCACTTCTAATGAAGGAAACAGAGGAGTGCCAGGTGGAGTGAGAAGCCTGTAAACAAAAATGGAGTAGACATACACATATATTAAATCAGGAAGAAAGCCTGCAGGAAAACTGAGAAAATCAAAAGAACAGCCGAAATAGAAGCTGTGGTAAATCAAGTCCAAGACAACCCATGGGTGGATAGATAGCTGTGTATTTTCAAAATCCACAAAATATAAGAAAAACAGAGGGTTGATTCCACAGGTATCCAAATAAATCTTGGCACAATTATAAATTCATAATACTACAAACCAAAACAAATACATAACACTGTGAAACAAGACCTCAACACTTTCTGCACAAAAATCATAGTAAAAATTAGAAGACAGACATTCCATACTAAGCTACCATAAAGGCAAAGGCACTATGGAAGACATGTGATAGCAATCAAAGACTTTTCGTCAAAGGAACATAGTTGCCTCTTTTTTGTTCATTTTGAAACAGATTTCGACTAAGATTATTCAGTTTAATCACAGTTCTGATTTCCAGTGCAGCTAAAGTCAGACATAAATAGTACCTCATGACTTGAAAAGCCTTCAGATACTTTTGAACAGGATAAAGAGCAGACATTAATATTTTAAAGAAAAAAAATGACACTTAAGCCCAACATTCGGTATGCATAATAAACCAATGCTGCAGTGAAGTGGATAATAAACCATTGCATTATGGCTCACAAAGACATACATTTGATAGCACTAGAAGACTGATAGCCCGAAATCAGTGGCAATGGTAGTTAATTAGTCGATCTAACTATTTACAAGAACTACAAATAGAAGGCAATCCAAGGAAAATTTATGTCCATTATACATAATGTTAAAAAGAAAAGCAAAGAAATAATATTCCTGACCGCTACTAAAAATAATTCAAACTAAACCAAAGACCTTCAGAATCATGCATGGCCTGAAAATATCACTATAGGAAAGCACTTACCAGTCATAATCGTTCTTATCATTGTCAGAATTGAAAAAATCTGCGGCGCTGGTCTTCTGGACAGGAGCTGGTGTACTAGCGGCCAGATTGAAAATAGGCGAGCTGCCCGATTTTGGTCCTAAAACGAAAAAAACCCATCTGTAACTGGGAATATGATCACACCAAGATGTACCAACAAAGCAAACAAGATATTCATATCAGTAAAGAAATAAATAAGAAAACATAACTACAAGATTTGAAATTAAACACGAAATCCAAAAGCATACAAATTTTTTCAAGAAATTCAACGAGAATTTAAATAAAAAGATTCAAGTGCACAGAATTTCACCACGCCGCAAAAAACCCTAAATCCCAGAAACCACGCAAAATTAGATCCAAAACAGTTAACGCAACTCCTACCAACAGGATCATCAAACTCGTCGGAGTTGTGAAGAAAGTGATTATTCCGTTCCTTCTCGCATTTCCGCATTTCACGAAACAAAGCCAAGTCATCATCTTTATTATCCATCAATCTCGGAGAGACAATTCTCCCTCTCTCCGGCGCTCGCAAACTCCGATTCATCCCAAAATATCCCCAACCGAAAGAACAAACCCTATTTCAACACCCACATTCAAAAACACCCAGCTCGAAAACGTAACTTCTCATAATCTGGAGTCGCCTCCAGGGATTCAGCCACAAATGTCATTTTTAAACATTAGGAATACAGCTTCAGCCTGCAGTATACACATCGGAAAGGTAAAAAATCAGTTCACGCTTCAAAAATTAAATACCCACATCCCTCATAAAATCTGAGAACTGAAGACCGAAACCAAGCTTTACCAGGAAAATGTTAGGCAAGAAAACAACCTTGAGCTAATATGACGCCACAAATCTTCTATATCCAAGAAACATCAGAGGCCTTGAACAACAAAACAAAAATAGATCTCTGATAATTGGAATATATCCGCGCAATTACGGATTTGCACCAACTATTTCTTCCTTACAACACGAAACGTCAGGCAGAGAAAAAGCAGAGAAAATGGAGAATTGTGTAGAGTGGAGAATGCCGCTGCTTCAAGGAAAGTGGGTACTGATTTAGGTATTTGAGTTTCTTTATCAGGCATCAGCAGTAACTTCCGATAACTTAATTTTTTTATTATTTTTATAATTCGAGTTCAAACTTGAATTCGTAACGAATCGAAGCTTGAGTCTCAAATTTCGAATCAATCCAGTCGAACTGTTTCGCAAGTCAATAATAATATAATATTTAATTTATATTATATATATTAAAATTGTTGTGGTTCATTTTTAGAGGACACCAACAGTCACCGGATTTTGAAAACCGGTTTTATTTGTTATTTGTGGAGACAACTTGAAATATAGAAATGGAAAGAACACAAGCGATTTTAGCGTGGAAAAACCCCTTAAGAAAGGGGGAAAAACCACGTTGCCGAGAGGANCACGCTTCAAAAATTAAATACCCACATCCCTCATAAAATTTGAGAACTGAAGACCGAAACCAAGCTTTACCAGGAAAATGTTAGGCAAGAAAACAACCTTGAGCTAATATGACGCCACAAATCTTCTATATCCAAGAAACATCAAAGGCCTTGAACAACAAAACAAAAATAGATCTCTGATAATTGGAATATATCCGCGCAATTACGGATTTGCACCAACTATTTCTTCCTTACAACACGAAACGTCAGGCAGAGAAAAAGCAGAGAAAATGGAGAATTGTGTAGAGTGGAGAATGCCGCTGCTTCAAGGAAAGTGGGTACTGATTTAGGTATTTGAGTTTCTTTATCAGGCATCAGCTATACAGTAACTTCCGATAACTTAATTTTTTTATTATTTTTATAATTCGAGTTCAAACTTGAATTCGTAACGAATCCAAGCTTGAGTCTCAAATTTCGAAGGTCAATAATAATATAAATTCAATTTATATTATATATATTAAAATATATATTATTTTTAATTAATTTGAACTTTAAATTCAAACTCGAACCGAAACTCGAATCATTGATTTTTAGGTTTTCGAACCTTATATATTTCGAGTCGAAGTCAACCTTAAAAAAACAATAAAATTCAAGTGAGTTGGATTAGTTTACACCCCTAAATAAGAGTGCACTAACATTAGTCTCATAATTTATTTATTTACAAAAATCATTCATATATTAGTAGGGATTGAATCCAATCCAATCAAATTGAATTTTTAAAACTAAATACCAACAAAGGCATATTGAACCAAATTTCGTAGGTTCAATTTGGTAATATGGTTCGATTTTGTTTGGTATACATTATTTTTATACCGAACCCAGCACCTAACATCGAAATGACCAAAAAATGAAAACCGAATCAATTGTAAAAAATCGGAATTTGATTATGTATTCGGTTTTTACCTAATTATGTTCATCCCTATATAATATTGTTTTGACATTTTAATACATAATATAACTTATATTAATTACATCCAACATATATCCATCATTTTTCGTTTTAAATGTGTAAATCATGTAAGATTCAAATCCTTAATATTTTATGCATGGTTGTGTAACATAAACAATAAATAATATTCTTATACAGAAAATTAAAATGTTATTTATTATTATTATTTGTTAATTAAATCGTAATGACACATGGAATATGTTACTTATTAAATGAATAAAATTCATAATTTATATTTTTATTTAAACAACTAGCAAATCACGTATTTAATATAATGTTAATATCAAATTTGTTTTTATTGACAAACAAAATGATTAATTATTTTTACATTCTTTTCACTTTATCGCACAATATAAAGACCAAATTTGAGTTACCCCATTTAAATGAATGGTATAAATTATCTTCATAAAATGAAATTTATTCCTCATAAATTTAGTTTGTCCGATAATCTTTAGAAAATACACATCGGATGAATGTCATTTATGATACTCAAAGTTTGTATGATTTGACAAATTGGATCTTCAAGTTTTTAAAATTTTTAAAATCTAATTTTTAAAATTTTTTAAAGTTAAAATTATTCCTCAATTTTGAATTTTTGAAAAAATTAATTATCATACTTTTTAATTTTTGGTAAATTTAATCTTTAAAGTTTAATGTGTATGACAAAATTAGTTCTCAAAATTTTGGGACCAGCTTTACCACACAAGTATCAAATTTTCACATTTGAAAACTGTGAAGATCAATTTTGTAAGTTTAACATTCCAAGTATGAGAACTATATATGTTAAATTAAAGTTTAGGGACAAATTTATCAAAATCATGAAATTTTGGGAACAAACACGTTAAAACGTAAACAAATGATAAATAAAAATATAGATATGTGACGTAATGATAATACATTGATAAATGAATGGTAGGTCCAATGAGAAAATACAATACTTCATAATCATTTCAGCATGTGTGAGATTCTAAATTTGTCAATTATTAAATGAATGATTGATAAAAACATTGACTACAGTGTATAGAGAGAGAGTGATAATATTTTTGTTTCTTTATATATGTATTTATACCAACCAATAGTAGAAATAATATATTATATTATAAATAATATTTGGGCACCCTCGAAATTTTATCATGATTATATGCTTTATAAAAATAAACATTATGTAATTTAATTGGCATTTTATTGTAGATGTTAGATGAACAATATGAATATAATAAAGGTTAAATTATATTTAATAAAAATTAAAAAGAAGGCATACTTTTTTCCCATAACTTCTCCTGATGCCCTCCCGGCTTTCTCCATCTTTCACCTAAAAGGAGATTACAACGTTCAAGATTTCGATCTCGCGAATCGTAAAATTTTTCGTAATTGATTACAATGTCCGGATGCTCTGATTGCTATGGAGAAATAGAGATTGAGAAGAGAAGCAGGGACGAAATCGGTTGATCTGTCGTGATGGGAAGTTACAATTACTATAAAATGTTCGGGTGTTTCAACCGTAAATTCAAGATCAGCGAGTCGGAACCGCCTCCCGATGTCAGGGAGGTGTTCTCGCGGTTCACCGATGGGGATTTACAGATGACGGCCGATCAACTACTCAATTTCATGGTACAATACCAAGGGGAGGAGCGTTGTTCTTACGCACACGTGGAGTCCATTATGCAAAATGTTTTCCGCCGCCGCTACCCCTCAGATAGGCCTGAGAGCTTCACTATTGAAGACTTTTTTTATTTCTTATTTCAAGATGATCTTAACGGTCCCATCCTTCCAGAGGTCCCCTTCTATTTTAACTTCATTTTTTTTCTCTACTATGTGGTATAGAATGCTTCGTTTTCATTGTTAATCTGCCAATTTAGGAAGAAATGTTGGTAAATTTGTGGATTTTTGGCTTTGGTTAGGGTAGATTAGCGCATCAATCACAGTTGAATGTTTTGGTCAAATTAGAATCTTTGTGAATTTCAGGTACACCATGACATGTCTGCTCCGTTGCACCATTATTATATATACACAGGTCATAATTCCTACTTAACTGGGAACCAATTGAGCAGTGACTGTAGCGAACTACCAATTGTAAGGGCTCTGGAAAATGGTGTTAGGGGAATAGAGCTTGATTTATGGCCTAATTCTGGAAGAGATAACGTACATGTGCTCCATGGAAGGTGCAGTAAGCAACTTCCATCTTTTTCCTTGTTCAGGATCTGATTTTTGATCAACTTATTTACAGGACTCTCACGACTCCTGTGCCACTTTTGAAATGCTTGAAATCCATTAAAGAGCACGCCTTCGTTAAGTCACCCTATCCTGTTATAATTACTTTAGAAGATCACCTTACCCCAGAACTACAGGCGAAAGTGGCCGAGGTAATGACACTATGCTTTATTTATGTGCTATGTTGTTTCGGCCCCCTCATGCCTAAACTTTGATGTATTTTGTTTTAGATGGCTACAAGTATTTTTGGTGATATGCTATATTGCCCAGAGTCCACAGTCTTGGAGGAATTTCCTTCACCTGAATCATTGAAGCATAAGATAATTCTGTCTACTAAACCACCAAAAGAGTACCTTGGAGCAAGCAATGTCAACACCAAGGATGGAGGAACTTCACCCCCAAAAGAAAAAGATTCATCAGATGAAGAACCAGAACCTGAATCTGGTGATAAGGTGAAAATGGGAGGGAACAAAGTAATAAATATATATTTCCTATATATCTGCTAACTCGATTTCATTTTTCTTGGTGTCGATTACCAGAGTGAAAGCGATGATGAAGAAAGTGACGACTTGAATAGAAAACGAGGCACCCCTGTAGCACCAGAGTACAAGCGTCTGATAGCTATTCATGCGAGTAATGCTAAAAATAAAGGTTTGAGACAAGTACTAAGAGCAAGAATCGACAGAGCTCGCCGATTGAGTTTGAGTGAACAAGAACTTGAAAGAGCTTCTGCATTATACGCCACTGATGTAGTCAGGTAGTTATAATGTTATCTCATCTTTGACTACAATTAACCTTTCTTGTTCCATAATTTGGTTCGGTTACTGACCACAGGTTCACACAAAACAACATATTGAGGGTGTTTCCAAAAGGAACACGAGTAAATTCATCCAACTTCAAGCCAACTATTGGATGGATCCATGGAGCACAAATGGTTGCCTTCAATATGCAGGTAAGATCCATTAACTCGATAAATGTGATCATTTTCTAATCTTCACTCTAACTCAATATTGATTTTCACAGGGATATGGAAAATCTCTATGGATGATGCACGGAGTTTTCCGTTCCAACGGTGGATGCGGGTACCTGAAAAAATCAGATCTTCTGCTGAAACGCACATCAGTTGATGAAGTCTTCGATCCTCGATTACCATGGCCTATCAGAAAAACACTCAAGGTTCTACTTTTACTACTCAAATCCATTCACATATGTTAGCTTGATAACAAAACATCCATTTTATATGCATCAGGTAACCGTATACATGGGAGATGGATGGCGCCTCGACTTCAGCCACACACACTTCGATGCCTTCTCACCACCAGACTTCTACACAAAGGTTGTTCTTACTATTATTTGTACTCATGATAGCTTAGTTTTGATGATTTAGCTTGGCCTTGAAACATAGATTTATATATGGGGTGTGCCTGCTGATAATGCAAAGAAGAGAACTAGAATAATAGAAGATGATTGGGCACCTTACTGGGAAGAGGAATTTAAGTTCCCATTGAGAATCCCGGAGCTGGCATTACTCCGGATAGAAGTCCGAGAGTATGATCGGTCCGATAAGGATGATTTCGGAGGGCAGACGTGCCTACTTGTATCGGAGCTCAGGCCTGGTTTTCGTGCAGTTCCTCTCTATGATAAGAAGGGACGTAAGTTCAAGTCTGTAAGGCTTCTCATGAGATTTCAATTTGAATAGTAATGTTGGATAGTGTTATAATGGTGGGATCATCCTATTATTATGATTTTATAATATGGTACAAATTATGGAAATTTGGTACAATGATCACACCATGATTTTGTGTCTGAGTGCTATACTTGCATAACTTTATATAAGAATTGTTTGGATACAATATTAAAGCGTTGAATAATTGCATTTCGATATGAGATAGAAATAATCATGAATTTTAAAAAAAAAAATTATTAAATGAGAAAATGACGTGCATTGAATTTTAATATTTAAAATAGTGTAAAAGCGATACTCTAAAAGTTTGTAAATTTTATGAAAAGTCATCTAAGTTTAAAAATCGTTCAAGAATAACACTAGAGTGAATAAGATCATTATCAACCATGTCCGTCCGGAAACTTCATTTTTTCATCTACATCAATTTTTTCTCTGTACACATTATTATTCTTTAATTTTATAAATAATTTTCTTCTCCCCTACAACAATGTCCGGATACTTATAATTTTTAAATTTATTTTTTTACATATCAAATACATTAAAATCATAATATTATCTGATGAGAACTCTAGGACCGGGTACCTTGTAATTGGTAAGACCCATCAACGATTGGGCCAATTCAGATGGCGAAAATGAATCCATATAGCCCATTTTATACCTCTAATGAAGAGCGGCCCGATGTTTAACTGGAGGACCGAAGGTGACCTTGACAAAATAAAGCGTTCTCTGCCAGCTGGCACCTGGGTTCGGTCCGAGCAGTTACAACTCACGTTTACCACGCTTCGGGCCCTTTGGAAAGACGACGGAAATAGGAGGACCCTTTGGACGCGGAAGAACAGGCTGTTACCCTATCGGAATTCTTACCGCTTTCTTTACCTCGTCATTGTCATTAGCCTCTCTTGTATTGACTATGAGTTATTTCTTTAGTGAACAGGCTAAGAGCATAATCTGCTCTTAGTCGAGTGGTTTTACCCTAATTCCTGGAGTTTCCACTATATATCGCCGTACACTTATTTTATTTCAAGTTTTTGATAGTCTTCTACATTTAAAACAAATTAGAACCGAGTTCGTTTGTTGAACGAATCGGACGACTGTTGGTACCCCATAAAAATGGACCATAACAGTTTGGCGCCGTCCGTGGGGACGATTCTCTAATCCCATTTGAGTTTTCTACCAGGGATAGGATAATTAAAGGCATGGCGACTGGAACTCCGACAAATAATAGTGACGTGCTTCCCGACAGTCTTCCAGCACCAACATTCACTTTACAGGATTTGGAAGCTGTCGTAAGGAAGGTGGTACTGGAAATTACGTTGGAGAAAAGTGGAACAGAACCACCGGCTCTATCCAGCCCTGTTCCCAGAAGTAGAGGATACGAGAGTGATCCTGACGAGCGCAGTACTGATGATGAAGAAATCATCAGGCGTGGCGTCACAACGAGGAGGCCTAGATATCGATCTACTCCTCCCCCTCCGGCCAGAGCTCTAACTCCCACTCCTGGAAACGTCCAGGAGCAGATGCAGCGACGAAGAGATGAGCTCACCAGGGAGTTAGAGAATATGCGTGCATTGAAGGATTGCGAACCGAATCTGGGACGCAATCCTGGTTTATTTAACAGGGCCATGGAGGCTCCTATCAGGCGGAGTAAGGATGACGATTGGTGGCATAATTTACATGCTGTCCAANACTCATGATAGCTAAGTTTTGATGATTTAGCTTGGCCTTGAAACATAGATTTATATATGGGGTGTGCCTGCTGATAATGCAAAGAAGAGAACTAGAATAATAGAAGATGATTGGGCACCTTACTGGGAAGAGGAATTTAAGTTCCCATTGAGAATCCCGGAGCTGGCATTACTCCGGATAGAAGTCCGAGAGTATGATCGGTCCGATAAGGATGATTTCGGAGGGCAGACGTGCCTACTTGTATCGGATCTCAGGCCTGGTTTTCGTGCAGTTCCTCTCTATGATAAGAAGGGACGTAAGTTCAAGTCTGTAAGGCTTCTCATGAGATTTCAATTTGAATAGTAATATTGGATAGTGTTATAATGGTGGGATCATCCTATTATTATGATTTTATAATATGGTACAAATTATGGAAATTTGGTACGATGATCACACCATGATTTTGTGTCCGAGTCCTATACTTGCATAACTTTATATAAGAATTCTTTAGATACAATAATAGAGCGTTGAATAATTGCATTTCGATATAAGATAGAAATAATCATGAATTTTAAAAAAATATATTATTAAATGAGAAAATTAAGGTATTAATTTTAATATTTAAAATAGTGTAAAAACGATACTTTAAAAGTTTGTAAATTTTATGAAAAGTCATCTAAGTTTAAAAATCATTCAAAAATAACACTAGAGTGAATAAGACCATCCTCGATCATATCAGTCCGGAAACTTCATTTTCTCCTCTACATTACTTTCTCTCTGTATATATTATTATTCTTTAATTTTATAAATAATTTTTTTCTCTCCTACAAGAATGTCCGGATACTTATAATTTTTAAATTTATTTTTTTACACATCAAATACATTAAAATCATAATATTATAGATAAAAATCATTATATAAATATTTATATTTTATAATTATTTTAAAATTAATTTTATAAATAAAAATTGAGAAAATTTTTCCTCACCAATTTTTAAAAACTATCACGTTAGCCATCCAATCAGCTTGTGTTGATATACCAACAACAGAAGCTCAATTAACATACACTTACCACAGTTTTCAATTAATTGAAAAGGATATAACATTATGGTAAGGTGTGCATGATTTAAATAATGTGAAACACCTTCAAATATCACATACATTAATATATTTTATCAAAATTTGTATCCATTTATATAATAATAAATAATCATTCCATTCAATTTATATAATAATATAAAATTAAATGCAATTTTCATTTTCAATAATATTGTTCAGTCTATTGATTTTTTGGGATAATAAATTAATTAGATGGTAAATGATTACATTACAAATCAGCATTCAGCCAGCATTCAGCAGTCATTAATTGCATAATCAAGTCCAAAGCAGTTACGGTCCACACCATTCACCGCTGTCTAACTCATCAACTTAATCCTTCACTTGTTTCTGTTTGCTTCCTAGAATCAATGGAGATCTATCCTCTTCTACTATGCCTCCTCCTTTCCTCATTCCTCTCCCTTTTTATAGTCCAGATTACCGCCCGCCGGAAGCGAGGCCTCCCTCCGGGGACCCTTGGCTTGCCCTTCATCGGAGAAACTCTCCAACTTATCTCTGCTTACAGAACGGAAAATCCGGAGCCCTTTATTGACGATAGGGTGTCTAAGTACGGAGATGTTTTTACTACACATGTTCTCGGTGAACCCACAGTGTTCTCTGCTGACTCTGAAACAAATCGGTTTATCTTAAACAACGAAGGCCGTTTGTTCGAGTCCAGCTACCATGGCTCTATCTCCAATCTACTGGGTCGACACTCACTTGTGCTAATGAAAGGGAACTTGCACAGGCGAATGCATTCTTTAACGATGAGTTTTTCTGACTCCGCTATCATCAGGAATCATTTGATGCTTGATATTGACCGTGTTCTCCGATTTAACATGGAATCCTGGGCCGGTAAAGTCTTTCTAATGGACGAGGCGAAGAGGGTAAATTTGAATTTCATTTTACAGTTGCATAGTGATTGGAATAACTGTGTATTTGTTTGATTTGATTATGGAAAGCCCATTTTTATGTGTATTTTGTATATGCAGATGACTTTTCAGTTTTCAGTGAAGCTTTTGATGAGTATTGATCCTTGTGAATGGACAGAGAAGCTAATGGAACAGTACATGCTTGTTATCGAAGGCTTTTTCACGATCCCTTGGTTCATTTTCTCCCCTACATACAAAAGAGCCATCCAAGTATTAATTTGTTCCAATTTTTGAATTTGGGGCAACTCTTGTTGATCATTTTATTATTGTTTGTGAATTTGTAATGATCCGAATGGTAGGCTCGGCGCAAGGTTGCGGAGGCATTGAGTGTAGTGGTAAAGGAAAGGAGGAGTGCAAGGGAGGAGGAGAGAAAGAAGGACATGTTGGAGGCTCTTCTTTCGGATGAGGTAGGCTTCTCCGATGAGGAGATAGTGGGTTTTATGTTAGCATTGTTGGTTGCAGGCTACGAAACCACCTCGACAACTATAACACTTGCCGTTAAGTATCTCACCGATACGCCCCTTGCGTTGTCTCAACTAAAGGTACATGCACAACACTACATTTTTCATTTAGCGAGTTAATTTGTTGTTTTTTACGGAACAATGTCGAGATTGGTATAAATGGTAATATTTGTTAAGAATGTCAACATAAATGTTTTAGTTTATAAGATGAGTGATATCATGAGTAAATGGTTTGATATAGTCTTTTCAATGTGATTCACTTTTCTTATAGAATGAGGCTATATGGACACTCTCTCGATCCATTGAATCTTGAATTTTTATATGGTATCGGAGCTCCGCGGTGGTTTTAGGCTGGTATGTACCGGTTTAGATAAAAAACTATGGTAGAGAAACGCATCGGACTTAGGCGGTAAAAATAAATCGACCTATGATTCGAGAACTACCGAACATATTTTAAGCAAATATGAACTGGACCAAGGCTAGTCTATAAATGGGGAGTAATATCATGAGTAATTGATTTATCCTAACTTTTTCAATTTGATTCACTTTTCTTATGGATTAGGTTACACGGACACTCTCCCAGTCCTTTGAATCCTGAATTTCTATAATCTTTTGGATGGTAGGAATGCAAACTAGAGATTATCAAAGTAAAGTCATTAGTAGATAGAGAGGCTTATCATTCATTATATGAAGAAAAAAGTTACTCGTTTAGGGAATCATTCATTCGGGTTGTCCTTAATTAAATTCATTCGAGACTCATGTTTGTATTATAGGATGAGCATGATGGCATTAGGGAGAAAAAGGGCTCACAAGCTCTAGATTGGGATGACTATAAATCCATGTCATTCACTCAATGTGTAAGTAAACTAAATTGCACTTAACATTGATCCTCAAGCATAAAAGACATTGGTTTTTCTTCTCTTTAGGTTGTGAACGAAACTTTACGTGTATCAAACATAATCGGTGGCGTATTTCGAAGAACAATGACGGACGTAAACATCAAAGGTGAGAACTACATGATGCTTTTGACTCGATTTATTCATTGCATGAATCGTATTCGGTATATACGTACAAGGTTACACCGTTCCAAAGGGATGGAAAGTATTTGCTTCTCTTCGAGCAGTACATATGGATAATCAACACTTCAAAGATGCTCGCACATTCAATCCATGGAGATGGCAGGTGCCACAGACCCTCTCTGGATCAACTAAGTTTGCTCCTTTTGGTGGAGGACCGAGACGTTGCCCCGGGGCTGAGCTCGCCCGAGTAATGCTATCTATTTTTCTTCATCACTTGGTCACTCAATTCAGGTAGCATACTTCTAAGCACTTGGCTTCTCCATTTTCTATGATTCATTTTACTAATGCAGCTGGGAGGAGGCTGAACGAGATAAAGTCGTATTTTTCCCGACAACTCGAACGCAGAAAAGGTACCCCATTAACATTAAACGACTGAATAAGTGACCCTGAAGTTAGTGATAAACATATAAATGACAATAAAGTTTTCTTCCTATTATCACAAAACTACAAAACAATAATTTATCATCTCTTCAAGTCATTATGCATTTTCATACCTATGACCAAAACAATAGAATCTTTTAACTATAAGAATTAAAATTCTAGTGACGCTAGCAGGTGATGGATCATTTCAAGGCACATTACATAATACATGGACCTTGTTTAAGGAAAAATGCGTTACCTTAACTAGATTCAGAAAAATCTCCCTTTGCCTCTGCTACTATCACTGTCGTCATCGCCAAAACCACGTGAGCGGCTTGGCTGAGAACTTCGACCAGACTGTGAATCACCGAATTTACTCGAACGATCCAAGCCAAAATCTCCAAAAGAGGTAGAGCGACCCGAGCCTCCAAATTTTCCAAAACCACCATCACCAGCATCACGATTTCCAAAATTACTCGGGTGGCCAGAACCAAAGCCACCAAAACTGCCTGAACGACCTGAACTTTGTCCACCAAATCCACTACCGTAGCCAGAACCTCCGAACCGATCACGACTTGAGTTTCCAAAACTACCAGAGCGTCCAAAACCGGAATCACCAAAACGACCTCCCCTGCCTCCAAAGCTACTGCCTCGGTCCATTCCACCAGCATACATATCCAATGTCTTTTCATCAACAGAAATCTTAGGGAGCTGAACATAAGAAAAATAGAAAGGAAAACATAAGAATTGCAGTGCCTTTTTCAGTGTGTATTATATTTCATAGCTTTGGTTTTCAAATTTCATTAATAAAGTGCAAAATGCATAAACAAATAATAACCTCTTTAAAGTGGCATCCCACTTCACGTTCAATAGACTTAATTTCACGGAACTGATGCGAAGAATACATAAGAATTGCAGTGCCTTTTTTTCCTGCACGTCCTGTTCTTCCAGATCGGTGAACAAATATCTCCGAAGAGTTGGGAAGTTCATAGTGTATGATCTGTTACTCCAAATACATGTAAATATATTGATGAATAAAAGCTCTAATATTTCTCACAAATAATATTTACCAGATCAACATTTGGGACATCAAGGCCACGAGCAGCAACATCAGTGGCCACCAGAATATTAAACCTCCCATCTCGAAAAGAAGAAAGAGTCCTTTCCCTTTGATTTTGAGAAATATCACCATGCAATGCCTCACATTTATGGCTCCTTTGCAAGGCACTTGCCAATCGATCAGCATCCCTCTTTGTCTGAGTAAAAACAATGCATTTACCTCCTTTTGCATGCTCCTGTTAACGAAAATGCTCGGATCATTGACACTCACATAAGACGCAAAAAAAAAACACAATAAAATAAAGTTGCAGAAACAGTAGATATAAAACATAAAAATGTTGAAGAATGGATGCAATTTAAAATATAAGAGCTACTGAGAGTAGAAAAAACATACATTCACTAGGGGCCCAAGAATTGCAGGTTTCTCTCGTGTGTCTGCTGCGATTGAATATAGTGAGATTCCTTCAGCCAATTTCTGATCAGAATCTCCCACCTACAACACATATTTCTTAGTGCACTTATCCGTGGAAGGTTTATATAACGCACAATACAAATCCCATATTAATGAAAAGAACATAGTAATAATAAAGCTCTGTGACTTGTACAAGAATAAGTTAGTTTTCTTACAAGGTCGATGGTAACTGGATTCTTCAAAAACTTCTGAGTAAGTTTTACTATCCAACTCGGCATTGTTGCTGAAAACATCAATGTCTGATGCTTCTGTGAAATGTATCCCAATATAGTTTCTACATCATCCGCAAATCCAACATTCAACATCTGATCAGCTTCATCAAGGACAACAAATTGTACTTCAGAAAGTTTCAAAGCACCACGCTTTATCAAATCAATAACACGGCCAGGAGTGCCTACAACAGCATCAACACCATGATCTAGTGTGCTCATTTGGCGGGATATAGGAACACCCCCATACACACAGAGAGTATCCAATCTAGGAGCAGACTCGGCAAATTCTTTTTCCACCTGCCGAGCAAGTTCTCTGGTTGGAGCCAAAACCAATGCTAAAGGATTCCTGCCCTGTCTGAACAAGAAACAATGCATGAAGTATCAGTTATCACAAATCACAAGAGTTACTACATAACAGATACATGAGAGAATTATTACACCAAGTGAAAAAAATAACTAACCCGTGCTTCTCATTAAATTTAATGATCTTGTCCATGATAGGAATTCCAAAAGCTAATGTCTTTCCCGTTCCTGTTCTTGCTCGTCCTATCATGTCTCGACCTTGCATAGCTGGTTCCAAAACCGCCCTCTGTTGTTCGAAACGAAAAAACACATAAAAAAGGAATACCCATGCGCAGAGAACAATTTCAATGGAAAGACCAGAAGCAATATATAACGGTTAAGTTAACTCATCAAAATCTGGAACATTAATTATACCTATGACTTAAACCATGAACCAACACTCCCGTCTTTCCATAAAAAAAACTTCGAACTTTAGAATTATACCTGAATAGGAAAAAGCTTCAAGATTCCCCGACTGGACAAAGCGGATACAATGTCATTCGAGATTCCAAGTTTCGAAATTTCAAGACCTTCATCAGAGGACCCACTGGAATTCCTTCTTTCCTCGGCATCCGAATAGTCAGCCGCCGCATACCCAGCATTCAAAGCCGGAAATGCATGAAATCCTCGAACAAAACGAGGATAAGGTTGCTGCAGAGGTAGAACAATAGTTCGGGAATTAGCCGATAAAATATGGTCAGATTGAGATAGCAACTTCTCAGATAACAAGGGAATAGCAGCTCTCCTCAACGATAAAGAAGAGCATCGTTTCAGCAAAAGACTACCCATTCTATCTCTCTTCAAGAAATTGAAGGGAAACAAGAACTGAACAAGGTTTTTCTAGGGTTTTATGGCTTGGGGGGAATTACAACTAGAGGTGTAGCCGTGCCGGGCCGAAGTATTTGGGCCTCTTTGGGTCAGTCCAAAAGTTTCTACCGTAGCCCATTTTCCCCACAATGAATCACAACGCAGAGTATTATGCCACGTGTCCGGTAAGCCAGTTTCTTCATTGGCCAAACACCTTGCTTTTTCTAATTTAATATCCATGTTATTTCTTTTCCACTATGTTAAAAGGATACCGCAACTACATCATGGGGATTCGGAATTGTTAAAATGTCTGATTTGCTAATATTATTAATAAAAATTTGTGTGTGGTTAAAATGGTTTATAATTATCAATAAATAAAATTATAATTTATCTAATTATATTATACAAAATAATAAATTACGACCACAAATATACATAATAATTAATGTTTAAAACCGGTAAAATACCGAAATGGTTGGTATACACCATATTATATCTCAATAATGCCGATATACCGTTAATTTTTTAAATATTAACGAAATTATATTAATATATATAAATAATAATAAATTTAAATATAAAAAATTGACTCTTATCCAACAAGTGTCCGAAGAGAGTCGGTGTCCAAGAAGAGTCCGACTCGAATTCGACGTCCCCAGAAAAGAATCTGTTTAATATAGATTTTCGCATCAATTTTTTTCTTTACAATTTTTTGTAATATTAATATTTTTATAAATAATTTTCTGGAATAATATTAGAATACTTATAATTTTATATATTTAATTCTTTTAAAATAAAAAAAAAAAATTGTTGCCAAATAAATCTAAGTGATACTATTAAGATGCTCCATATACCATAATATTATTGATAAGAAAAATATACCTAGTTAACCCACGAACTTATTTTTAGTGAATTAGAGATTTTTTGGTTCGAATAAAAAGATATTTTAGAATATATCTGATTACGACTTGAGCAATGCTTAGTAACATAGAAAAGAGCATGAAGTTCCCTTTAAACATTGGTAAAAAGATCCTTTCTTCTAACAAAAAACACATGATATAAAAGTAGTTCAAATACAATACAGTTTCAGACAACAATCTCGGTATTTAGTCCTAACCATAACGAAGGTAGTTAGAAGGAGCTTTCAGATGGAAGCTTGGGATCAAAATCACCAGGAACGAAAATTGGGAGCTGATTAGAGACAGAGTCTCTCTTGAATCTTATCTCACGTGGCAAAGTTAAATATCCTAGTTGTCTATCTACTCCATGCCTTGAGCTTGAAGGCCCTGTATTCTTCAATTCATCTCTGCCCATAGAGCTGCTCCAAATAGGTCCATCAAAGAATATGGATCCTCTCGACTGCATCACCTTCTCCGTTTGTTGCATAGAAGAAGACCCGATATCTCGAGTATTTGTAATCGAATTTGCCATTTGTAACGGTTGCCTCCTTCGTTCTTCTGAAGCTGAAACTGGAATAGATACATATCTTCCTGCTTCTTGATCCCATACTACAGATGTTCTTCTGATGTCTCTTACCATATTACTCGACTGCCTCTGTGTTATCATACTCTCGAAACCAGTCGGTTTTCGAACATTTCCGAGGCTAGCTTCAGGTGAAGTAAAACTAGGAGCTGCAGCATCTGTGTTCAGGGCATAAGATGGAGGAAGTGGACTTAGAGATACAGATTCATGGATATGGCTTGGGCTGCTCAAACTACTCATTGTCTGAGTATTTGTTTCGTATTCATCTCGGCTAACTTGACTCGGAGCTAAAGAGTGTTGTTGTCGAAGGGGTGAGATTCTGAATTGATCCCTTTTCCCTCCTGTTTCAATACTTATACTGCTTCTAACACTTCCATTCTCACTTGAACTGAGTTCAGAATCAACTAAATTTCGGTTATCGACAGGACGAAGAACAGAAGATGATGCTCTTGCTTTCGCGGCAGCTTTCATCGCCTCGTTTGAGTCTAGTTTAGCAAGCTTCCAAGCACTGAGACGAACACCTTTTTTTGTTGCTTTGTTAACTTTATCACCAGAAGCATCTGGATCAACTGTAGATGGTATCATTCCAGGTCCTAATTGAGGTAAAACTTCCTCTTGATAATCGACAAAAACCCGAGGAGGTGTGCACCAAACTCCCTTATACTGCAATCCTAAAGAACTCCCTACGCTGAAGCCAGTTGCTGTTGAGAGTGAAGGTGAATATATTATGTTCGGGACTTCCTCGTCGATGGCTGGTTCTTCACTCATGGCTCTCATTGCCACGACGTATTCGTACGTTGTGATCCCCTGGTACAACGAAAGAAGCGATTATAACAAGAGAAGCTTTAGCATATGATTTCGTAGTACAACCTTTTTTATTAGTATCATGTGGAAAAAGAAGAGTTCTGCTAAGGGGACGCATGCTAGCATTGATAAGAAGGTGCATATGGCCTGCGGAATGAAGTGGAAATGAGGCGAGAATAGTTCTAATTCATGATATGTGAAAAGAGGAGAAGTGTATTACCACAACAGTTGCAAATGGGGCTAGAGAGAAACCGTTTCCTAGTCTGTCGATTATTTCGGTTTTCATGTCAGTTTTCCTCACAAAGCAACGGACGAAAACAAGAATGCCGATTCCAGATTGAAGAAGAAGCTGCAAGGGAAAGGAGGAGTTTAGTTTCAACATTATTTCACAACCAAGGTGTAATAATTCTGTGATGAACCTACCCAAACTAAACCGAAGACCATAAGTGCAATGAACGTGGCGTAGTTTTTACGCCCCACACAGTTGTTGAGCCACTAGAGAAGATGAAACTCGCAGTTATGATGCTAACTAGTTCAGACTTTAGAAGAATAATCTTTTGAAATGTACCCGACAATGGTGATCAAACCCATCAACGCATTTGTCACAGCTTCGGCAATGCTTGCTGAACTTGCGAACCTATGAACAAAATGCGATAAATTTTACAACACTATCAGCACAATAACATAGTTTTTGGGCATATTGTGCTTGAAAATGACACACTCAGCGTAAGAATAATTTGAACATCTATTATAGATTTCTTCTCCAATTTATATCTTGTGAGCTAATGAGTACAAATGGCGTACCTGTGAATTGCAATGCTTGCAAAATAAAACAATCTATACCTTTCAAGCTAATGAAAATGAATGCCCAATGTTTTATATTGCTTACCTCTGCATTGCAAAGTGTGCAAAATAATGCATCTTCAGCCGCATTATCTTGCTCAACTGTCTCGCTTTGTTTACGACAATCTTCATGAACAAAGATTCCACAGAAAATCGCTCCCAGCATAAGGGAAAGAAATGTCTTCCTTGGAGGGATAACTACAGCATTGGGATTTACACGCTCGATAGAGCTTTTTTTGCTAGACACAGCTCCAGCACAAGGGCTTCTTGAAGCTGGGGATGCAAATGAATGACTTCCATTGCTAACATCACCAAAATGTTGATTCGGACCAATGGAAATTGACTCTTGCTTTTCCCTCGCTTCATTCATCGATGTGGAATTAAATATGGCCATTATACCTGAGTCTGCTGGATTAATAGCAGTAGCTCGAACGTAAAGAATGAAAACCAAGAGTGCCTATAAATTGGAGAAATGACAGAGATTAACATTGCAGAATTTTGAGTGAAATTCAAAGCCATGAAAAGAACAAACTACGAGATGATCATAATAAGTCTACGAGACTTATAAGTCATTTTCCAATCTATACAGTAATGCAAATTTAGAAACAGAATCAGAGATAAATTCGAGTAATTGTCTTACCACTGGGGAATAGGCACCAATGACAATGTACTCCCATATTCTTCCTCCCAAGAACGGAGCAAAGAACGCATAAAATGCTACTACTAACAAGAAAAAAACTGTGATGGCCACAACCTGTGAAGTGTCAAATTATAAAGAATGGTCAATCTACTCCTGTTGTAAACAAAACTTTAAGCAACAGTAAAAAAAGCTTAAAAAACGCAGCATCTCCAGAATCCCATAAGGAAAGTTACTTTTTCAGAAACATTAAACTAATGCTCTTGTAAATCCATATCGAGAGTAAATAAATGATGGAATGTGGGCTCCAAAAAAGAAAGATCACATTTCATCAAATATTCCCATGTACTGAAAGTGCATCTCACATTATACCAAAACAATTTCGAAAAAGGAGATAGTAAAATTGGTTCTCAATCAAATCTCACTCCCATCATCCAAGCAATTTCCAATAAAACAATTGAATCATCACAAATCAATAAAGTAAACCATTGGTTAAAGAAATGAGATGCGACAAAGACCTGAAATGTGTGTGCAGGCAACTGCCACCCATGCTTTCTCACCATCACTGATCCACTTGACCAAGAAAAGCTGCTGTCTTCCCTTCAGTCCTCCGGGATCTAATTTTCAAAAAGGGAACTCCAGTATAACAAAAGTTCAAATCAATTATTTTTCAAATCAGGAAAAGAACAAGTCAACGACAAGTCACATAGTTTTCCACGACCCAGAAGAATCTGAAACTGAATCGCAGAAGTTGGGCGAAAACAAACACATAGACCTTCCCATTTCCATCACAAAAAGAAAGCTTTTCTCAGTTCTTAGACAGCGAAGGAGGTGAGACGCTTGTCGATTAGTGAAGGGAAATTGGATTGAGAGGGTGAAAACAGCAACAGACAAAGGAGAGACTGGATGGTGCAGAAACGACGCAGTCCGTGGGTTTCTAGTGTGGCCGTGCCCAGTTCAGTTTCCAAGTTCTACAAATCGCAGTACAAAGTAAATTTTGACTAAATCTCATGTTATGCCTATTGTTACAAATTACAATCTATTTAAATGGTAATTATTAAGCATCTTTAAAATTTTGGGTTATTTAGGAAATTTGCTTCATTTCAAACAAAATTTGTGAAGATTTCTAATAAAGGTTCCAAAATCAAAAGAAATTAGAAATGTACATCTATTTAAAAATTTAAAGGTTGTGAACAATAAGACTTTCAATGGGTACATTTGGAATATCGTTTGACAAATAACAATGAGGTGAGGTGAGATGACTGTATTGTACTATGCAGTGATTAAAGCGGTACCCTGATTAAATTGTTTTCATAAAATGACCATTTTATCCTTATTTTTAATTAAAGTGTATTAATTACAAATTATATTTTATATTGATTATGATAAACCCGTTATTTAAGAAATTGCTATAATATAATAAGTTATTGATCAAAAGTATCAAAAAACAAACATTGACAAAAGTGAATCATCTAAATCGACGATATTCTCCAATCCCGCTAATTCAATGCGATCACGTTATTTCTAATTCGAATCATGTAGTTATCGTGTATGAGTTCATGCATCTATATGTGATGGGTTAACGGAAATTTGTACTTCCATATTCCGATCGTGTTCCATATGTACAAAGTCCGGATGCTCTTAAATAAATTAATATAAACAAGAATTTTAAATCTAATAAAAATTAATATTAATAAGAATTTAAAATTAATTTTGATAAAAATTAATTATAAACCCTAAATTTAAAGGAAAAGTATAATGATTATTAAACAACTGTGTTATGTCTACCACTACTTCAAATGTATTGTCACCTCACCGCAGTTTTCAACGGTGAAACGAACGTACTTGTTAAGTATGTTTGGTTAAAATGAAAAATTTACAGCACATTCATCACACCGAGCGGTGAACCGCAGTTCTAAACAACACCAATATTAATTTAAACTTGATATAGTTATGAGAAATTTATTATTCGATGACACACCTATTTCTATATAGTTGTTCCCAACTCGAGAAAGGAAGCAAATCGAGATAATTTGATAATTGACTTGGTTTGTATCTTTTCGTAATATTTGAGTCGGGTTACTTATTTAGCAGACCATTGCGCTTAATTTGGAGATTATTAGTTTATTATTTATTGAACTTCATTATTGATGGGTCGAGAGAGTTATAATTGGGTTGCATTAACAACTATATAAACATATTTAAAGTGTTAAAGGAGAGAAAATAGTTTTATTGATGACATAACGAAGATGCCGCCATTCACTTATTTTCCGATCGGAAAACCTACTACTATGGTCACCGAAAGATGATCTTTTTCCTTTTGGTTTCTACATCTTGTTGCATTGTTGTAAATTTGCAAATTTGATGTTTATAGTAGATTCAAAGGCTACAGTCTGAGCGATTTTTTATCATTTCTTTTATAGAAAGATTTTACACCTACAAAATCGTAATTTTTTCTTTCTTGTTTTCATATTATTTTCTCATATGACCCATACCCAAAAAAGAGGATCTAAATTTTATTATTGACAATTTTTAACCGTGATAATAAAACTAAATGGTGGTTTTTATTTTTTTTATTTTAAAATAAATTATAAGTGTATTTTATATGTATTAAAGTAATTACTAATTATAAACTTGTTGTAAATTGAAATTTCATTTTCGTTTTCTCAAATTTAAACACATTGGTATACATTAAATTAATACATTTTTTTATCACAAATAACCTCTCGAGTTTTATCCAATATAGTATGTCATACGTAGAGGTGTAAATGAATCGAAGCGAATTTTAATGTTTTTAAAGTTCAAGTTCATCTTCAATTCAAAGTAATTAAAAATAATATTTATTATGATATATATAATCTAATTTAAATATTATAAAATATATATTATATATAAAATTTAAGGTTCAAATTGATTTTCTATGAAATTTTGAGATTCATAGTAAAAAATTCAAGCTTAATCACCTCAACTTGAGAAACTTTATAAACTTACTTCATTATACATATTAGTAATTTTGTACGAAGACAAAATAAATATTAATTATAGTTCTTTATTAATGACGGGAATTACAGTTTCTTTCATCATTAATGATATACTTGGTTATTAATAATTATCAGTAATCAAATTTCCTTAATCATGCCACGTGGATTAAGTACAATGATCACAGCCAACAGTACTACCACAAAAGGCATTTCAATTTTACTTATACCAATTACATCACGTGCTTCTGTGCCCTGTATAACAAATATTCATAATTTTAAGAATGAACAAAACGACAGTTTAAGGATGGTCATGCCATGTGCGCTTCAAGTGATGATTTTGCAAGCCAGAGCAAGCCTGGATCATCTCTCTTAAGCATAAAGAAAACATCAGACTTTCCCCACTCATCAATTATCATATCTTCAAAGAAACCAATCAGTGATAGAATGTCCACAGCAGCTGTAAAAAACGTATAATGATTCAGAGGCAAAGCTGGAAAATGAAACCTTTTTCTTGTATAACCTTTGTAAGCAGTAATATTCCTCTGAATTGCAGGGTTACCCTGCAGAAAATGAACCCAAACAAGGCAAACACATGTCAAATGGGGTGGTCTAGAAGGCTTAGCTTAAGCTACTTTAGGTTACGTACCTTTCTGAGCTTTTTGAATTTGATGTCATCTGGGTTCTCGACCACATTACTGCAAACAAAAGGTACGGTATTATAAGTGCAGAGAGCATGTAGATTTCATGTAATGAATTGGAGTTAAGTTTAAGGTGATATGTACCGTATTATCTTGATTAAAGTCTGCAAAACCAACAGAGTTTCTGAAGGGTTGACTTCATCTTTTAGCATCTGGATTGAGCTTTCAAGACGATAGCAGAATTTTGTAACTGGGTCTTGGATTATCTGCAGCTCTGGATTAGATTGATCCATCTCAAAAGCCTGTGAAGAATTGGGTTCCTTCACCTCCTCTGCATGTAAACCACCAGTTATAGATTCTGAACCTGGAGTGTCCACTTGACATGATGGTGGCTCTAGATTTATGGCTATGGGAGAGTTAGTTTGATCAGGTCCAACCATGTTTTGGGATTGCTCTCGAGAATGATCAATTTCAGACTCCTGCACAGTAAGTATTTTATCAAAATCCCAACTCAAAAGTCATTCCCTGCTCTGAATTAAGCTGCAATGATTGAAGAAGAAAGTAAGTATTTTTACATTATCAGGTATCAATGAATCAACGCGAACGCTCCCTTCTAATCCCAATGAGGGCTCTAGTGCCATGTATTCATCGCTCTGATAGTCACGGAGTTGAAGCCCGGACACAACTGGATAGGTGGATATAGAAGGAATGGGAGCAGTAAGGGGTACCTGCAAACCATTTAATTTGATTTTGTAACACGAATCCATGATGTATTTCTTAAAAGATCAAGTTTAGGCTAAAAAAGCTGATTGCAGGCACCTCAGATGATCTTGATTGTGGCAGAGGTGTGTTTCCTAAACGTTCAAGAGCTGCACTTAACGCAGAAAAACGAGCATCGTGAAGGCCAGATCTCTGTCCTCCAAGCTTCTGTGATGAAATCACATTCCCAGAAACTTCAAGCTCCTCTTTATGACTTTCAGCAAGGGTAAAGCCACTCATAGTGTGAGATCTTGATTTGGTCCAATCAAGAGCTGTAGCCTCTCTGTTAAGCTGTTAAAACAAAACATGTTGTTTAAAATTCATTTGAGTACCTTCTCATATCTACAAAATATATGCCACTCACGAACACAACAATTCATTTACAAGCCAGTTGAGGTTGAGATTCGAAGTAGGAATCAAATACCTGTTTATCCAGAGCATAGAAATCTTGATCATGCTCAGAATGCACCATGTGCGCCTAAATAAAATAATACAGTCTTTCAGTTATTTGTAAGCATAAATCATAGAGAATGAATGAAGTTCATTTATTCGATGTGTTCCATAAAATTAAGAGTCACCTACGAGCTCATGCAGAAGAGTCTTTTTAATACTTTCATATTTTCTAAAGCCCTTGAGATCATCTGTCCGAAGCCTCAGTGATATTTCCTCTCCTTGATTCTACAAAGATCTCACCAAAAGAAAATAATTAAATCAAATTTCAACTAAAGAACCACAGTCACTGTATAAGGGAAGAACGCATGACATTGCAGGCATTTAAAAAACTGAAAATCACTACCTTATTGAAGCCAAGGATGCACTTGGGACTCACACCAACATAACCAACTGGTGCCATCTCAGTCAAGACTCCCACACGCCACCGATACTTTAAAAGCCCAAAAAAATGAATTTTTAGCAACTAATCAAAATACTAAGAGTTTGACGAGAACAGCGAAAAGGATAATAAAACTGCTTTAAGGGGTGGGGTACCTTATTCATAATTGCCACAATTCCTGGATCTGAGGCAAGCTTATGCAACAATTCCATAGCCTTAGATGCAGGAGGGTTAAGCTATCAACATGCAAAAAGATCCAAAATATCACAGAAAATGATCCAAGTCAAATACTTGATGGGCAAATGATTAATATTCAGAAATCAATAAATAATAAAAAGGTGCAAACTAAGTATCCATAGTTAGATCTTGAATGCATCATCCTAGAAGTTTGGCATGTAACACTTATTAGGGTGGAGAGTAACGTTTTTATCTATGAAATTCTCTGTATTTCATCCAAACAAAATAATATTGATAGTTAGATGCTAGACCGCAGGTTCGAAATGATTTAATATTTACCTCTACCCCAGGAAGACTGAGTGTCAGAAAGTCACAAAAAATATATGTTCCTTTGGGAAGTTTCAATGAACCATATGCCTGGTAAGAGCTTCTTTGCTTCAATCTTTTCTCTTCTTCCTCAAACCCAGCTATCCTGTGATCTACGTTTGAATGTCGTATGACTTCTTCCACCTCCTCCTCAGGAACTCCCATCATTCTGATTGGTTTTCCCTAAAAAATATTCAACTGGTAATCAGGAATAAATTCGAGCAAACCAACTTGATGTAATGATGCAGGGGTAAAATGCTACCTCGAGAACTAACATACAATCCAAGCTTAAGCTGGCATGTTCATTAGAAAAAGGGTACAGCAATTTTGAACCTTTTTCATCAGGTGCAATTAGCCTAATAGTGTCCACCTTTGCATTCGTTAAATCATGCAACCTTATTCCAAGATCCATAAGAGTAGCATCAGGGTTCATCTCTATAACAAAATTTTGTCCTCGCCATGCAACCAAAACACTGCTACAGCTTTCCTTACGGTCCATAAACTATCAAAACAATAAGAAACAGAAGCATAAGGAATCCAAGAAAATGGTACAACATACACCAACAACTACTAGGCCAAAAAATCCACGAAACACTCATGTCTGACCAAGCAACTTCTTATAAATCACACATAGTTATATTCAAATGACCATCAATTAAAAGAATTGAGCATGTCCCACCAAACCTCCAGAAAGCAGAAAAAATCAGTCTGAAAATAGCGAATCCAATTATTTCAATACAGCAGAAAAAAACTATCACCAAATAAAAGATTTGAACAAGTCGCATCAACGTCCAACCTCAATATATCAGAAAAACGATGTCTGGAAATAGAGAATCCAATTATTTCAATACATCACGAAAAATCAAATCCGCACAACAGAGATAACAACTATCACCAACTAACCTGTAAATCAGTCGCGTGGAGAAGAATCAATAATAAAAATAAATACAAGAAAGGGGCTTCCTCGACGTTATAAATAAAAACTTCGTGACGAGGACAGAAGGGAAGAAATTTATATTTCAAAGAACGTCACTGATCACGTCAGTTACAAGCCACAAAATTACAATTCCAGAAAAATGTAGAATGTATTTATTTATTTATTTATTATACAATCGAACTCATTCTTATTTTTTCAAAACTAAAGAATCCTTGAAATTATAGTCTCACGAAATGTGCATGGATATGACGAAAAAATTGAAAAATCATTACTATAATAACAATCAACTATTATAAATCAATCTAAATATCATCAGAATTCTAATGTGAGACAATTTGATAATTCAACAAGAATGACTAAAAATTGATCATTTTTATTAGAACATCTTCATCCGTGGCAGTGGTCATATCGATGAACATCAAACTTCTTATCTGTCACACTATCATTCTCACTCCTACATATCATTTTATCTTCATTCCATATCAATTTTTTCATTTTCTTTCATTCAAATAATTTCAAATAAAATTAATTATATGTATTTCAATTATATTTCTTTAATTAAATGCAACAATCAAATACTTAACTTATATTATAAATATATATTCAAAACATTAAAATTCATTATATAATATATCTATTAATAAAATAATATATTTAAATACAATTTTAGATTAAAATAAAATATTATAAATTTATAAAAATAGACAATACAATTATTCTTGAAATTTCGTCTGAATATAATCGACGAGATAACCCTTCAAACGTTGACAAATAAGTTTATTACGAGAAGTGATCATCCTATTGTAATATCCTTGCATATTAGAGTCTATTATATGTTCCATTGCATCTACACTCAAAGGAGGATTGACATTGTCATAATCCGAGATGTCGTTATAATATGCAGTATATGTATCTCTTTCATCATCTACAATCATATTCTGAAGAATAATGCAACCAATATTCTTCAAGGGTTTGCCCCAAGCATGCATGGGTCATGCCAATATTACAAATCGAGATTGGAGAATTCTGAATGCTCTTTATATGTCTTTTCTTGCCGCGTCTCGATGAGCAGCAAACGCTCTAGCTTTGCGATATTGTAGTAGTGGAATTGATTTGACGAAAATAGGAAAATTTGGATATATGCAATCTGCTAAATAATATCTCATTTTGTAATCATGATTATTTTGTAATAATATCTCATTTTGTAGTAGTTTAAATTGATTTGAGAATAATGAAATAATATCTCATTTAGGAAACAAATGTTCGGGCGGACAAGGATGTGAATGCCTAACATTCGAATGACTCTCATACATTTTTGTTGAGTTGTCATAAATGTCTGATTCCGTTTAGAAGAAGTGGATCGATATAAACAAGCTTGTGGGATTGTTTTGCGGGTTATATGACGGAGCATTTGCGAGGAGAAGAATCGGTTTTACTAAAACGATTATGTCCAACAAGCTCATAGAGCTTATGAAAATGCAAACAAAAAGGATGAAAGAACACATGTAAAAAAAATTTTATATGAGCATTGATGGAGAATCTTGAGAAACGAGGCAAGGTGGAACACATATACTTGCGGAGCAAGCAGTGAGGGAACACAACCTTTAGACAATGAACAACGCCCCTGTTATAGTCCTTTTTTAGGGGGTACCAACAGTCGTCCGGTTCGTTCAACAAACGAACTCGGTTCTGATTTCTTTTAAGTGTGGAAAACGATCAAAAGCTAAAAACAAAGTAATGCACGGCGATATATAGTGGAAACCCCAAGAACTGGGGTGAAAACCACTCGACTAAGAACTGATTATGCTCTTAGCCTGCTCACTAATGAAATAACTCGGAGTTTTTACAAGAAAGACTAATGAAAATGACGAGGTAAAGAAAGTGATAAGAATCCGGCAGAGTAACAGCCTATTCTTCCGCGTCCAAAGGGTCCTCTATCTCCGTCGTCTGGCCCTGTATTTATAGAGTTCTTAGTGAGTGTAAATCACGCTCCGTANCATGCTCATTAGAAAAAGGGTACAGTAATTTTGAACCTTTTTCATCAGGTGCAATTAGCCTAATAGTGTCCACCTTTGCATTCGTTAAATCATGCAACCTGATTCCAAGATCCATAAGAGTAGCATCAGGGTTCATCTCTATAACAAAATTTTGTCCTCGCCATGCAACCAAAACACTGCTACAGCTTTCCTTACGGTCCATAAACTATCAAAACAATAAGAAACAGAAGCATAAGGAATCCAAGAAAATGGTACAACATACACCAACAACTACTAGGCCAAAAAATCCACGAAACACTCATGTCTGACCAAGCAAATTCTTATAAATCACACATAGTTATATTCAAATGACCATCAATTAAAAGAATTGAGCATGTCCCACCAAACCTCCAGAAAGCAGAAAAAATCAGTCTGAAAATAGCGAATCCAATTATTTCAATACAGCAGAAAAAAACTATCACCAAATAAAAGAATTGAACAAGTCGCATCAACGTCCAACCTCAATATATCAGAAAAACGATGTCTGGAAATAGAGAATCCAATTATTTCAATACATCACGAAAAATCAAATCCGCACAACAGAGATAACAACTATCACCAACTAACCTGTAAATCAGTCGCGTGGAGAAGAATCAATAATAAAAATAAATACAAGAAAGGGGCTTCCTCGACGTTATAAATAAAAACTTCGTGACGAGAACAGAAGGGAAGAAATTTATATTTCAAAGAACGTCACTGATCACGTCAGTTACAAGCCACAAAATTACAATTCCAGAAAAATGTAGAATGTATTTATTTATTTATTTATTATACAATCGAACTCATTCTTATTTTTTCAAAACTAAAGAATCCTTGAAATTATAGTCTCACGAAATGTGCATGGATATGACGAAAAAATTACATCGTAAAAAAATCGAAAAATGATTTACTATAATAACAATCAACTCTTATAAATCAATCCAAATATCATCAGAATTCCAATGTGAGACAATTTGATAATTCAACAAGAATGACTAAAAATTGATCATTTTTATTAGAACATCTTTATCCGTAGCAGTGGTCATATCGGTGAACATCAAACTTCTTATCTGTCACACTATCATTCTTACTCCTACATATTATTTTATTTTCATTCCATATCATTTTTTTCATTTTCTTTCATTCAAATAATTTCAAATAAAATTAATTATATGTATTTCAATTATATTTCTTTAATTAAATACAACAATCAAATACTTAACTTATATTATAAATATATATTCAAAACATTAAAATTCATTATATAATATATGTTATAATAAAATAATATATTTAAATACAATTTTAGATTAAAATAAAATATTATAAATTTATAAAAATAGACAATACAATTATTCTTGAAATTTCGTCCGAATATGATCGACGAGATAATCCTTCAAACGTTGACAAATAAGTTTATTACGAGAAGTGATCATCCTATCGTAATATCATTGCAGACTAGAGTCTATTATATGTTCTATTGCATCTACACTCAAAGTATGATTGACATTGTCATAATCCGAGATGTCGTTATAATATGCAGTATATGTATCTTTTTCGTCCTCTACAATCATATTGTGAAAAATAATGCAACCAATATTCTTCAAGGATTTGCCCCAAGCATGCACGGGTCCTGCCAATATTGCAAATCGAGATTGGAGAATTCTAAATGCTCTTTGTATGTCTTTTCTTGCCACGTCTCGATGAGCAGCAAACGCTCTAGCTTTGCGATATTGTAGTAGTGGAATTGATTTGACGAAAATAGGAAAATTTGGATATATACCATCTCCTAAATAATATCTCATTTTGTAATCATGGTTATTTAAGTTGAAATGAACCGGAGAAGAATGATCTTATTGTATTTCCTACAAAAAAATGATCTATTAAGCACATTTAAATCATTATTTGAACCATGCATCCGAAAAATACATGTCATATCCAAGTGTCACAAGACGCAATCGCTTCAAGCATAAGAGTAGGCTTCGAATGATCTCCTATTTGAAATTGATCATTCCACGCATTTGGACAATTCTTCTACCCCAGTGCATACATTCTATACTCCCCAACATACCTGGAAATCCACGGTTATCAGCCCACTGTATTAGCCGATACAAGTCATGGGTGTAGGGCGTCGCAAAAATTCATCGTCAAAAACTTCACGTACTCCCTTGACAAAAGCTCGCAAGCAAGCAATTGATGTATTTTCACATATTCGAACGTACTTATCAACTTGGTCGGCAGAAACACCATATGCTAAGGGCATCTTCAACGGTGGCCGCCCAATCTGACTAGACGGCCACCGTGTCAAATTCTTTGACACATGGGACTTTCCCATGTGTCATTCAGGAGAGAGAGTGTCATTGC
This sequence comes from Utricularia reniformis, assembly GCA_009725065.1. Taxonomy (NCBI): domain Eukaryota; kingdom Viridiplantae; phylum Streptophyta; class Magnoliopsida; order Lamiales; family Lentibulariaceae; genus Utricularia; species Utricularia reniformis. The sequence goes on from RWGZ01000970.1 coordinate 481,838, forward strand.
CTGCGACATTCACTTTATTATGATTTTTTTTTAAAAAAAATAATAAATCATTTTTAAAATATAAATATTTATAATATAATAATTTTATCGATAATATTATGATTGTTGTATATTATATGTGCAAAAACAATCGTTTTATTGATTTATATGTTTTAACTGATTTGATTAAATGATTTTTAATTATGATTTCAATAACCAAAACCAAATTAAATACCTATCAATTTAGTAGCTTTCGATTACATGGTTAGTATTTACATAAAAAACATGTAATACAAAAAAATAAAAATATAAGTGTCCGGACATTGTTGTAGGGATGAGATAAAAGTTATATATAAAAGTATTTATATTAATATTAAAAATTAAGTATGATGATGTGTACAGAGAGAAAGCTGATGTGGAGAGAGAGAAACAAATGTCCGGGGGACAAGGATGTGGATGCTCTAACATTCGAATGGCCGCCATACATTTTTGATGAGTTGTCGTAAATGTCTGATTCCGTTCGAAAGAAGTAGATCGATATAAACAAGCTTGTGGGATTGTTTTACGGGTTATATGACGGAGCATTTGCGAGGAGAAGTGATCGGGCCCGAAGCGTGGTAAACGTGGGAGGGCCCGAAGCGTGGTAAGCGTGAGTTGTAACTGCTCGGACCGAACCAAGTGCCAACTGGCAGAAAACGCTTTATTTCGCTAAGGTTATCTTCGATCCTCAGTAGAACATCGGGCCGCTCTTTATTGGAGGTGTGGAATGAACTATAAGGATTTATTTTCGCCATTTGAATTGGTCCCATCGTTGCTGGGCCTTACCCATCACAAGGTACCCGGTCCTAGAGTTCTCATCAGCCCTATTGGCCGCAATGTCGCAAAGCGACGTGAAAGAGAAAATACTACCACCATCGATGAGTCATCAGCTCAAGGTGAACGTCAAGCGAGAAACCAAAGAATCGTCAATTAAGTGACCGAATACGACACAACAATTTGTAGTCTACAACTTGAATTGCGATCTCACAACGAGCAAATGTCAATGTTCAATGGGATATAATTAATTATGATCACCCAAATATACTAAATCATGATCAACGAGCTTTATACGGTAGCATCATAGCCACATTGCTCCAAGGTGCATCAGATAGATCTACACCACCATTGGTCGACTCCGATAGTAATGCAAATCTGTCACGTAATGAAAGTATTCAACAAGATCCAAATTCGACTAATTAATCAAGTATTAAATGTTATGTAGTATCTTATTTCGTATTAATCCAAATTTCATTATTTAATCATATCTTTTTTCGATGTTCTATGATAATATTATTTATTTATCATTTTAAATATTTTTATAATAAGTTTTTTATTAATATTAATAAATTAGATTTATAAATATATTTTATTATATATTTAAAATAAAAAAATTAATTACAACTAATAATATAATAGAGTGATGTTTGACATTGGTCCCTAAATTTTGAAAGTGTAAAGACGATGCCTCAAGTTTATAAATTGCATACAAAGCTTTTGAAGTTTACATAATGTGTATGGTTAATCCCTCAATATTTTAAATTTGTAAACATCATGCCCTCAAAGTTTAAAAATTGCATGATTGGTCCCCAAAGTTCCAAAACTGTTTATATTTGACTCTTACGTCCATTATTGTTTTTAGTTTTTGCGTAATTGACCTAGTTCTTTCCACATGTTAAAATTGACCCCTTTCGTTTAATGATTTGATAGCCATGAACATATTAAAGAGTTCATAATTAACCATTCGTCAAATTTTCGTTATTCGTATTTCATCGATTATTTATTGTTAAAAATTCGATGTGTGACACATGTATAATATTCGTTGAGTGGATATTAATTCTAAAGGTGAATTCTTACACATTGTAATTCTATAAATAGAAATCTAAGACAAATTAGTATTTTATAGAATTTATATACAAAGTAAACTTACATTAAATATAATAAGAAAACATTGTAAGACAAATTAGTATTTTAACAAACGGATGATATATATTTCTTCAGATCAATTGTGAACTCTTTAATATGTTTGAGGGCTAAATATTAAATCAGTAAACAAAATGGGTCAATTTTAACATGTGGAAAGAATGATGTCAATTACGCAAAAACTCATAACAATAACGGACGTGAGGGTTAAATATAAACGGTTTTGGAACTTTGGGGTCAACTATGTAATTTTTAAATTTTTAGGGCATATTGTTTACAAATTTTAAAAGTTTGAGGGTCAACCACACACATTATGTAAACTTTAGGTGCTTCGTAACCAATTTTGAAACTATAAGAGAATCGTCTTTACACTATTTCAAAGATTACGTGTCATCCTTGCAATTTTCTCTAATATAATAATAGTAGAAGGATAGAGAAATTTTATCTTCTCTAACTGTGGCAAAGGCCGTATATGTCGTCCTTTCTTTTTAATACAATTTTGCTTTTTATTACGATCTTGATCATGCCAGCGTGAAGGCCAAAAAACGGTTTGCCGGCCAACTGTGGGCCTGAGACCGTATTCTCATATGGTCTCGGACACCGATGCAGAAAATCTTATGTCACTCTTGTGATTTTCTTTTTTTACTGAACGATCAAGTTCATTGGTACCAAATTTGCTAAATTAAAGAAATTAGGGGAAACATTTTTATATGACATCCTTTCTTTAATTATAATTTCATTATTTACAAAATAATTGAATAAAATTCCATGATAAATTGATAATAATTTGATCTAGAATCCAATATCGAACAAGATATGAGTAAAATAATTAAGCAAAATCAAACTTTAGAATTAGATTATACAAAACCAAGACAAAAAAGTGTCATTATAGCACAAGTTCAACACATTCCTCAACAAAAGTCAGAGGAATGAATAGAGAGGCTTCAAGAGCAACTTATAAATACTCCAAATTCTTTTATTCAGATTCATTCTTGTTAGCATTAGATGAAACAACAGAAGAATGTGAAAAACAATCGTTCCGATCAGGTGAATCTCCAGCCCGAGGAGGCTCAAACGAGGGTGCTGCGGATTCGCATCCCTGCTATAAGACATAATATTAGCAAAAAGCTGAATGTTGAAGCTAATTGTTGTTGTTGAAGAGAAAATGAAAGAACTAACAGGCAAATCATTAGAACTTGAAGAAGCTTTCTGCAACATTTTCTCTTTAGGGTGATGATATTTGCAGTTTGATCCATATCTACATGTCCCTTGATTCATGAAATGTCGACATTCCGGTTGATCAGGTCGTTGAGGAAGATCGAATTCGGATATCTGGTCATCTAAAGCTTGAGCATTAACAACATGAGGAGTCGAGTAAGGCCAAACATTTCCCTGCATATCACAAGTCGTAGTTACTAACAATTTACACAAAAAAATGAGCTTTAGATGACCAAAACTGTAGAAATTCAAGATTCAATGGACCGGAACAGTGTCGATGTAGCCCATTACACAAGAAAAGTGAATCATATTGAAAAGATTAAGCCAAACCTATTACTTATAATATCGCTCCCTTATAAACTATAGTATTTGAATTTCCACAACCAAGGTGAGATATATTTCAACACTCCCCTCTAAATCGAACTGGCTTTGATCCGGTTCGACCTATAGTGCTCGAATCATAAGTCGATCTATTTTGTCACCTAAGCTCGATGTGCTTATCTATTAGAGTTTTTTTGTTTAAACTGGTATGGACCAACCCGAAACACACCTTACAGCTCTGATACAATTCATGATTCAATGGGTCAGAAAAGTGTTGTTGTAGCCCAGTGCACAAGGGAAGTGAATCATATTAAAAATGTTAAGTCAAACATATTATCCCCGGTATTTGTATTTCCACAAATATTCAACAAAATTTCAAAAAAAACAAGGAGCATACCATATATAAGCTCCAATCTTGCTGAGGATAAATAAAAGCAGGCGTGTAGCTTTGCCATTGTTGAAGAGAAGAACCAGTAACATAACTTGGTGTTGAGAGTAAAGGGTAATAAAGATTAGCTGAAGAGGGTTGAGGGTGATGGAACTTGCAAGAATGGCCATATTTGCAAACTCCAGTCCGCATATAAAAAGAACAAAGTTTTGCATCCTTAAAATGACCACAATATAAACCATTCAAAACTAGAATAAAACCAGTTGAAATGAGATGAATTAAGAGCTATAAGAACCTGACGCATTGGTAGGCCTAAAGAGTTAATCCATACATCACAAAGCTTATCTTTAGGGTGATTAAATTTACATGTAGCTCCATATTTGCATGTACCGGTTCTCAAGTAATACTTAAAACACAATAGAAAACGATGAATGGAGTTAAATTCAGTTCAATTTATTAGCTTCAAAAGTACCCAAAATAGCATTAGATAAAATGCTAATTACCCCACAGTTTGGTTCTCCAACTCTTTCTGGGAATTCATGAACGTATTTGATGCCATTATCCTAAACAATCATCAATAAAACAAGAAAATCCCATTCAGAATACGTTCTAAAATAAGCAAGTGAAATGAGTTATCATTCTTTACATATAGTGCGCTAGAAGGATGGTTAAAACGGCAATTTCTTCCATAAGCACAAGCTCCTGTTCTTAAAAAGTATGAACAATCGGGTTCCCCTGGGCGTTCTGGATATCTTAATTGATTACTCTCAGTTATGTCATTGAGACTTAATCGTCCCATTGCCCCTGGCAAATTATCTACGTAAATAATCACACAATATTTCGAAATTTATTCTCCAAGAACATCAAAGATCAATGATCGAAACTGGGAACCCGTCCGTAACTCAATAAAAACTGGAGTGGCCCATTGAAATACCACAAAAAGAATGATCTTACAAAATATAATTCGTTACCCATAACTCCTCCCGCTTTCAGACTCGCATCCATCGCTTTCCGATTCAACGGCATCGGAATGAAAAAATGTGCTCAAAATTATACGGAAGCGACAGCAATACTAAGCGATATTGTTCCAAAATTCAGGGAAGTGAATGATCAATCAATGAGACCCACCAAAGGCAGCTTAAATTCTAAACAATAATCTCCATATGATACATATAGAAGAAACCCCCATCAACCAGATTCTATACATATTGCGTGGATTCTTCTCATCATGATCCTTCAACAACTATGAAGAAGAGCGATTTGTTGTATGAAGGAGTTGTATTTTTTCTCACAAAAATACTAAATTCTATATCCGGGTATAATTTATTCATCTTTTTATTAAATTCATTGTTGTATTAATTAATGCGAAGAAAAGGGTTTTTGTCCTTTTTTTTTTATTTTTTCCACACTTTATTAAAAGGCCCTCATAAATGTATTCCATTGAATTAAGGTTTTCTGATTTTTTGTAACTCATTTATTTCATAAATTACTAAATCCTATTTTTTTTTATATATTCAAACTAACAATTTTTAATAGATCGAATTAACTTTTCTTAAATTTATTATTTTGTTTAAAAAAATATATTTAATGACAATTGAATACTTCACGATTTGATATGATTTAATTAACGAATTGAATTTGAAAATATTCCCCAAAATATATCACGCACAACTAAAACATTCAATAAATACATTTTTTACAAAATTAAAACATTGTAATAATTAAACTAATTACGTATCCTAATCTGCATTACTGCGAAAAACCAAAAAATCATTGAAATGAGAAGCATAAAAATGAGTCAAATTTATTTCAGATTAAAAAATGAGAAAAAATTAAGAAACAAATAAAAATTAATGAAGAAGCTGCTGATCCACGCGACATCCAAGCGTTATGGAGCAGGGAACCCCACCTTATCCCGCCGACAAATAGTAGACGGATTATTTTTTTATTAAAAAAATAAATCTTTAAATTTTTATTTTATTGATATTATACTTTTTAAATTATAATAAATTTAATAACAACTTGATTACATAAATCATATTCCTTTCTTTGCATTTGTCCATGAATGTGGGATTGATCAATGTTTTAAATGTCCGGTATACTGGTACCATATACTGGAAATTTCGATCGTACTTACTTCTGTTGGTATTTTTGTAAAATACCGGTTATTACAGGTTTTTGAGGGTTGGGTCGGGTTTTATTTAAAAAAATAAAATATTTTATATTTTATATTTTAATTTATTTTAATATTCCGATACATATTTGATATACATAATATATATCCAGTATACGAATCTAATGAACTTGTCCCGGTATACCGATGGTCAGTACCGATTCTTTAGACATTGAGATTTAGTTACTCTTGGAACTCTAAAATTTTATTTTGGGCCACACATTTTGTCATGTTGTGTCTTTGCTGTTTATCATTTTATTTGTTTCTTCACTGCATTCACTCCAATAGCCCAAAAGTAAATATAAAGACGGATAATTTTCCTAATTTCACAAGATTCTGCTTGTTATTCGATTGGAAAGAACAAAACTCTCTATGTTTATATTTATTCGTATTTTTATTTGAACATTGTTTTCGTTCGTATTTTATTCAAATGATAAATAATGTTCAAATATTTTTCAAATATTTATATGAATGTTTATATTCGTTCGAATAACTTATTCGAACTATCTATTTAAATTTGAAATTCAATATAGTAAAATTTATTTTTAAATTAAAAATTACATTACAAGAATATAATTCCATATTTTATACAAAATAAGAGAAAACATGATAATATCTAATATTCAATAAAAAAATACAAATATTGAAGAAATAATTTTAAAAATCTAATATTTAATCATATAACTTTATTAAATATAAATAAAATAATATATTTATTTAATTCATATATATTCACATGAAAAAATATTCGAACAAAAACATGTTCGAATCCTGTAACAACCTCACACAACACAAATTTGTACACGACAACTCGCTTACTTGTGTAGTCAATGTAATGAAAAAATGTACATCTATAGAGCGATACCTCGAACTTTGTATCGTATAAGAGTAATATATAACTTAACATTCGGCTGGGCTGCTGCATATGTATTTACATTAAGGTGGAGTGAGTATCGACATAACGAGGTGAACCCGGAGTGGCACTTGGAGGCTGCTGAACCAATAAAACAGTAAAGCTATTGATTTAGCAGAAGAATCTCAAAGTACATGATGTTTACATACTGATAATGGAGCATCAAAAGGTACCCCTGTTTCATTTTCATCACTAGTTGCAGAGTACAAGTATCTATTGTTGAACTTTCTCATGTGATTGTAGATGCTGCAAGTAAAAATCTCATCATTTCAATGCTGCAACATCAAACTGTTAAACGAGTCTAATGTACCTTAAGCGGTGTCGATTACAAGCTGTGAAGAAAGCTACAAAGCCATTGAGAATACTTCGTAGAGCACGGAACACCTGAGTGAAAAGGGCATCTGTTAGGGATAGTGGAGATGCTGTGAGTGCAATCTTAAGGCATGAGTTTAACCTGGGAGAAAAGATCACTCCATAGAGAACGCCAAACTGAAACCTCATATGATACAACAGCTGATTCTACTTCACTAGTGAATTTGAAGAATGTAGTAGCAAAACGCAATAGATCTCTGATGAGACAATATATAAACATGCAAAAGGATATGAAAAAATTGAAGGCTTTTTGTAGCACAAGAAATGGAGCATAAAGAATTCCTTTGAGAAGCCAAATGAGAGGGAAAATTATAGATGTTGCTGCGATGAAATATGTAGACAAATGTTAGTATTAGCACAAAATAAGAGAGTTTGTGTATCTCAAGCTAACCTGCAAGTTTGCCTAAATTCCAGGCCAATACAAATATATACCATACAGGAAGCAGCAGAATTTCAATAAGATCGACAACTATGGCGAAAGATGACTCGAGAATCATCCAGCTGATCGAAAAGAAACCTCCTGATAATTGTGAAAGAAAATTCCAGACTGGAAGGAAGAATTCTAAGAGATCTATAAGAGGTCTTAACATGGGCTTTACAAGAAANCGTGATTGGGCCCGAAGCATGATAAACGTGACAGGGCCCGAAGCGTGGAACGCGTGAGCCTGTAACCGTTTTGTAACTGTTCGGACCGAACCCCGGAGCCAGCTGACAGATAACGCTATTATTTACCAAGGTTATCTTCGGTCCTATGTGTTGAACATCGGGCCGCTCTTCCTAAAGGTATAAGTGGACTGTAAGTGTTCGTTTTGATTACTTAAGTTGGCCCAACTGTTATCGGGCATCACCCATTACAGGGTACCCGGTAATAGAGTTCTCATCAAATATGAAATATTACATAATTTTAAAAATCAAATATTTAATCATATAACTTTATTAAATATAAATAAAATAATATATTTATTTAATTCATATATATTCACATAAAAAAATATTCGAACAAAGACATGTTTGAATCTTGTAACAACCTCACACAACACAAATTTGTGCACGACAACTCGCTTACTTGTGTAGTCAATTTAATGAAAAAATGTACATCTATAGAGCGATACCTCGAACTTTGTATCGTATAAGAGTAATATATAACTTAACATTTGGCTAGGCTGCTGGATATGTATTTACATTAAGGTTGAGTGAGTATCGACATAACGAGGTGAACCCGGAGTGGCACTTGGAGGCTGCAGAACCAATAAAACAGTAAAGCTATTGATTTAGCAGAAGAATCTCAAAGTAAATGATGTTTACATACTGATAATGGAGCATCGAAAGGTACCCCTGTTTCATTTTCATCACTAGTTGCAGAGTACAAGTATCTATTGTTGAACTTTCTCATGTGATTGTAGATGCTGCAAGTAAAAATCTCATCATTTCAATGCTGCAACATCAAACTGTTAAACGAGTCTAATGTACCTTAAGCGGTGTCGATTACAAGCTGTGAAGAAAGCTACAAAGCCATTGAGAATACTTCGTAGAGCACGGAACACCTGAGCGAAAAGGGCATCTGTTAGGGATAGTAGAGATGCTGTGAGTGCAATCTTAAGGCATGAGTTTTAACCTGGGAGAAAAGATCACTCCATAAAGAACGCCAAACTGAAACCTCATAAGATACAACAGTTGATTCTACTTCACTTGTGAATTTGAAGAATGTAGTAGCAAAACGCAATAGATCTCTGATGAGACAATATATAAACATGCAAAAGGATATGAAAAGATTGAAGGCTTTTTGTAGCACAAGAAATGGAGCATAAAGAATTCCTTTGAGAAGCCAAATGAGAGGGAAAATTATAGATGTTGCTGCGATGAAATATGTAGACAAATGTTAGTATTAGCACAAAATAAGAGAGTTTGTGTATCTCAAGCTAACCTGCAAGTTTGCCTAAATTCCAGGCCAATACAAATATATACCATACAGGAAGCAGCAGAATTTCAATAAGATCGACAACTATGGCAAAAGATGACTCGAGAATCATCCAGCTTATCGAAAAGAAACCTCCTGATAATTGTGAAAGAAAATTCCAGACTGGAAGGAAGAATTCTAAGAGATCTATAAGAGGTCTTAACATGGGCTTTACAATAAATGAAAGAACAGACTGAACACCTCGTGTGACGGCAATAAACCACTTTATGGACTTCTGAAAGTTATGCAGAAACAACATAGTTCCTAGATACTTAATTCTTGAAATCATTTCTATTGTTTCTATCCAATCAAAGAAAGGTCCAAATAACTTAGATGCAGTGGCTTTAAGAAGAGGTACATTTTTATACAGATCATAGAATCCAATAAGGACAGTAACAAGTGATATAAGCACGTAGAGTACTCTTGCAAGAGGGCACATCCATGGACGATAAACACGGGAAAATACAGGGTATGATTGAAGGAAAATTACCCAGGATGGAAGTCCAGCTTCAAGTAGAGTTAGTAATCTCAGGTCAGACATGAATATGTCCTTAAATTTAAATGGGAGATGGCAATCCTTAAACCGAAACAATATCAAAATATCCCTGTATACTGTCGGTTCATGTGTTTCTTCACTATCAATTGGACCATGAGTCTCATGGAATGTGCTGACAGTCTTAAACACCTCATCCTCAGAAGAAAATTGAAGCTCAGCATCAGAGTAAATTGACATCATGACTTTTCTTATTTTGTAAGAGCCACATGCAGAAGGAATTTTACGCTGTCTGCTAGTTATAGTTTCCGCAGATGCCGGATAGCTGCAGAAGCTACTACTCAGAGATACAGGAGATATAATGCCATCAATATCAGTATCATATCTTCCTGAGAAACTTTCCTCAGCATCACAAAAAACCTCCCCTGGAATAACCTCAAAGTTAGCAATGGCCAAGATAAGCTTTAAACAGCAAATGAGAATGAGATGTTGCGGAGAAATATTTCATGAAGAAGTACCAATGCTGTCGTTCAAATGATTTTCCAAAAGAATCTGTTCATTGGATGTTCCTGGGAACCATGAGGACATTGAATTGACAGCTTGGGAAATACTATCAAATTCCCACCTTCTCATGACTTTAGTTTCGATAGCAAGAGAAGTATCAGTCTGTGGAGTGCATAGGAAAAAAAGAAAGGAAGTCAGGAGAAGGGATGCAAAAGTGTAATTTAACTGGTTTCTTTGAAGGATATCACCTGAAGCTCATTCAAATAGTTAATTCCACGCACATCTCCCCATGCAACCTCAAACACTATAAAGCCATACAATGTTCTGTGCAACTTGCTGTTCGCGATCAATGAATTCCTGAGCTCCTTAACCGGTAGCATTGCTCTCTTCTTGGATAATTTCATAGCATCAACTAAAGTGAACCATCTTTTAAAGTTTCTAAACTTGCTGGTTCTTGATGATGTAGAAGGCTGTGATTCTGTCATTTCTGCCATCATCTTTTTTGTCTTCCTCCCTCTTGTGTTTGCAAATGGGGACAATCTGGACTGAAGAATGATCAGAATAAGAGACAAATTTCAAATGTGAAAGCACGAGTAATCACATAAACAGGGAGATGTTAAACCTTAGTAACCATGAGCTGCCATAAATGCGTAGGCCGTGATGCAAGATCTTCTAACCATGGCCGGTTGTCGACCAATATATACACTTTTTCACTGTCCACGGCCGTAAAAAGGTGCAGATGTGAAAGATACGACTGTAAATCCCTACGTCATTTGATCAAGATAATATATTTATACATCTAACTAAGTAGTAGTAACTTATCTTGATGAGTAAAACCATTATGCAAATCTCGTGGAATTAGATTCACAAAATTTCAGAAAAAAGCGAACGAGTTAAGACACATCATGAATTACCCAATCTGCAAACCAGTCAAGGGGAAAAAGAAGCTGTGATTTTGGCTTTCCGCCATTGACTGCAAACCGAAACCCGAGCCTTTTTGCGTTTCCAATTTCAAGCAAACCAATTTCTAATGAAAATTTAGACAAAAGCTCCATAAAACCCTTAGGTACATCAACAAAAAAATCAAATGTTCCAGAGTAAAAAAGGTAACAAACCTGTCAACAGAAGCTGATCGAAAAACTTGGATAAAATTGCGAACTAGTACAATCGTAATAACAAAGGGCACCACATAACCTCATTAAAGAAATGCAGAAGAAACGCAAATCGGCCAAACGCCGAGATCAATCCGAAGCCGGAATCAAGAAACAATAAAACGCATCAGAGACGCAGCGCACAAATACATAAGCGTACTATAAAAATGATCGGCAAGAACAATAAATAACTACCATTAATGTGAGCACGGTAGTCAAATTTAATGCAGAGAAACACAAATTGAGAACAGGAACAATATGCCTTTCAATAACATCTGGTTTTTCTTTGATCTACATTTCTATTCAAGAAATAGAGACGCGAGGCGGTGGCCGTCAGCGGCGGAAGATCGAAAGAGACGACATCAGAGGCAATACTAGTTTTGGTCATGAAGGGTATGATAGTAAATACATGGAGCAATAACTCGCGCCAGCTAGGCATAAATTGCTTTGTCCAATTGGAGGGGAAGAATAATCACATGACTTGAAAAAGGATATTCCCATTCCCAATAAGCCTCAATATTTAGCAATTTATTTATTAGTAGATATATTATCTAAATATATATGATTTTTGTATATTAAAGCAATTTTATATAATTAGAAATGAGCATCAACAAGTTTTATCATTATTTTAAAGGGTAACGTTTGCTTAATAACCTCAACTTACGAACGGTATAAAGAGCATAACATCCAAGTTACGAAATTACAAATATGCTATTTATAGTCCTTTAATTTCAATTAAATGAAGACACCTCAAATTTTCAATACTATTTATCATTGTACTCTAACGAACTAGTTAATATTTTATATTTTATGCATAAATTTTCAATATTAAGGATAAATTTTGTAAAAATTTTCAAAGAGTTTTATTTGCGTACTTTGTAAACTTTAAGAATAATTCATACTAGCGGAAAGACGATTGTCAATTTAAGGATAACGGATGGCGCCAAACTGTTATGGTCTCTTTTTAGGGGTACCAACAGTCATCCGATTCGTTAAGAAACGAACTCGGTTATGATTTGTTTTTGGTGGGAGAACGATTGAAAAAATATAAACGGTATTGAGGCAAAACAATTTATAGTGGAAAACCCCGGGAAATGGGGAAAAAACCACTTGACCAAGAACAGAGAATGTTCTCAGTCAATTAAATAATCAAATCAAAGTTCAAGTACAAGAAGAACAGAGGTTTATGAAGATAACGAGGATAAGAAAGCGATAAGAATAATCCCGATAGAGTAATGACCTATTCTTCGAATCCAAAAGGTCCTGTTTGTTCCGTCGTCGTGCTCTGTATTTATAGAGTTGAAGGCGTGTGTAGTCCACGCCATGTAACTGCCTCTGACAGGTTTGTTAGAGGTTGTTATCGCGCGATGTAAAACGTGGTCAGGACCGAAGTGTGGTTTGCGTGATCTGGCCCGAGGCGTGGTAAACGTGTGGAGGCCCGAAGCATGGAACTCATGGGTTTGTAACCGTTTGGACCGAACCATGGGCCATCTGTCAGAAACCGTTTTATTTCGGCAAGTTTATCTTCGGTCCCTTCGCGGAACATCGGATCAATTCATCTCAAATGTACTAAGCTGGATTGCACAAGTTCGCTTCTGCTGCATGAGCCGATCCAATCGTTATTGGGCCTCACCCATTGCAGTGTACTTGGTCTTAGGATTCTCATCAGCGTACTTTGTGAACTTTAAGGATAACTTATACTAGCGGAAAGACGATTGTCAATTTAACAGAAAACCGAATGCTAGAATATCATGTGTCAAAATAAATGGTATTGATAACTTTAAATATCATTAATGCAATTTAAGTTGTAGATATATCTTTTAGACAACTTGTAAGTTAAGGGTTATTTGTGCAATTTTCTCTTATTTTAAATAACAATAATTTATATGTTCATATTATTAAATCTTATTGTATTCTACTCGAAAATGTCGTTTTAGTCATTTTTATTTAAATGCTATTAAATAATATTTTTTTGAAATTTATCATATTTAAATATAAAATATAATCTTAAACAATAATGAACAATACTTGTATTAAATTTGTTAAAATTCAGCGCAAGTATGCATGATATATAACAATTCTTTATTAAAAATCAAGATATGCCGACAGATTAAATCACCTCCATCATGGAATATTATAAATCAACAATTCTATAAACATATTTTTCGAATACAATAAACAGTATAAAATAATAATAAATATATATAACCTTCATAAAACTTCACTAATATTTTTATAGGAAAATCATGGTTAATCACGATGGGAGATATATTGAGATATTTGAATTACATATTAGTGTTATTCTAAACAAATTAAGAAAGTATTGGGTACGTTTGGAACAACGTTTGGCAAATAGCGATGAGGTGATATGATTGTACTGTTTTGTGAGGTGAACTGATTGTGATTTTAAAAAACTGTTTTTGAAACAGCGGTGCAGTGATCGTGATGTCATAAAATGATTTTTTTGCCCTTATTTTTAAATAATTGTTTATAACTTAAAAATTATATTTCATATTATTTTATAATAAATTCGTTATTTCAAAACTACATTTTTAAATTGTTATATATATTTTTATAATTTGAACACGTAATTCATAGAATATAAAAAGTTATTGATAAAAATTATTTTATAAAAAAAATAAACTATAATTTATCATGAGTAAAATTGACATTTGGCAGGTGCGTTCTGGTGGCCGTTGGGTTAACCCAACTGTGAACTCACCGCTGTTTTCTGCAGCCACACGAACAACTGATGTTTGATAAAAATAGAATACAACTACGGTACATTCACCGCACCGGGCGGTGGACTGGGTTTCCAAACATCACTACTGTGTTAAAGTTAATCATTTCATAATTGATCTACTAAAAGGTCTTACGCATTTACACATAACGTAAATATTACAGACAAAAAAACCAAATCCGTGGATATATTATCCAATCTTATCCGTGATTGAGTTTAATTTTTGGTGGGTATGATAGGGTAAGAATTTAAAAGGCAAACTTGTAGGATGGGAGAGATGTAGATTTTTACTAAAAGTAAATTCATGCATATCCTATAGGCCACTTATATAATATTTCAAGCTTTTCATTACCATGTAATGTTTATTCTAATATCTTATATATTATTATTTTTGGAATTAAATATAAGTCATTATGACAAATTATAATATGTATAAAATATCCTACCAAAAATTTGTATTATTATCAATTTTATGAAGCTATTTTGGTTTGAATGTATAAGTTTTGGTGTTATCATAAGATTTTCGTTTATTTTGTAACTAAGTATAATAAAATTTCCAAAGTTTAGAATTGTGGATTTTGCACTTGTTTATGAATAAACATCGAGTATAAAATTAGACTTTTTCTTCCATTTTCAGTAAACGATATTGATCATATATGCAATTTTCAATTTACGAATATGTTATTTACAATATTTTAAAATTTAGAAATATTGTTTATACTTTTAAGGTTAAGTGGTTAAATATAAACGAAACTTGTGAATAAAACATTAACGGATATTAAAATTAATGAACAATGAAGTTAAATATGCAATTATAAAAATTAGAGAATATATTTATTGATTTTGAAAGTTTTGAGGTGAGTAATTATAATAATTTTTGTGCTATATTCTAATTTTCAAAATTTGATATGCTCTTTGCACTTTAAAATTTTGGATGTATACTATAAATATAAGTTATAAATTAAAGCACTTTTAAAAATATTTAATTTTTATTTAAATCTTTTAAAAATTTAAGAAATATTCCAAAAAGAGTAAAATAATAATTTATATTTTAAATTATCTAAAAATTTACACCATAGATGGATATTAATAAGAGTATGACATATATAATATTCAAACTCAATGTAAATTTAAGACGTACATGAATTTAAAATTATGATTATGGAGCCAGCGTGAATTTGACCAAATTTGATTTCAATCTTACTCATTGTCATCCCTTATGTAAATATATATTTGTATACGATTTACCAAAATATTTTATATTTTTATACATAATTTTAAAAATTCAATAGTCAAAATTGTATAATATTTTAAACTACAAATATATAAATTGAAGAGTTTGTGAAGTGAGAATGAATCATAATAAAGGAAAATGAATTGTTTAATTAACATAAAATCAAAGATAACAAATAACTTAATTTAATTATATAAAATTGATAAATTGGGTACATAGCATTTACATGACCTATAACTTGTGCGTTATTAAGCAATTCTCTCCTATATTTTCAAAACGTCGGTTAAACTATATGTTCGAATCGGTTTTAATGAATCAGATATTTTAAAATATTTTCCAATTTTGGGGATCCAATTTGAAAAATTAACCAAACATTTTGGGACTAAATTTGTCAAAAAGTTAAACTTTTGTGACTAAATTTGTCGTTCAAAACTTTAGAGACCAAAATTACCAAATTATCGAAACTTTGGGGACTAAAGACGTCATTTTCTCGATATTTATAATTAATCTAAATGTGAATCTTCAAATGTCAAATATAAAATTCCAATACTTTGAATATGTCATTTTAAAATTTAGACATCAATGGTAGCCATTATGATATATTTTTGTAAGAGAAAATTGTATAATTAGTCATACAACTTACGAGCTGTGTAAAAGACATGTTCCGAATTTACGAAATTGCAAGAATGACACTTAAAGTTATCAATACCGTTTGTTTTTTATCTCTGACATTTTTCAGCCGGTTTTTCATAAGTTGAAAACCGTTTGAAAAACTCTAACAAAGTACGCAAATAAGATCCGTTTTAAAAATTATATAAAATTAACCATTGATGTTCGAAAATTGTGCATAAAATATTAAATATTAACTAGTTTCATTAAAGTGTCAATGATAAACTTAGAGGCCGTAGGCAAACATCACCATTTTTGTAATTTTCAAAGTTTGTAACATGCCATTAAACTATTTTAAAGTTCTTACAACATATCCTATGAGTATGAAAATTCTCACATATTTATATTGATGAGAATCCTAGGACCAGGTAGTCTGCAATGGGTAAGGTCCAATAACGATTGGGCCGACTCAAGTAATTAAAAGCGAACTCGTGCGGCCCAAAATCCCCAGCTTAGCATATTTGAGATAAATTGACCCGATGTTTCACAATGGGACCGAAGATGGACTTGGCAAAATAGAAGAGCGTTTGACAAGTGGCCCCATGGTTCGGTCCAAACGGTTACAGCCCACGCGTCCCACGTTTCGGGCCTCCACACGTTTACCATGCTTCGGGCTAAATCATGCAGGTCACACTTTGGCCACGGCTACGTTTTACATCGTGTGACAACAACCTTCAACAAACTTGTCAGATGCAGTTACAAGGCGTGGATTACACACGCATTTAGCTCTATAAATACAAAGTTTGACGACAGAAATAGTAGGACCTTTTGGACGCGTAAGAACAGACTGTTACCCTGCCGGAATTCTTAACGCTTTCTCATACCTCGTCATCTTCATAAACCTCTGTTGTATCTTGTAATGAAATGTTTGATTAGTGAATCGACTAAGAGATTTTCTTGCTCTTAGTCAAATGATTTTTTCCTCATTTTCCATAGTTTTCCACTCTAAATTGTCTTGCATATCTCTTCATTTGCCTTATTTAATCGTTTCCTCACCATAAACAAATTAAAACCGAGTTCGTTTCTTAACGAACCGGACGACTGTTGGTACCACTCAAAAAGGGATCATAACATATATATTATGATGCACGTCTAGGGGACGGGTCCTTTAACTAGATAGATATTTTAATGTGAGGTTAGATACATATTTTAAAATATTACCGTTCATTACAATTTTGAACGACTTTTCCTACGAATTTATCCAAACCGAAAAGCTTCATGTTCAATCTATCAAATCGGTTTAAAAAATAGATTTTGCAGAAATTGGCAAGTAGCACACTGCAAATAAATCATTTGTAAAATGACCTCTGAGCAAATTGGCTAAAAAACCTTCTGCAAAACTTTCATTTGTTAAATAACATCATTTGATAAAGTATTTGTCAACTAACTTATTTTCTAAAGGTTTTGGCTAAATAGTCTACTTTATGAAATATGGTCATTTAACAAATGAAAGTTTCGTAGAAGTCTATTTAAAAATTTGTCATAACCTCTTTCTATAAAAGATTGGTATAATAGTATATTTCATTTGTTTTTGCCAAATAAGTTGTATTAGAAGAGAGAAAACTTTTTATTTTTATATTTTTCGTAAAATAAAATAAAATAATTTAAAAAAGTATTCTTTATCATTTTTTATTAAAAAGTAAATATAGAAATCAACTGATCTAAATAATTAAATTAAATAAAATATATTTTTAAATAAATGTATAAATCAAATTATTAAAATTTTTTTTATATATTATATTTAAAATAAATTAAATACATTAAGATATAATCTTATAATTTGAGTATTTAATAAAAAATAAATTTCAATATAAAACAAATTAAATTCGGTTACAAAAATCGTATTTCAAAAAAATCGAATTAGATATAATAATATAGAATACAAACAACGGATTGTAAGACTTAGACANAGAAACAATAAAACGCATCAGAGATGCAGCGCACAAATACATAAGCGTACTATAAAAATGATCGGCAAGAACAATAAATAACTACCATTAATGTGAGCACGGTAGTCAAATTTAATGCAGAGAAACACAAATTGAGAACAGGAACAATATGCCTTTCAATAACATCTGGTTTTTCTTTGATCTACATTTCTATTCAAGAAATAGAGAAACGAGGCGGTGGCCGTCAGCGGCGGAAGATCGAAAGAGACGACATCACAGGCAATACTAGTTTTGGTCATGAAGGGTATGATAGTAAATACATGGAGCAATAACTCGCGCCAGCTAGGCATAAATTGCTTTGTCCAATTGGAGGGGAAGAATAATTACATGACTTGAAAAAGGAAATTCCCATTCCCAATAAACCTCAATATTTAGCAATTTATTTATTAGTAGATACATTATCTAAATATATATGATTTTTGTATATTAAAGCAATTTTATATAATTAGAAATGAGCATCAACAAGTTTTATCATTATTTTTAAGGGTAACGTTTGCTTAATAACCTCAACTTACGAATTGTGTAAAGAGCATAACATCCAAGTTACGAAATTACAAATATACTGTTATGGTCCCTTTTTAGGGGGTACCAACAGTCGTCCGGTTCGTTCGATAAACGAACTCGGTTCTTATTTCTTTAAAATGTGGAAGACGATCAAAAGCTAAAAAGCAAAATAAATGCACGGCAATATATAGTGGAAACCCCGTGAATTGGGGTGAAAACCACTCGACTAAGAGCTGATTATGCTATTAGCCTGCTCACTAATAAAATAACTCACAGTTCATACAAGACAGGTTAATGAAAATGACGAGGTAAAGAAAGCAAGAAGAATCTGGCAGAGTAACAACCTGTTCTTCTGCGTCCAAAGGGTCATGTCTTTTCCTTCGTCTTGCCCTGTATTTATAGAGTTGCCGGCGAGTGTAATCCACGTCCTGTAACCGCCTCTGACAAGTTTGTTAGAGGTTGTTATCGTAGGACGTAAAACGAGGCTGGGACCGATGCGTGGTCTGCGTGATTGGGCCCGAAGCATGATAAACGTGACAGGGCCCGAAGCGTGGAACGCGTGAGCCTGTAACCGTTTTGTAACTGTTCGGACCGAACCCCGGAGCCAGCTGGCAGATAACGCTTTTATTTACTAAGGTTATCTTCGGTCCTATGTGTTGAACATCGGACTGCTCTTCGTGAAGGTGTAAGTGGGCTGTAAGTGTTCGTTCTGATTATTTAAGTCGGCCCAACTGCTATCGGGCTTCACCCATTACAGGGTACCCGGTCCTAGAGTTCTCATCATATACTATTTATAGTTCTCTAACTTCAATTAAACGAAAACACTTCAAATTTTCAATACTATTTATCATTGTACTATAACAAACTAGTTAATATTTTATATTTTATGCATAAATTTTCAATATTAAGGATAAATTTTATAAAAATTTTCAAAGAGTTTTATTTGTGTACTTTGTGAACTTTAAGGATAACTCATACTAGGAAAGACGATTGTCAATTTAAGGATAACGGACGGCGCCAAACTGTTATGGTCCATTTTTAGGGGTACCAACAGTCGTCCGGTTCGTTAAGAAACGAACTCGGTTATGATTTGTTTTTGGTGGGAGAACGATTGAAAAAATATAAACGGTAATGAGGCAAAACAATTTATAGTGGAAAACCCCGGGAAATGGGGAAAAACCACTTGACCAACAGCAGAGAATGTTCTCAGTCAATTAAATAATCAAATCAAAGTTCAAGTACAAGAAGAACAGAGGTTTATGAAGATAACGAGGATAAGAAAGCGATAAGAATAATCCTGATAGAGTAACGACCTACTCTTCGCATCCAAAAGGTCTTGTTTGTTCCGTCGTCGTGCTATGTATTTATAGAGTTAAAGGCGTATGTAGTCCACGCTCTGTAACTGTCTCTGACAGGTTTGTTAGAGGTTATTGTCGCGCGATGTAAAACGTGGCCGGAACCGAAGTGTGGTCTGCGTGATCTGGCCCGAGGCGTGGTAAACGTGTGGAGGCCCGAAGCGTGGAACGCGTGGGTTTGTAACCGTTTGGACCGAACCATGGACCATCTGCCAGAAACCGTTTTATTTCGCCAAGTTTATCTTCGGTTCCTTCGCGGAACATCGGGCCAATTCATCTCAAATGTACTAAGTTGGACTGCACAAATTCGCTTCTGATGCATGGGCCGACCCAATCGTTATTGGGCCTCACCCATTGCAGGCTACCTGGTCCTAGGATTCTCATCACTAGCCCCTCGGGCTTGGTTGCCATCGGAGAGGTGACGCAAGGCCGACCACGCAATGTTTATATACATTCGGGACAATATAGGACAGTGTCTGCTCGTGGTGAGCGTCCAGTGGACCGATCCTTCACTTAGTCAATTAAAGAAGTAGATTTGTATTTAAAATTCTATAACTTATGTTTGTATTATTTTTAAATATTAATATCGAGACTTGCGCCTCTCCACATTCGGCTATCCAATAGGCGTGATGAGTGTGTACAGACTGCAACCGCCTATGATAGTACCACGTGGCAGGTTACAATTGGTCAGGAGATTACTATTTAAGTCAGGGTTTCGGATACCGTTCTTCCTCATTGTCATTTCGCGAAGGAAGAAATTGCCCGAATCAAGCTCTTTGCGTCCTCGTTCAGTTTTAAGTTCCAACCTTTTCCTAACGATTCTCGTCAAGGTATAAACAATGGCTCTTCGTAGAATGAGATATCCAACCATGTCTGAGTTGGATATTGAAGAATTTAGGTCTATGTTTTCTATTCCGGCTCATTATTCCACCTGGAAGAGACGGGAAGATGTTCCCTGTTTCCTTCCAACGGAAATGAATGTGTCGGCCACTGCTATTCCGGTTAGTTACGCTTCCCTAAAGTGCGGGCTACGTTTTCCGCTACACACATTCGTAGCGGCCGTGCTTAGGGAAATCCATTGCCCGAATTTTGCATTATTTTCGGGTAGCTACGTGTATATAGTGGCGTTTATTTTTTATTGCCACCAACAGAACATGACCCTGACCTTGGAACACTTTTTCAACTTGTTCTTGGTTGGGTCCCGAAGGGGTAAGGGTCTATTAGGATATCGTAAGTTATATTATATAGCGGTGCACACCAAGGAGTGCGCTATAGTTGATAAGGAAGAGTCTCTCTATGCGTTGGAGTCTTGTTATGTGTGGGTAACAGTCCCTAAAGAGGACATGTTAAAGGTGTGGCCACTTATAACCCACCCACGCATAGGCCAATTGAACCGAACCAGGTTCAACCCCTCCCGTCCGGACACCGCAAACACACTTGAGATGTTTCCTCCTCCCAAAGCACGTCTTAAACGAACAGAGTTGCTTTGGGAGGAGAGGTTGGTAGAAATAGGGGTCCCAGGAAGGACCAGAGCCCAAGCACCGAAGGGGGTGTTTTCTTGTTTAGATCCGTCTAAAGGATCGGGTTTGAAGTGATATTTTCATTCCGTCCTTTCCTGATTCTTATACATTTATTTTGCAGATTCAACTGAAACAATGCACAGCTCTAGGTTCAAGCGTTTGGCTACTGCTTCGGTCTGTCCTTCTTAAGGACGACAAGAAGCAACTGGAAGTGCGGAGCAAACTAAATTAACGACGAGGGGTACGCTGGTTCCATCGGGGTAGTCTATTGGAGGGAACCCCCGATCCAGACCACTATCGCAGGCACATTAACCCTGCGTTGCACAGGGCAGCCCTCAACGGGAAAGGGGTCTGCACCTCGGGTATTTGGAGTGGTAGAGGAGGTGATAACGGCTAGAATTTGTTCTTTGAGCTTATCCAGCCTCTACCAAATCGGAAATAATTCCTCCATTAGTGCTTATATAATTACTTTGTTGTTGCAGGGAGCCGTTCCCGTGGAGAACGTTCTCCCCGGTCCCAACCTTAAGGCGAACATCTCCCTGCCGCCGATCTCCTTAGGCAAAGGTAAGAGGGCGACCGAAGCAGATGCCCCGAAGGTTTTCAAAAGGTTGAGGAAGGGGGGGAATGCTTTGGTCCCTACTAAGGGGATCATTTTGAAGGAACCTGCCTCGGGCCCTAAGACCAACTCCAACTGTGGCATTGCCTTAGGCCTGCTGGACAGGTTTAAGAAAGGGAAGAAGTTGGCCTCCTGGAGGAATGTCTTCATAGAGGACTTCGGCCTCTACGGGAAGCAGAACCCAGACAACGTTCAACCGGACATGTATGGGGAAGGAATTATTGAAGGCTTCCTTGACCTCGCAACTAAGGTAAGTTCCTTCGACATTATGGCCCGAAGCTTTATGTTCTGACATTATTGTCTTATGCAAATGCTGAGGAAAGGTTTCACAACTGCCATCACCGTGGAAAAGAACCAGGGCAGCCACGTTGTGTCCCAACAAGTCCAAGATCAAGTTGACCTTGCAAAAAGGAAAATTGAGATTAAACATGGTGAAATGGTCGCGGTGCGAGAGGACCGAGACCGATTGAATGAACTGCTAAGAGCTGGGACGGAGATCTCGCTCTTAACAGACCAAGTCTCTGAGCTGGACAAGAAAGAAAAAATAGCTTAGGGCCAAATTTCTGATATAGAGGCCAAGCTGCGGGCCAAAGAGGATGAGGTCAACCAAGTTCAAGTTCGGGCCCAGGAGAAGGGGAATAAGCTCAACGAGCTTCTTCTTCGGGCTCAAGAGGAAAAGACAAACTTGGAGGAGGAGTTGGCCAGAAACCGCACTTTGGCTGAAGGTTCGGTTCGGGAAGCAGTTCTAAGTTTTGCTCGATCCCCCTTGTTATTCGCTCTGGCGGATAACATACATGAGATGTATATTGCTAAGTACATGGATAACATGCTGGATCAGGTTACTAAGCAATTTGGGTTCTTGGTAACTTTCAGGTAATTCCATCTTTGGAAGAACCCATCATAGAGGACGACCCCTTCTTCTACCTCTTTGAAGAGATGGAGAAAGCGGTCAACCAGAAGGTGGCTGATCAGGAAGAAGAATTGAGGCAGCTCGCGGCGCGTACCGAACCGCAGGAGCAGGGAATGGAGGATAAGGAATGTGGGCAGGGTAGTTAGATTCAAATTGTATTTCTATCATTGCTTTGTTCCTTATTCCTATTATAAGATTCTTTTCCTCTCAATTCCATTGCTTTAATGTCAGAATAAATTATTATGACTGACCTTTAAAGTAAACAAGTGTGTTTTGTACTAATGAGTGTGTTTAAACAAATGTAAGATCGGGCTGTTTATAGGGTGCTAACCCATCGGTCCCCAATATTACACTTGGCTCACTCGGAATAATTTTGACTAGATTGGTCGTTTTATATTATGTGTGGATCGCTCTTATTCCGTCATTGGGATCATAGCTGAATTGGAAAAGTGCAGCCTAGGTTCATTATGAGTCCATAACAAGCTTCGCCCAAACCTTGGTTCTACTGAAGTCCCGTAGGTTGTATTGGTTAAGCTTTTGTTCTACATATGTCTCACGGTAGGGCCGAACTTGTGTTTCGATATGCTGACTCCCCCATTCCTTCTTTTGTGGCGGATTTCGCAAGTACGAGGGTCGTTTCCCAAGAATGAATGCCGTTGAAGGGGATGTCTTAGTTCGTAGTGAGTTCTGGGAGAATCGCAACTCATCCATGGGACTGGTCAAGTGCAGGAGCATCTGACTCGTCAAAGCGATCACTGCAACTTGGGAGCCTTGTGGATAAGAAACTTCGGTCACCAGTCCAGACTCGTCCTAAGTCATCCAACTCCAGGGTCGATCCATCACTCAATTAGAAACAGTTTGTTTTATATTTACTTGTTTTCTGCTTACGTTTAAAGGAATGCACGTTTATTGAGTCAAACCTATTAATCAAAAGTTCACAAGAAATACCGCCTTAGATTCATGACATTCCAAGTTCGGGGGATTTCGTCACCATCCAATGTTTCAAGTTTATACGCACCAGATTCTAGTTTCTTCAATATTCGATATGGTCCCTCCCAGTTTCTATCTAGCTTTCCAACATTCCTCTGCACCTTTATGGTTCTGAGGACAAGGTCCTCTTCAAAGAATTCCCTTGGGAGGACTCGCTTGTTATGGGCCCGTTCCATAGTTCGCTGATATGCACACATTCGCGCGTAAATCGCATCTCTCTTTTCCTCGATCATTTCGAGATCCAACAATCTCCTTTCGCCGTTCATATGCTCATCATACTGAGATATTCGGGGCGATCGGATGGCAACCTCCACCGGGCTAACTGCTTCGGACCCATACACTAGTGAGAAGGGTGATTCTTGGGTCGTTAAGCGATGTGTAATTCGGTATGCCCATTGGACCTCATATATATGTTTAGGTCATTTCCCTCCAAAATTTTCTAACTTGGTCTTCAATCATTTCAGGATAACCTTGTTAGATACCTCCTTAAGTCCATTAGTTTGGGGGTAGACCACTGATGAGAAATGTTGGGCGATGCCCAGCTTGATACAGAAATCTCGTACACTTTTTCCACGGAACTGGGTTCCATTATCTGATATGAGTGCTCGGGGAACCCCGAAGCGGCTCACAATATTTCTCCATAAGAAGTGTTTGACGACCTTCTCTGATATGACAGCCACTGCTTTTGCTTCAATCCAATTCGAATAATGTTCAACTGCCACAATACAGAATTTCCGTTGCCCTATTGACCGAGGAAAAGGTTCGAGAATATCAATCCCCCATCTGTAAAACAGACAATGCAATGGGGTGACCGATAAGGGAGCCCTAGACAGCTGTGGGATCGGAGCATGGTACTCACATATGGCACAACGTTTGGTGTATTTCTTGGCATCTCCAAGCAACGTCGGCCAAAAATATCCGGCTCTGATGACGCGGTGATATAAAGATCGAGCCCCTGAATGAATGCCGCATATCCCTTCATGAACATAAATCATGACGGCTTTAGCTTCAATAGGGGATAGGCAACACAATAGCGGACCCTCAAAACTCTTCTTAAACAATCGTTCATCAATTAGGACAAATTTCTTAGCCCGGACTTCTATTTTTCTGGCTTCTGACTTGTCTTCAGGAAGATAGCCGTTTGTTAGATACTTAATAAAGGAGTCCATCCAATTAGGGTCCCCGGAAGATTCAGTAACACTAATATTCAAGCCCTGGAGTTCGTGGCATAGAGCCACAATTTCTTCAACTGACTGTTCGGTCACTGATATCTCGATCGAAGGTCGGTACTGGATATGGACCGAAATGGTGCTCAGCTCTATGTCAGGTATGCCCGCGGCCAACCTGGCAAGTGCGTCAGCAACCTTATTCTGTTCCCGTGGCACGTGGTCAAGAGAAAATTCACTAAATTTTTTGGATAATTCCAAGACTTTGGCGCAATATAATTTCATCATCGGATCATGAGTTTCAAATCTCCATGCGAACTATTCTACTACCAACTTTGAGTCTAAAAACATTCGCAGTCTGCTAAGTCCCATCTTTTGGGCCAGGGTCATTCCTTATAATACAGCTTCGTATTCTGCCACATTATTTGTTCCAACAAAGGAAAATTTAATTGCGGAATGAATAAGATCACCTTGTAGTGTTGTGAGGGTAATGCCCGCGCCTCTTCCTTCGAAGGTCGACCCATCTACATGGACCGTCAAACGATCATCCTCTTGGTTTAGATATATGGCCGATCGAGTTTGATAGCCCATTTTGTTAACCTCTCATTCAAATCCGGTTGTTTAAGGACCACTTTTAGAGGTTGGTCCGTGTAGACGTAAACCGTTCAGCCTTCGAAATAATGCTTCACCTTAGATACAATTTTCTTCAAAGCTAGCATGAATTTTTCGAGGGTGGAATACCTGGTTTCGGCAGACACCAGAGAATGACTTACATAATAAACGGGTATGTGAACATCATCTCGGATGGTCACTAGAGCTGCGTTGACGGCAACCTCTGATAATGTAAGATACAAACCCAAATGTTCATCACAAGTTGGGCTCACCATCACTGGGGGAGTGCTTAAATAAGTTTTCAGCTTTGAAAAGGTCCGATCACACTCTTCGGTCCAGTCTAGATGGCTTGTTTTTCTTAGCACTCACAAGAAAGGTAGAGCCCGGTCTGTGGATCTAGAAATAAATCTGCTTAGCGCAGCGAGTCGGCCAGTAAACCTCTGAAATTCTCTTTTGTTTCTTGGAGGTTGCATATCAATAATAGTCTGCACTTTCTCAGGATTAACCTCTATGTCTTTTTCTGAAACGTAGTATCCTAAAAACTATCCATTTCGGATCCCGAAGCAGCATTTGTTTGGATTTAGTTTGAACTTATATTTGCGGCATACTTCGAAACAACGAGACAAATAAGAAATATGATCTTCATCATTCATAGATTTAACAATCATGTCATCAACATATACTTCCATCATATGGCCAATCAGATCTCTAAAAATTTTGTTGACCAACCTTTGATATGTTGCTCCAGCGTTTTTCAGACCGAACGGCATGACCACATAGCAATAAACTCCATCATTGGTCATGAATGATGACTTATTCTGATCTTCCTCAACTAGAAAGATTTGATGGTACCCGGAGTAAGCGTCCATGGTACTCATCATTGTGCTGCCAGACACAACATCTACCAGTCGGTCAATATACGGCAGGGGAAATGGATCTGACTCACAGCTTTTGTTATCATCGGTGAAATCAATACACATCCGCCATTTCCCATCTGCTTTGGAGACCACTACTGGGTTTGCAACTCATTCAATATAGTGGATCTCTCTGATAAACTCTGACCGTAGTAGTTTGTCCACCTCAGCCCGGATGATCTCGATTTTTTCGGGAGAATAACATCTCTTCTTCTGCCTAACAGGCTTCGTTCTAGGCTCAGTGTTGATCCGATACTCACTATCGGGTCGGTCAATCCCCGGAACATCGTCTGGGGTCCATGCTAATATATCAACATGGCTTCTCAGCATGTGAATCAGCTCATTTTCAAAAGCAGGGGTTAAGTGTGCCCCGATGCGAGTAGTTTTGGTTGAGTCATCCTCAACCAGATTAATCAGTTTGAACCCCACGGGTTCCATTGCTTGCCTCGGGTGCGGCGCCTCTTCAAGAAAATCCACCCGGGCCTTCTTAACATGTGCCAAAGTTCGGCACGAGCTCATGTAGCATTGTCTAGCTACTTTTTGATCACCCTTCACAGAAATAACTCCATGAATGGAGTGGAATTTGAGCATCATATGATAATTAGAAGGGACAGCCTCGAACTTACTGAGGCCGGTCTGTCTGATAATGGCGTTGTAAGCCAAGTCGACTTCAACAACAATAAATTCCAAGACCTTCGATCGGTCCCTGGATGGTTCTATAAGGGTAACTGGGAATAGAATTTTCCCTCATGGAATGACGCTCCTCTGGTCGAATGCCCAGAGAGTTATATTAGCGATCGTGAGGTCGTGAGCAGCAGCTCCCAACATTTCAGCAACTTCGCGTTTCATCAAATTGCACGAAGCTCCGGTGTCCACTAAGATCCTGTGGACCTGACGGTTCCCAATGATTCCAGTGATGGTGAGGGGATCATCGCATGGATCGATAATCTCTTCCCGATCGGCCATAGTGAAAGTGATGTCCTCTCCGAAGGGAGGGGAACGCTCAGCTGGATCATACTTAACCAGCGCCATAGATTCGGAGTTCTCAGCTGAGTCTCTGCGCGCTGTTCTATTTCGGTCCCGGACCGATTCATTTATTCTCAAACCACCGGAGATAACATAAGTATCTCCGGCTACTTCCCTGGGTGCCGCCTCGTTTTGAGGAGGTTGGGCACCCGTTTCGGCGGGTGGAGGAGCGGCATGTTCCTGTCTTCCACCTTCGTTTTGCTGGGCTCTGCCGCCAAGGCCCAGCCATCTTCTTCTTCGGCCCTGACCACAGTTCTCTTGACCATGCTGGCCTCTGTCTTGTTATGGAGGAGAAGACCGTAGGTCCTCTGTCCGATCATTATAGTTTCGGGGTTGTCCCCGATTGTCCCTTCTCCACGGCCTGTGACGATCGTCACCCTGATGGCTCCTTCGGGGGGATTCAACTCGCTTGCCCTTTTGACCATTCCGGTCGGGCCTTTCTTTATTCATCGCCGCTACTGTCTCTTTCAATAGCGGGCACTTCAAAGTCGGGTGATCGTGGGTATGATATAGTTCGCAATACACCCGATCGTCCTTCTGCTTCGGGGGGGACGTCTTTCCCAGTTACGGCCGTTACTTCTCGTTGCTGCTTTTTAGGGTAGGAAACCCTCTGATCGCCTGCGGGTTCAGAGTTCCCGCTAGGCTTCCGATAGCCTAACCCAGCGCTTCATCCACCTTAATGTACTTGTTGATTTTCTGAAGATCCTAAGGTGGATGGTGGGCTCTTCACCAGACTGGCAGAAAGGCCACACGGTCCCAAGACCTGCTGCAGAATGTCGATCTTGTCCCGGAGCTCCAGCTTGATGCCCCGGGCGGTCCTATTGAATTTCTCCATGAAGGACCGAAGACTCATTTTGGCCGGGATGTATTTCAGCTGATATAGTTTCTGCCTGCTTCGAGGCGGTCCTACATTTGGAGCAAACTGCTCGGAGAAAGCCAAAATAAATCCGCTATACGACTGTATAGATCGGGCCGGCAAATTTTTTAACCAAGTTCGGGCGTCGCCTTGTAATCCTGTCGCGAAGATGCGGCACTTCAGTGAATCTGAGGCCTGAACCGTTCCCATGCGTAACTCAAAATCAGCAACGTGATCGATCGGATCACCGTCGCCGCGAAACGTCGGCAAACCCTCGGGGTTGCGATAATGCCGATCTGCGACTGCCGCCCAGATCTCTTCGAAAAAGGGGAGCATCAAATCTCCCAAGGCGGCCGACACGTCTTTGGATTGTTGGGATGACGCTTGGACCACATGCAGATTATGCCACCAATCGTCATCCTTATTCCGCCTAATCGGGGCCTCCATGGCCCTGTTGAATAAACCGGGATTGCGCCCCGGATTGGGTCCGCAATCCTTCAACGCACGCATACTTTCCAACTCCCTTGTTAGCTCGTCGATTCGTCGCTGCATCTGCTCCTGATCATTCTTAGGAGAGGGAGTTGGAGCTCTGGCCTGGGGAGGGGGAGTGGATCGATATCTCGGCCTCCCCATCGTTACACCGCGCCTGATGATTTCCTCGTCATCAGTGCTACACTCGTCAGGGTCGCTCTCGTACCCTCTACTTCTTGGAACACGGCTTGAAACAACCAGTGGTTCTATCCCACTTCTCTCTAACGTAATTTCGAGTACCACATTCCTAACAACAGCTTCCAGATCATGTAAAGTGAATGTTGGTGCTGGGAGACTGTCGGGAAGCACGTCACTGTCATTCGTCGAAGTTCCAGTTGTCATTCCTTTGATTATCCTATCCCTGGTAGAATCCTCAAATGGGATTAGAGAATCATCCCCACGGACGGCGCCAAACTATTATGGTCCCTTTTTAGGGGGTACCAACAGTCGTCCGGTTTGTTTCGAAACGAACTCGGTTATGATTTGTTTTTGGTGGGAGAACGATTGAAAAAATATAAACAGTAATGAGGCAAAGCAATTTATAGTGGAAAACTCCGGGAAATGAAGAAAAAACCACTTGACCAATAGCAGGGAATGCTCTCAGTCAATTCAATAATCAAATCAAAGTTCAAGTATAAGAAGAACAGAGGCTTATGAAGATAACGAGGATAAGAAAGCGATAAGAATAATCCCGGCAAAGTAACAGCCTATTCTTCGCATCCAAAAGGTCATGTTTGTTCCGTCGTCGTGCTCTGTATTTATAGAGTTGAAGGCGTGTGTAGTCCACGCCCTGTAACTGCCTCTGACAGGTTTGTTAGAGGATGTTGTCGTGCGATGTAAAACGTGGCCGGGACCGAAGTGTGGTCTGTGTGATCTGGCCCGAGGCGTGGTAAACGTGTGGAGGCCCGAAGCGTGGAACGCGTGGGTTTGTAACCGTTTGGACAAAACCATGGACCATCTGCCAGAAACCGTTTTATTTCGACAAGTTTATCTTCGGTCCCTTCGCGGAACATCGGGCCAATTCATCTAAAATGTACTAAGTTGGACTGCACAAGTTCGCTTCTGCTACATGGGCGGCCCAATCGTTATTGGGCTTCACCCATTGTAGTGTACCTGGTCCTATGATTCTCATCAGCGTACTTTGTGAACTTTAAGGATAACTCATCCTAGCAGAAAAACGATTGTCAATTTAACAAAAAACCGAATGCTAGAATATCATAGGTCAAAATAAATTGTGTTGATAACTTTAAATGTCATTCATGCCATTTAAGTTTTAGATATATCTTTTAGACAACTTGTAAGTTAATGGTTACTTGTGCAGCTTTCTCTTATTTTAAATAACAATAATTTATATGTACATATTATTAAATCTTATTGTATTCTACTCGAAAATGTCGTTTTAGTCATTTTTAATTAAATGCTATTAAATAATAATTTTTTGAAATTTATCATATTTAAATATAAAATATAATCTTAAACAATAATGAACAATACTTGTATTAAATTTGTTAAAATTCAGCGCAAGTATGCATGATATATAACAATTCTTTATTAAAAATCAAGATATGCCGACAGATTAAATCACCTCCATCATGGAATATTATAAATCAACAATTCTATAAACACATTTTTCGAATACAATAAACAGTATAAAATAATAATAAATATATAACCTTCATAAAACTTCACTAATATTCACTATATAATAAATATTTTTATAGGAAAATCATGGTTAATCACGATGGGAGATATTATATTGAGATATTTGAATCACATATTAGTGTTATTCTAAACAAATTAAGAAAATACTGGTACGTTTGGAACAACGTTTGGTAAATAGCGGTGAGATGAGATGACTGTACTGTTTTGTGAAGTGAACTGATCGTGATTTTAAAAAACTGTTTTTGGTGATGTCATAAAATGACTTTTTTGCCCTTAATTTTAAATAATTGTTTATAACTTAAAAATTATATTTCATATTATTTTATGATAAATTCGTTATTTCAAAACTACATTTTTAAATTGTTATATATATTTTTATAGTTTGAACACGTAATTCATAGAATATAAGAAGTTATTGATAAAAATTATTTTTTTAAAAAAATAAACTATAATTTATCAAGGGTAAAATTGACATTTGCAGATGCGTTCCGGTGGCCGTTGGGTTAACCCAACTGTGAACTCACTGTTGTTTTCTGCAGTCACACGAACAACTGATGTTTGGTAAAAATAGAATACAAATACGGTGCATTCACCGCACCGAGCGGTGGACTGGGTTTCCAAACATCACTACTGTGTTAAAGTTAATCATTTCATAATTGATCTACTAAAAGGTCTTTCGCATTTACACATAACGTAAATATTACAGACGAAAAAACCAAATCCGTGGATATATTATCCAATCTTATCCGTGAGTGAGTTTAATTTTTGGTGGGTATGATAGGGTAAGAATTTAAAAGGCAAACTTGTAGGATGGGAGAGATGTAGATTTTTCAAAAGTAAATTCATGCATATCCTATAGGCCACTTATATAATATTTCAAGCTTTTCATTACTATCTAATGTTTTTTCTAATATCTTATATATTATTATTTTTGGTATTAAATATAAGTCATTATGACAAATTATAATATGTATAAAATATCCTACCAAAAATTTGTATTATTATCAATTTTATGAAGCTATTTTGGTTTGAATGTAGATTTTGCACTTGTTTATGAATAAACATCGAGTATAAAATTAGAGTTTTTCTTCCATTTTCAGTAAACGATATTGATCATATATGCAATTTTCAATTTACGAATATGTTATTTACAATATTTTAAAATTTAGAAATATTGTTTATACTTTTAAGGTTAACTGGTTAAATATAAACGAAACTAGTGAATAAAACATTAACGGATATTAAAATCAATGAACAATGAAGTTAAATATGCAATTATAAAAATTAGAGAATATATTTATTGATTTTGAAAGTTTTGAGGTGAGTAATTATAATAATTTTTGTGCTATATTCTAATTTTCAAAATTTGATATGCTCTTTGCACTTTAAAATTTTGGATATATATTATAAATATAAGTTATAAATTAAAGCACTTTTAAAAATAATTAATTTTTATTTAAATCTTTTAAAAATTTAAGAAATATTCCAAAAAGAGTAAAATAATAATTTATATTTTAAATTATCTAAAATTTTACACCATAGATGGATATTAATAAGAGTATGACATATATAATATTCAAACTCAATGTAAATTTAGAACGTACATGAATTTAAAATTATGATTATGGAGCCAGCGTGAATTTGACCAAATTTGATTTCAATCTTACTCATTGTCATCCCTTATGTAAATATATATTTGTATACCATTTACCAAAATATTTTATATTTTTATACATAATTTTTAAAATTCAATAGTTAAAATTGTATAATATTTTAAACTACAAATATATAAATTGAAGAGTTTGTGAAGTGAGAATGAATAATAATAAAGGAAAATGAATTGTTTAATTAACATAAAATCAATTACAAAATCAAAGATAACAAATAACTTAATTTAATTATATAAAATTGATAAATTGGGTACATAGCATTTACATGACTTATAACTTGTGCTTTATTAAGCAATTTTCTCCTATATTTTCAAAACGTCGGTTAAACTATATGTTTGAATCGATTTTTAATGAATCAGATATTTTAAAATATTTTCCAATTTTGGGGATCCAATTTGAAAAATTAACCAAACATTTTGGGACTAAATTTGCCAAAAGGTTAAACTTTTGTGACTAAATTTGTCGTTCAAAACTTTAGAGACCAAAATGACCAAATTATCGAAACTTTGGGGATTAAAGACGTCATTTTCGCGATATTTAAAATTAATCTAATTGTGAATCTTCAAATGTCAAATATAAAATTCCAATACTTTGAATATGTCATTTTAAAATTTAGATATCAATGTTAGCCATTATGATCTATTTTTGTAAGAGAAAATTGCATAATTAGCCATACAACTTACGAGTTGTGTAAAAGACATGTTCCAAACTTACGAAATTGCAAGAATGACACTTAAAGTTATCAATACCGTTTGTTTTTTACCCCTGATATTTTTCACCCGGTTTTTCATAAGTTGAAAACCTTTTGAAAAACTCTAACAAAGTACACAAATAAGATCCGTTTGAAAAATTATACAAAATTAACCATTGATGTTCGAAAATTGTGCATAAAATATTAAATAGAAGTTGCATTAAAGTGTCAATGATAAACGATATTTGAAACTTGAGTTGTCTTATGTGCATTTAATAGAAGTTGTAGGACTACAAATGCATATTTTTGCTCAAAAAGTATATTATATTCTCAATTTCGTAATATGGGACATGCCATTTACATAGTACGTAACTTAGAGGCCGTAGACAAACATCACCATTTTTGTAATTTTCAAAGTTTGTAACATGCCATTAAACTATTTTAAAGTTCTTACAACATATCCTATGAGTATGAAAATTCTCACATATTTATATTAATGAGAATCATAGGATCAGGTACCCTGCAATAGGTAAGGTCCAATAACGATTGGGCCGACCCAAGTAATAAAAAGCGAACTCGTGCAGCCCAAAATCTCCAACTTAGCATATTTGAGATACATTGGCCTGATATTCCGCAATGGAACCGAAGATGGACTTGGCAAAATAGAAGAGCGTTTGACAAGTGGCCCCATGGTTCAGTATAAACGGTTACAGCCCACGCGTCCCACGCTTCGGGCCTCCACACGTTTACCATGCTTCGGGCTAAATCACGCAGGCCACGCTTCGGTCTCGGCCACGTTTTACATCGTGCGACAACAACATTCAACAAACTTGTCAGAGACAGTTACATAGCGTAGATTACACACGCCTTCAACTCTATAAATATAGAGTTTGACGACGGAAATAGTAGAACCTTTTGGACGCGTAAGAACAGACTGTTACTGTGACGACCCGGTATCCCGATAAATAGATGGATCGAAGTTGATATGGATTTGTATTAGGTTGTATTGTTGTATGGGCTTAGCCCAATTAATACAAATATATAATCCGGGTTGTATTAGGATTTTATTATCGAATCATAATATCTGTTATGGTCCCTTTTTAGGGGGTATCAACAGTCGTCCGGTTCGTTTAGCGAACGAACTAGGTTC
This sequence comes from Utricularia reniformis, assembly GCA_009725065.1. NCBI lineage: Eukaryota > Viridiplantae > Streptophyta > Magnoliopsida > Lamiales > Lentibulariaceae > Utricularia > Utricularia reniformis. The sequence goes on from RWGZ01000970.1 coordinate 516,031, forward strand.
TGATTTGTTTTTGTTGTGGAAGACGATTAAAAACTGGAAATAAACGATGACACGGCGATATATAGTGGAAACCCCAGGAATTGGGGTGAAAACCACTTGACTAAGAGCAGATTATACTCTTAGCCTGTTCACTAATCAAATAATTCATAATGAATACAACAGAGGCTTAATGAAAATGACAAGGAAAAGAAAGCAGTAAGAACTTCGGCAGGGTAACGGCATGTTCTTACATGTCCAAAAGGTCCTGCTATTTCCGTCGTCGCGCCCTGTATTTATAGAGTTGACGGCGTGTGTGAATCACGCTCTGTAACCGCCTCTGACAGGTTTGTTAGAGGTTATTATCGCGGGATGTAAAACGAGGTTGGGACCGAGGCGTGGTAAACGTGTGGAGGCCCGAAGCGCGAAAAACGTCAGTCTGTAACCGTTCGGATCGAGCCAAGGAGCCAGTTATCAGAAAACGCTTTATTTCGCCTAAGGTAATCTTCGGTCCTCTCGTTAAACATCGGACCGCTTTTCCTTAAGTNCGGGTGGATTTGCTTGAAGAGCCGCACCCGAGGCAAGCCATGGAACCTGTTGGGTTCAAACTTATTAATCTGGTTGAGGATGACTCAACCAAAACTACTCGCATCGGGGCACATCAAGCCCCTGTTTTTTAAGAAGAGCTTACCCACTTGCTAAGAAGCCACGTAGATATATTCGCCTGGACCCCAGATGATGTTCCGGGGATTGACCGATCCGATAGTGAGCATCGGATCAACACTGAGCCTGGTACAAAGCATGTTAGGCAGAAAATGAGATGTTATTCTCACGAAAAAATCGAGATTATCAGGGCTGAAGTGAACAAACTACTACGGTCGGGGTTTATCACAGAGATCCACTATACTGAATGGGTTGCAAACCCAGTAGTGGTTTCCAAGGCAGATAGGAAATGACGAATGTGTATTGACTTCACCGACGTCAACAAGAGCTGCGAGTTGGATCCGTTCCCACTGCCACATATTGACCGATTGGTAGATGTTGTGTCTGGCAGCACTATGATGAGCACCATGGATGCTTACTCCGGGTACCATCAAATCTTCCTTACTGAGGAAGATCAGAAAAAGATATCATTCATGACCGAAGATGGCGTTTATTGCTATGTGGTTATGCCATTCTGCCTTAAAAACGCTGGAGCGACATACCAAATGTCGGTCCACAAAATCTTTAGAAATTTGATAGGTCATATGATGGAAGTGTATGTTGATGATATGATTGTCAAGTATATGAATGAAGAAGACCATATTTCTTATTTGTCTCGTTGTTTCGAAGTATGCCGCAAATATAAGCTCAAACTGAATCCAAACAAATGCTGCTTCGAGATCCGAAGTGGAAAATTTTTAGGATATTGCGTTTCAGAGAAAGCCATATAGGTTAACCCTGAGAAAGTGAAGACTATTATTGATACACAACCTCCAAGAAACAATAGAGAATTTCAGAGGCTTACTGGTCGACTCGCTGCGCTAAGCAGATTTATTTCTAGATCCACAGATAAGACTCAGCCTTTTTTCAAAGTGCTAAGAAAAGCAAGTCACCTAGACTAGACCGAAGAGTGCGATCAGACATTCTCATATCTGAAGACTTATTTAAGCACTCCCCCAGTGATGGTGAACCCAACTTGTGATGAACATTTGGGCTTATATCTAGCGGTATCAGAAGTTGCTGTTAGTGCAGCTCTGGTAACCATCCGAGATGATGTTCACAGACCTGTCTATTATGTGAGCCACTCTTTGGTCTCCGCTGAAACTAGATATACTACTTTGTAAAAGTTCATGTTGGCTTTGAAGAAGGTTGTGTCTAAGATGAAGCCTTATTATTAAGGTCGGACGGTTTATGTCTACACTGACCAGTCTCTGAAAGTGGTTCTTAAGCAACTGGATCTAAATGAGAGATTAGCGAAATGAGCTATTAAACTCAGCGCTATGTATATGGAAATATTGCCTCGAATGGCGATCAAGGCTCAGGTTCTCGCTAATTTTGTGGTTGAAATGATCCGATCAGCCATATTTCTGAACCAGGAGAATGATCGTTGGACTGTCCATGTAGATGGATCGACCATCGGAGGAAGAGGGGCGGACATTACCCTCACAACGTTACAAGGTGATCTTATTCACTCGGCAGTTAAATTTTCCTTTGCTAAAACAAATAATGTGGTGGAATATGAAGCTGTATTATCGGGAATGACCTTGGCCCGAAAGATGGGAATTAGCAAACTGCGAATATTTTCAAACTCAAAGATAGTGGTGGAACAGATCGTAGGGAGATTTGAAACTCATGATCCGATGATGAAATTATATTGTGCCAAAGTCCTGTAGTTATCCAAAAAGTTCAGTGAATTTTCTCTTGACCATGTGCCACGGGAGCAGAATTAGGTTGCTGACGCATTTGCCCGATTGGCCATGGGCATACCTGACATGGGACCGAGCACTATTTCGGTCCATATCCAGGACCGACATTCGGTCGAGATATCAGTGATCGAACAATCATTTGAAGAAATTTGGACTTTATGCCACGAACTCCAAGGCTTGAATATTAGCGCCACTGAACTTCCTGGGAAGCCCAATTGGATGGACCCTTTTATTAAGTATCTAACAAACGGTTATCTTCCCGAAGACAAGTCAGAAGCCAGAAAAATAAAAGTCTGGGCTAAGAGATATGATCTAATTGACGGACGATTGTTTAAAAAGAGTTTTGAGGGTCTGCTGTTACGTTGCCTATCCCCTATTGAGGTTGAAGCTGTCATGATTTATGTTCATGAAGGGATATGCGGTATTCATTCAGGGGCTCTATCTTTATATCATCGCGTCATCAGAGCCGGATTCTTTTGGACTACATTGCTTGAAGATGCCAATAAGTATACCAAACGCTATGCTATATGTCAATATCATGCTCCGATCCCACAGCTGCATGGGGCTCCCTTATCGGTGACCCCTTGCCTTTTCCGTTTGACATATGGGGAATTGATATCCTTGGACTTTTTCCTCGGTTAGTAGAACAAAGGATATTCTGTATTGTGGCAGTTGAATATTACTCAAAGTGGATTGAAGAAGAAGCAGTGGTCGTTATCTCCGAGAAGGTCATAAAACACTTCTTATGGAGAAATATTGTGAGCCACTTCGGGGTGTCCCGAGCGTTCATATCAGAAAATTGGACCTAGTTCCGTGGAAAGAGCGTACGGGATTTCTGTATCAAGTTGAGCATCGCCCATCATTTCTCATCAATAGCCCATCCCCAAACTAATGGACTTATGAATGTATCTAACAAGGTTATCATGAAAGGATTGAAGACCAAGTTAGAAGATTTTGGAGGGAAATGACCCGAACATATCTATAATGTCCTATGGGCGTACCGAACCACACCTCGCTCAACCTTTCTCATTAGTATATGGGTTCGAAGCAGTTAGCCCGGTGGAGGTTGCCATCCGATCGCCCCGAATATCTCAATACAACGAGCATATGAACGGCGAAATGAGACTGTTGGATCTCGAGATGATTGAGGAAAAGAGAGATGCGATTTACACGCGGATGTGTTAGTATCAACGAACTATGGAACTGGCCCATAACAAACGAGTCCTCCCAATGGAATTCTCTGAAGACGACCTCGTCCTCAGAAACATAAAGGCGTAGAGGAACGTCAGAAAGCTAGACATAAATTGGGAAGGACCGTATCGGATATTGAAGAAACTGGAATCTGGTGCGTATAAACTAGAAACATTGGATGGTGATAAGATCCCCCGAACATGGAACGTCATGAATCTATGAAGGAATTTCTTGTAAATCTTTGATTAATAGCTCTGACTCAGTAAATATACATTCCTCCAAACGTAAGCAGAAGCAAATAAGTATAATACAAACTTTTTCTAATTAAATGATGGACCGACCCTGGTGTTGGATGATTTAGAACGAGTCTGGACTGGTGACCGAAGCTACTTATACGCAAGGCTCCCAAGTTGCAATGATCGCTCTGATGAGTCAGATGCTCATGTTCTTGCCCAATCCCAAGGATGAGTTGCCATTCTCCCAAAACTCACTACGAACTAAGACATCCCCTTCAATGGCTTTCATTCTTGGGAAACGGTCCTTGTACTTATGAAATTCGCTACAAAAGAATAGATGAGAGTCAGCCTATCAAAATACAAGTTCGGACCTAACGTGTGACATATGCAGAACCAAAACTCGGCCAATACAACCTATTGGACTTTAGTAGAACCAAGGTTTGGCCAAAGCTTGTTACGGAACTCATAATGAACCAATGCCGCGCCTTTCCAATTCAACTGTGACCCCAAGGACGGAATAAGAGTGATCCACACACAATGTGAAACGACCAATCGAGTTAAAACCAATCAGAGTGAACCAAGTGTAAGATTGGGGACCGACGAGTTAGCACAATATAACTAGCCCCGATCCTACACTTAGTGGTTGAACACACTCATTTATACCAAACACACTTGATTATTTTAAAATGTCAGTTATAACAATTTTATTCTGACTTTAAAAAGAAGGAATGGAGAGGGAAAGAAACTCTTGTTATGAATAAGGAACGAAGCGGAGATACAAATACAATCAAGATCTAATTATCCTGCCCATCTTCCTTATCCTTCACTCATTATTCCTGCGGTTTTGTCCGAGCCGTGAGCTGCCTCAGCTCTTCCTCTTGATCGGCCACCTTCTAGTTGACCGCTCTTTCCATTTCTTCAAAGTGGTAGAAGAAGGGGTCGTCCTCTAGAACAGGTTCTTCCAATGACGGAATTACTTGAAAATTTACATCCTTCTCCAGAGGTTCGATCATCTTCCACCTTTCGTCCTCAGGGGAAAGCCCGAATTGCTTCGTAACCTGATCATGCATGTTATCCAGGTACTTAGCAATATACATCCCATGTATGCTATCCACCAAAACAATAACAAAGGGGACCGAGCGAATCCCAGGACCGCTTCCCGGACTAAACTTTCAACCGAAGTGCGGGTTCTAGCTAACTCCACCTCCAAGCTTGCTTTTTCCTCCTGGGCCCGAAGAAGAAGCTCATTGAGCTTATTCCTCTTCTCTTGGGCCCGAGCATGGACTTGGTTAATTTCATCATCTTTGGCCCGCAGCTTGGCTTCCAGCTCAGAGACTTGATCCCGAGCTGCTTTTCCTTTCTTATCCAGCTTAGAGACTTGATCTGTTAAGAGTGAGATTTCCATCCCAGCTCTTAACAGTTCACTGTTCATCATATTTGATTTCAACTTGCCTTTTTCAAAGGTCAAGTTGATCTTGGACTTTTTGGGACACAACCTGGTCACCCTGGTTCTTTTCCACGGTGATTTCAATTGTGAAGCCTTTCCTCAGCATCTGCATAAGATATTAAGGTCAGAACATAAACCTTCGGGCATTAATATCAATGGAACTTACATTAGTTGCGAGGTCGAGGAAATCCTTGATTATTTCATTCCTAGACATGTCTGGTTGAACATTGTCTACTTTTTGTTCCCCGTAGAGGCGGAAGTCTTTAATGAAACACTCCTCCAGGAGGCCAACTTCTTCCATTTCTTAAACCTTTCCAGCAGGCCCAAGGCAACCCCCCAGTCGGAGTTGGTCTTAGGGCCTCAGGCAGAATCCTTCAAAGCGATCCCATTGGTAAGGACCGAAGCATCCCCTCCTTTCTTCAACCTTTTAAAAACTCTCGGGGCTGCTACTTCGGTCGCTCTCTTCCCTTTACCCAAGGGGATCGGCGGCAGGGAGACGTTTGCCTTAAGGTTGGGGCCGGGGAGAACTTTCACCACGGGAACGGCTCCCTGCAGCAACAAATTAATTGTGTCAGGGTTAATAGGGGAAGTATTTCCGATCTGGTAAAGACTGGATAGGCTCAAAGAGCGAATCCTAGTCGTTATCACCTCTTCCACCACTCCAAATACCCGAAGTTTGGGTCCTTTGCCCGTTGAGGGCTGCTATGAGCAACGCAGGGTTAATGTGCATGCGCTAGTGGCCTGGATAGGGGGGTTCCCTCTAGTGGATGACCCCGATGGAATCAGCGTACCCCCTGTAGCTGATTCAGATGGCTCTGCACTATTTGTTGCTTCCTGTCGTCCTCCAGAAGGATGGGCCGAAGCGGCAGCCAAACACTTGAGTCTCGAGCTCGGCATCGTTTCGGTTGAATATGTAAGATAAATATATATGGATCAGGGAGTGACGAAATAAAAATTTAACTTCATACCTGATCCCTCAAATGGATCTTAACAAAAAAACATCTCCTTCGGGGTTGGGGCTTCGGTCCTACACGCAACCTCTATTTCAATCAGTCTCTCCTCCCAAAGAAACTCTGTCCGTTTAAGACGTGCTTTAGGGGGAGGAAACATCGCAAGTGTGTTTGCGACATCCGAACGGGAAGGATTGAACCTGGTTCGGTCCAACTACCTATGCGTGGGTGGGTGAGTTATAAGTGGCCTCACCTTTAACATGTCCTCCTTAGGAACCGTTATCTACACATAACAGGACTCCCACGCATGAAGAGATTCTTCCTTATCAACTATAGCGTACTCCTTGGTGCGCATTGCTATGTAATATAACTTACGACATCCTAAGTGACCCTTACCCCTCCAGGATACGACTAAGAACAAATTGAAAAAATGTTCTAAGGTTGGGGCCATTTTTTGTTGGTGACAATAGAAGATAAACGCCATTATATACACATAGCTACTTGGAAATAACGCAAAGGTCAGACAATGGATTTCCTTAAGTACGGCCGCTACGTCCGGGTGTAACAAAAAACGTAACCCGCACTTAAGGGAGGCATAACTGACAAAAATAGCCCTTGCCGGAATGTTCATTTCCGCTGGAAGGAAGCAGGGAATATCTTCCCCGCCCCTTCCAAATAGAGTAATGAGCCGGAATCGAAAACCTAGACCTAAACTATTCGATATCCAACTCGGACATAGTTGGGTATCTCATTTTACGAGGAGCCATGACTATTACCTTAATGAACAACGGTAGGAAAGAGTTTAAACGTAGGCAAGAACGAAAACGCACAAAGCTTGATTTGGGCGAAATGACGATGAGGATGAATAATATCCGAAACCCCGATTTAAATAGTAATTTCCCGACCAATTTTAAGCTGCCATGTAGGATTACCATAGGCGGTTGCAGTCTGAACGCACTCATCACGCCTATTGGGTAATAGAATACGGAATGGTATAGGTCTGGATGTTAATATTTAAATAAAAGTGACACAAAAATGAACATTATGATATTTTGAATTCAAATCCACATCTCAAATTGACTAAGTGATGGATCGGTCCCTTGGACACTCATTGCGAGCAGGCTCGGTCCTATATTCTCCCGAACGTATATAACATTGTGTCGTCTGCCTTGCGTCACCTCTGCGATGACGACCAATCCTGAGAGGCTAGTGATGAGAATCCTAGAACTAGGTACCCTGCAATGGGTAAGGTTCAATAACGATTGGGCCGACCCAAGTAATAAAAAGTGAACTCGTGCAGCCCAGAATCCCCAGCTTAGCATATTTGAAATAAATTGGTTCGATGTTCTGCAATGGTACCGAAGATGGATTTGGCAAAATAGAAGGATGTTTGACAAGTGGCCCCATGGTTAGGTCCAAACGGTTACAGCCCATGCGTCCCACGTTTCGGGACTCCACACGTTTACCATGCTTCGGCCTAAATCACGCAGGCCACGCTTCGGTCCCCGCCACGTTTTACATTGTGCGACAACAACCTTCAACAAACTTATCAGATGCAGTTACAGGACGTGGATTACACATGCTGTTGGAGCTTGACGACCGAATTAGAAGGACCTTTTGGATGTGTAAGAACATGCTGTTACTCTACATGAATTCTTATCGCTTTCTCATACCTCGTCAACTTCATAAACATCTGTTGTATCTTGTAATGTACTGTTTGATTAGTGAATCACTAAGAGCTTTTCATGCTCTTAGTCAAGTGGTTTTTTCCTCATTTCCCGGGGTTTTCCACTCTATATTGTCTTGTCTGTTTCTTCATTTGCTTTATTTAATCTTTTCCTCACCACAAACAAATTAAAACCGAGTTCGTTTCTTAACGAACCAGACAATTGTTTGTACCCCTAAAAAGGAACCATAACAGTTACCAAAGAATGTAACTCATATTTTCAACTCTTGAAAGTACAATTCTTTTAACAAAATATTCTTCAAAATCATATAATAAATAAACTCTTTCAATTTAATATATGATGTATTAAAATGTCAAATTAATGATTAAATGTATATATCAAAACATAGCTTTTGGACATATATATATAACATAAAAATGAGATATATAATCCAATGAAATCAACTTAGAAAGTAAAAAATTGTAATAGTAATTGGTTTGGTCAAACTATACCAAAGATGTGGATGGCATTTGTCATTGATATAATTTAGGAATCAAATTGTAATAATAACACCAAAATTGCTAGACAAATAAAGAAGTGATAGCTATTTTTGCGTGAAAATGCATTTTTAAAGGTCTTCCTTAAAAGCCCATAATTGTCTTTAAGCCTAATTAAATGGGAGCCCAAGTAAGCTTAGGGCCTACTACAATTTTATAAGAAAAATAATTGGCGGCGGGTTATTATTATTCTGTTCAACCGGACGTTAACCCATCTTTCTCCAATCGAGTTAATAAATCTGTAAAGATTACGCAAACTCTCACCATGAGAGCGTGTTCCGCACGACACAAATCGAACGCCACGGTCGCTCACAAGTATTGTACCTCGCGTGAGATGTCACGACCATGTTGTTGATGGAGGTGTACTACAGTGAAAATCCTCACAACCTTCCAGATCAAACCACGTGTTAATTTCATAATTGAAAGGCTTTATGCTGATGGCAACTGTAAAATCGACGGCTAATATAAGTGGACTTACTAAACATATTTGGTCTCTGCCTCTCGCGTTTCTGTTTTTGTCTCTGTGCTTTCTCTCTTCAAGAAACAGGAACGAACAAGGCGGTCGTGGCGGTTAGAGAGAGTACATGTTTGAGTTCTAGAGGAACTAGACGAGTTGGTTCTTTTGTCACTTTTCTAGGTTTTTTACCTTGAAAAATATCATTTGTTTTCACTTTCCTTTTGAAGGTTGAGAGAAATGGTGGACGACGATATCGTGTCGGTAGAGCTTCCAGCGCCAGCTTCATGGAAAAAATTGGTATCAGTAGCTGTTTTTTTTTCATTTTGTTTCGCTTGCCGAATTACTAGGGCTTTTTTAATTGTACCAATTTGCTTCAATTTGATTTGGGGGTTTTTCTAGAGCCTTTTTCTGTTACTGTCTTTTTTTTATGAAATCGCAATTCGCAAATAGGCTTTTCCTTTTTTATATGTTGTAAATAAAGAAAACAAATAAATATCTCCATATAGAAATTTCAAAATGACGTATATAGCAAGTACAACAAGCTTTTATTTTTCTCTCTTTTTTTGTAGATTTTGTTAATGAGATGGTCAATTGGTAGAAGAATAGATTGAAAAAGGTGTGGGATCCGTTAATTGTATTAAATTGTAGTAATTTCTAATATCAGGGTCAAGAGATTAACGAGTAAAATAACAAAGCTTTATATACTAATAACTAGGTATGTTGATTCTGCTCTTTGCGTGAGATTTTGACCTTTTTTGTTTTTACATCGGTTAAAGCCTTAAAGCGGGTAAAATGAACAAGTTTGTCTTGATTTGATTTTGTGATTATATTTGTGTTTAAATACACATTTTGGCTAGCAGATTATTTTACGGGTATTTGTGTTCACTGATATGTTGTGTAGTTTGATATTGTTATTGCTGGTGCAGTACATGCCAAAGAACGGAGGTACACCGAGAAAGAATGAAATTGTATTCATTGCACCTACTGGGGAAGAGATCAGTGGACGCAAGCAGCTTGATATGTACTTGAAGGCTCACCCTGGAAACCCTTCTTTATCCGAATTTGACTGGGGCACAGGTGAAGCTCCGAGAAGATCGTCTCGGATCAGTGAAAGGGTCAGGAGTACCCCTACATGGAATGATATCGAAACACCTAAAAAAAGACGCAGATCGTCTTCAGGCAAGAAGAAAGATAGAGAGATTGAACAAATTGAAGATATGGGAATTGGTGAAAAAGAAGATGATGATGCTAAGGGAACTGCAAGTGATGAAAAAGGCAACAGCAAGCAGTCAGAAGAAGGTAAGGAAACTGTAACTAATATGGAAGAAGATGTTGAAAATAGAGGCGATGTAAAGAGCAATGACAAGGTACCTGAAGAAGAAGATACAGAGGAAAATAATGTTGCTGGTTCTGAAATGCAAATTGACACTGAGGATAAGGTACAAAAGAATAAGAGTGAAGAGAATGTTGAAACTGAAGTTGAAGACAAGGATGTACCTCAAATAGCTGCAAATACTGAGGAAATGACTAAAGATAACATCTTAGAGGATAACAAAGGTAATAGTTCAATAGAGAATGGCAACGTGAAGGAATCTCACCATCCTTCTACAGCCCCCATTGGGTGCTGAATCTGCAATCAGCAAAGGGTAGTACCTGGATTCAGTGCTGTGTAAGCTTATTGGTCGTTATGTACTTTTTTCTTTTTTTTCGAGTAGAATTATGTAAACTTAGGAAGGAGCATGTCCTTACCCTTTAGTCTGTAAATTGTGGCTGTTGTTATGTCTTGTGTGCTGTACGTAGTACTCCTCTGACTTTCTTGGTTCAGTGTTATTGTATGTCTTCAGAATCTGGCCATCAAATTTGCAAAAATGTTAGCTTATTCCACTGCAGATTCGTTTGTCATTTATCTAATCGTATAGAATTTACCTTGTCAGGATGTTCTGGATCTTCATGACTAAGATTCTCCAATAAACTCAATTATCAAACAAAGAGATAATCAACGTGCAATTCAAAGACTGATGCGAAATTCCCTTGAATTCTTTGTACCAATAGGCTTCATTTGATATAATTTTAAACTGCAAGTTTCAGTAATTTGAACGCGTAAGCGCAAAAGCATCACAAAAAGGTAGAAAGCGCACACACCGCCAAGATTGCAGATTTTGCAGCTTTGACCTGAAGGGGCAATTAGTCAAATAAGCAGCAACGTATATTGTTAGAAGTTCACAATCTATAAGTTTAGTTTGTGAATTTTGGTTAAGAACAATACAACATTTACGTGGAAACAGAGCAAATCCTCGGAAGAAAAACACAGGACCAAATTTAGGTCCAATTCACTATCATCATAGTTTCTTTCTTGATACAGTAGAATACAAACAAGTTTGAGACAATTACCCACAGTCTTGACTGCCCTCTTTCGAAATTTCAGTTGTCTCTCTGTATCTTGTGTTCCAATTTATGTATCTTTTATACATTGTCCTTACAGTTATAATTGTTGTTTTTATGCTTCTCTGCACGGTCATCTCCATATGATCATTTCAATTTCAACTTCTCTTTAACTTGATTCGTATCTGGATTGATACTTCAAAATTGGGCCTATGCATTATTATTCCCTTGGCCCAGGAAATTTCAACCCGAAATGGGCTGGATTTCTTATTGGACTGGTGTAGTCCAACAAAATACCCCCCAGCTCATTACGGACGCCGCATCATCTTCTGCTGTTAGGGTTTCTTCAATCCTACGATTGTCACGCAGAGCTGAAATTTCAGGGTGCCTTGGTGAGCAAATCAATGGGGTTCTCTTCCGTAGGTATTTTCTTCATCCTGAACTCTCCAGTGTTGATTTCTTCTATTATCTAATGCATTCTAACATCTATGTGTTTTGTTCGGGCATGATATGTTGCATTTTTGCACAAATCTATTGCGCTTTGAGAGTCAAAGCAAATCTCTCCACTACTTATTTTGAGACTAAGTTCCTTCGTGAGTCTTTTAAGCCAGATAAGTTCTTTTCCATCATCTGTTAATGCCATGTATTCGACTTCTGTTGTTGATAATGCTATGCTCTTTTGCACCTTTGACATCCATAAGATGCCCCCTGAGTTCAACATTGATAAGTAACCAGAAGTGGATCGTCTGGTGTCATAATCCCCTGCCATATCCGAATCAGCATACATTATTATTCCAATTCATTTTCACCATCATAAGTTAATTTCATATCACTTGTTCCACTGACATATTTGATAATTTTCTTCACGGCTTCCCAGTGATCTCTTCCTAGATTTGACAAAAATCGACATACAGATGAAACAGCGTGAGCAAGGTCCGGCCTAGTGCATACTACCAGGTACATAAGACTTCCTACATCTACGGAATAAGGAATGTGCATCATCTCTTCAATATCTTTTCCTGTATTTGGGGCATGTTCCTTACTTAATAGAGTATTAGATGTCATAGGGATTATAACTGACTTGATATTTTCCATATTGAACCTCTTTACAATCTGATCAGCATATCTATGTTGTGATAAAGAAATACATTTATTTTCTCTATTTCTATAAACATCTATTCCCAGGATTCTCTTTACGGGCCCTAGATCATTCATATCAAATTCAGTAGTTAGATCTTTCTTCAGTTTAATGATTTTATCTTTACTTTGACAAGCTATTATCATATCATCTACATATAGTAGTAATATGATAAATCTTTCAGTGTTTTCTTTTCTGTAATACACACACGTATCACTCTAAGCTTTTTTGAATACTGTTTCTAACATGAACTCATCGAATCTTTTGTTCCACATCCGAGGTGCTTGTTTAAGTCCATATAGACTTTTCTTTAATTTGTAGACTGATTTCTCTGTTCCTTTCTGAGTAAAGCCCTCTGGCTGTTTCATATATATGTCATCCACAAGGTTTCCATTTAGAAACGCTGTCTTTACATCCATTTATTCCAATTCAAGGTCTAAATAAGCTGCAACTGCCATCATTAGCTTGATTGGTGTGAGTTTTACCACTGAAGAGAAAATTCATCGAAATCTATTCCATTTTTCTGTGTAAATCCTTTAGCCACAATTCTAGCTTTATACCTCATACGTCCATCAGTCTCTTGTTTCAATTTGAAGATATATTTATTCTCTAAGATTTTTCTGCCGAGGGGAGAATGCACTAAGTCAAAAGTCTCATTTTTTCTTAATTACTCCATTTCTTCAACCATTGCTTTCCACAATTCCTTACTATCTTTGCTGTTTATTGCTTCCTGGAAATTTTCAGGTTCACCATTTTCAGAAATCATAGTGTATTCTGATGTACGGTATCTTGATGATGTTGATCTCACTCGATTTGATCTCCTAGTAATTGTTTGCTCAATTTCTTCAGGTTCATTTGTTTCATTCTGAGGCTGCTGTCTCTCTGGTTCAGTCAGAGCATCATCATCAGAAAAGACAATTTCATTTCTGGCTTCAACTTCAGCTAATTGAATAGGGATAAGTAAGTTCATTCTGTTTTCAAATATCATTCTTGTATTATCAGTGCTATAATCTTTCTCTGATAGTGAAAGATCCTTTAAGAACTTAGTTTCTATGAAGGAAACATATTTAGATCGTATGATTTTGTTTGTAGATGGTTTCCATATCTTGTAACCAAACTTACTGTCATCATATCCTAGAAAAATCCCTTCCCCCGCATGATCATCCAATTTCTGTCTATTTTCCTTAGGAACATGTATTAGGACATTACATCCAAACACTCTTAAGTGATTGTATCTAGGAATCTTTCCTGACCACTTCCATTCTGGAATCTCATAATTTAGAGATGATGTAGGACTTCTATTTATCAAATAACTTGTTGTTTGCAAATTCTCTGCCCAATATCCCTTTGGTAGATTAGAAGTCTTTAGCATGCACCTTACCCTATCAAGAAGTGTTCTGTTTAGTTTTTCAACGGTTCCATTGTGTTGGGGGGTTCCTGGTATAGTAGTTTCATGCAAGATCCCTCTACTTCTGAAATATGCACTCATTTCATTTGAGGTATACTCTCCTCCATTATCCGATCTGAAACATTTCAATTTCAGCCCCATTTCTCTTTCTACTGTTGGATGTCATATCTTTAAAAAATCCATAACCTCATCTTTGGATTTCATAGGATAAATCCAACTTTTCCTTGTAGAATCATCAATAAACGACACAAAGTATTTCTTACCTCCAAATGACTCAGTGTCTGTACACATCCGAAAATATCAACTCCAAAGGTCACTTTTTAATATCCAGGGATGTTTTAAAAGAAACTTTCTGTTTCTCCCCCTTTTCACTTGTCTCGCACAGTTCTTGGAGTTCATCTACATTAGTCTTGATCAACTCTTTCTGTTTCAATAATTTTATTCCTTTTTCAGATAAATGCCCTAGTCTCTTGTGCCACAATTCAAATTCTGTCATATTTTGAATTGCTTGTAATGATCCTGAATGTATGTTGAAAGATGTTTTGTACAGGTTTTGTGTGGAAAAAACCTTAGCCACAATTAAGGATCCCTTCGAGAGTTTCCAGAGGCCATTTCCAATACTGTTGTTATATCCATCTTTATCAAGGGCAAACAAAGAAAGTAAGTTCATACGTAACTGAGGTATGTATTTTACTTCTTTGAGAATCAACTTTGCTCCTTAATTTGTTTCAACGTGAATTTCTCCAATTCCTTCAATGTTAGCAGTAGATTCAGTGCCCATTTTTACTTTTCCAAACATTTCTTCAATGTAATTTGAAAGAATTTCTTTGTTGGGGGTTGCATGACATGAAGCTTCAGAATTTAGGATCCATTCTGTCTCAGATTCATCTTTTATTTCTTCCTTTTCAGCAGCTAATACAAGTATTTCTACTTCCTCTGATGTAGCAGCGTTGTCCAGAATTAGAAGTAGAATCAGTCTTTGTTCTAAGCCAATAATATCAGTCTTTCTTTAGATGTTCAACTTTCTTACAATGAAAACATATTCTGGTTTCTTTCCTATCATGATTTGTTTCATGATACTTTATCTCTTGAGATTTCTTATCAGTTGATTTTTCTCAAGACTTTCCTTTTTTATTATTTGAAAATCTTTGATTTGATCATCCTCTACTTTTCGTAGAATATGCAACTGTTTCATTGGAATATTCAGAGGTCTTGTAATCTCTTCTTCTCAACTCTTCATTTATCAATTGTTTTTTAATGTCTTCAAGTTTATGTCCTTCTTTAGGTGATGTTCCATGTAATAACATCACCAATGGTTGCCACGAATGTGGCAGGGAATAAAGCAACATCAGACATACCAACTTCTCTTCCAACTTCAGATTTGCTTTGGCCATCTATGCAGTAGAGAGCCTTGACTTTGTGTAGATTTGGATTCAAAGGTGTGTTCCAACTTCTTCCATAACAGTTTTGCATCGGTTTCTGAACTGACATGATGGTATTGTGATGAATCAATCCATTGTCTTATAAATCCGAGTGTTTGTTTATGCATTTTTTTCTAGACTTATGTTGTATGTTTAGTTGGTTTTTGATCCCCAAATTCCACCGAGTCATATAACATTCTACAATTTAGCAAATCCTCCATACGGTTCTTCCACTCTACATGGTTACTTGATGTAAGTCTGATCATTGAATATGATTATGATGTCATGACTTGCTGATTCTGCAACTTGCTCACACTTTCATTGTGTTTCTCTGAGTATTTTTCAGTTTCTTAACTCTGTAGGTTGGTGATTGCATGGGCCACCACTTTGAAGGGGCAATTAATCAAATAAGCAGCAACTCAGACTGTTAGAAGTTCACAATCTGTAAGTTTAGTTTGTGTATTTTGGCTAAGAACAACACAACATTTACGTGGAAACAGAGCAAATCCTCGGAAGAAAACCACGGGACCAAATCTAGGTGCAATTCACTATCATCATAGTTTCTTTCTTGATACAGTAGAATACAAACAAGTTTGAGACAATTACCCACAGTCTTGGTTGCCCTCTTTCGAAATTTCAGTTGTCTCCCTATATCTTGTGTTCCAATTTGTATATCTTATATACATTGTTCTTGCAGTTGTAACTGTTGTTTTCATGCTTCTTTGCACGATCATCTCCACTTGATCACTTCAATTTTAACTTCTCTGTAACTTGATTCGTATCTGGATTGATACTTCAAAATTGGTTCTCTGCATTATTATTCCCCCGGTTCAGGGAATTTCAATCCAAAATGGGATGTAATAGTCAATTTTCTATAACTAATTAATAATCACTTAAAATAATTTGCATCTTAATATTTAATATTATATATTTCGAAATTTTAATATTAGATATTTTTAATTTTCGTACAAAGGTTATTAAATATTCCTAATATTCAACAAAATTTATATGAATTTTATTTATTTTGAATTTGAAATATGTATCAATTACTTTTCAAATTAATAGTAATTTACTACTAAATTTAAAATTTTAAGCTAATATTAAATATTAATACATTTCAAATTTCAAAATTTAAATAATAATTAGTGTTCGATTTACAAATTAACCTTAATTACAACTTACAAATTTTAAAATATCAATTTGTGATATATTTGAAAACCAAACCCTAAACCTTCCTCAACAAAACTATGCATATTTCATACAAACTTAATACTTAAAAAAATATAACAAAATTAAATTAATCTAAAACAGAAAAGTACGCTTGAAATAAAATGAGTTATCTAAATTTCAAAACAAATTACCTCTTCAATTTTCGGTTTGGATAGTTTACCTCAAAATTTGACAAATCTGGTTCCACCGAGAAATTGGGTTTTCCACAAGTTAGCAATTAGAGCAATTGGTCAGGAAAATTGAGGGTTTCAGTATGAAACTTAATTGGTCCACAAGTTAGAAAAGAGAACGATTGCATCATTTAATTTGATACCAAAATATCAAGAAGAAGAAACCCTAAATCTAAAACAAACTGCCGAAACCTAAACGATACAAAAAATAATATGTTGAGAAATGTGAGGTGGTTATAAAGACTGAGGCACTAAATGCATCCATTGAGTATCAGATTTCGCAACTACTAGTTGAGAAATCTGACAGACACACTATAAGTATCAGATTTCACAACTTGTAGTCGTGTAATATGTTTTTGCAACTACAGGTTGTGAAGTAACATAGATTACAAAACCTCCGAAAAAAATGGTAGAACTTGGATTTACCCAACCGATATACCAACTATATGTTATACGATTGGAATCGGTACTATATGTTATTTCACATATCGGACGGTATCCAACATATAACTCGTTATCCTATGTTATTTCACATGTCGTCTCATATTAAAATATTAATAAATCTCTCAAAAAATATAAGATATTAATCCAATGTTTTACAAATGGTTACTTTATAATTCCTTTACCAAAATAGAATTATTAATCAGAGTATAAATTTTTAAAAAGGCTATTTCGCAAAATTGGGAGAAATGCATTTATACACTTCATTATAGTTGGAATGTTTTTATTCAAAGTCCATTTATAAAAGAGAAAAATACAAAATTAACCTCCCAACTTACTGCCGGTATAAACATGACGCCCCTATAGTTTCTAAATATGCAATTTAGCCTAAACCCTAAACCCTAAACCCTAAAACCCTCTAAGTTAAGAAAACTGTTTAGCCTAAACCCATACACTATTCATACTTGTATTCTGTTACAAATTTCTGGTTTTGGTGACTTGACGGCGTTAAAATATTTGAAACCCAAGAACCCGAAGTCATTCTGTTTCCATACGTGAGGAACTCTAAACTTCCTTCAGTTGTACAAGAACGTTGATTTTTAACTGGTTTTGTGGGATAATTGGAACACTGCTTGACGAGGAGAGAGGAGCTACAACCCAACGGACAAGAACACTGTTACGGCCCATGCTGCTACTTCATCAGAAGAACATCAAGATTAATGGATCTCGTATGATGGACATTTTGTTGGGTTTAATTGTTCTAATATCAAGCCCATATACCTATCTTATCTTTTGTAACGGTCATATATCCGTTGTAGGAACAGGGTACTTATACTCTCTGTTGTAAAATTGCAGACAAACTTTTGATCTTATGGAATCTTCTTCAACTTCCGACTTATTTCTTATGTAATCTTCCCACTCTTTCTTCTAAATTTCCCTCCCCCTTTCAGGTTCGTAACAATTGGTATCGGAGCCAAACTGGGTCCTAAGAAGAAGAGTAAGGTTAAACTCAATATTGGGTTTCTGATCGAAACAGTTGAGGATATCGACTGTCTTGAAGCCTTCATGCCGAACCCAAGCTCTAGTACTCATGATTTCCAGAATCAACTCGACCAGATTCATTTGGACATTCAGACCTCCGCACAAGCACTGGAACATCGGCTAAGTAGAAGAATAAAGGAGAATAATGATTCCATCCAAACGCAACTCATGGCCATTTGTCAGCAAATGCGAGCTTTCGTAGAGGAAAAATCTATTTTGGGACAAAAGGAAAAAGAAACTCCTCCTGCTCCTTACACACCAGAGGAGCCAGAAAGCCAAGTTATTCAAGAAATATAAAGAGGCCCTAGGATATACCTTCCCACATTTGATGGAACATACATTAGGAGTTGGGTACGAAGAATTACCAATATTTAACAGTCATGAAGCATATTCCCAAAAAAGATTGACTGAATTATCCCACCATAGCTTTCACCGGAAAAGCAGATAAATGGATGCAAGGGTATAGAGCCACTTCCCCATCATCAGATTGAGACTTATTTATAAGAGCCCTATTAAAACGCTTCGACTCATCACACATATTCTCGCGGAATTCATGCATATGAAGCAAGATGGATCTTTATCCGATTATTTGGATCGTTACGATGAAATCAGAAGTCATGTGGCTGTTTTACATCCGAATTTCACAGCAGAAAATTTTATGACAGTTTTAATAGGGGGATTAAAAGAAGAACTTCGGGTTGCAACTACCTTCGCTGATTTACACTCCGAAGAAGATATTATTGATTTCGTCAAGGCAAAAGATGAAGAATATTCAGCCCTTCTAAAAACTATTCCCAAGCAGAATGCAACCAGAATCTCCTATGGAATCTCCCCTGCTACTTCATCTACAATTCGCTCTAGGCAATCTCGCCATCTCATCCCCGATGACTTAGTACGAGAAAGGTTGGATAAGAAACTTTGTATCAAATGTGGAGCTCCATATTCTAAGGAGCACATATGTTCGAATAAGCAGCAGCTCTATCTAATGTCAGAAGAAGAAGAAGAGGATCTACCTCCGGATTTAACTACCATCCCATCTGTCGTACCAGATCAATTTCACATACATCAGACTGAAAATATTCAACTACATCTCTCCATCAATGCTATTAAAGGGGAGACCACAGAAAACCATTTCAGGCTTATGGGAAGACATAATTCCAAGAGCATTCATATTTTAATTGATAATGGAAGCACTACTAGCTTTCTGGATAATCAATTCACAGTTTATCTCCATCTACCGACAGAAGATGCTACACCCTTATCGGTAACAACTGCGAGCTGCCACTGTACCATAGTAGCAAAATTTGCAGAAACTTTTGTTGGTCCATGAATTTGCATGAATTTTGTTTCGATTTTAGATTGTTCAACCTAATGGGAGCTTATGATATGATCTTTGGGGGTAATTGGCTCCGTAAACATGATCCTGTTTCCCAGAGCTATCGCACCATGACTTATTCGGTCACTTTTGAAGGAACTACCATTCTTCTACCATGCCTTGGATCCTCAGCAGAAATCTCTATCATCAGTGCCAATCAGATTCCGAAATCTATCCGTTCCACCGATGTGTGTTGGTTGGCTCAATTATTCTGTATGGATACGATTCAACCTCTCGCTCCTATACCAGACGCTGAAATTCAGTCCCTATTAGATCAATATGCTGGGATTTTTAAGGAACCAGACACCTTACCTCCACACAGAAGCATTGAACACAATATTACATTGATTCCGGATGCTAAACCGAAGAAGTTCCCTCCATACCGAATACCATATCATTTAAAAGGAGAACTTGAGAAAATTATCAAGGAACTCCTCGCATCTGGTCTTATTCGACCCAATCAAAGCCCCTTCTCATCACCAGTACTTCTTATATCTACAAAAGATGGAGGATTGCGCATGTGTGTGGATTTCAGGTATTTGAATGACATGACGGTAAAAAATCAATTCCCTATCCCTCTCATTGATGATTTGCTTGATGAATTGCATGGTGCAAAGTTTTTTCTAAATTAGATTTAC
Organism: Utricularia reniformis; assembly: GCA_009725065.1. Classification (NCBI taxonomy): domain Eukaryota; kingdom Viridiplantae; phylum Streptophyta; class Magnoliopsida; order Lamiales; family Lentibulariaceae; genus Utricularia; species Utricularia reniformis. The sequence continues at coordinate 536,164 of RWGZ01000970.1, forward strand.
GTTCCGGATTTTTTCAAGTTCGTATGCTTCAAGATGATATATATAAAACAAGTTTTTCGACTCATTTAGGGCATTATGAATTTATGGTTATGCCATTCCGTTTAACGAATGCACCCTCTACTTTTCAAGCCATGATGAATTCAATATTCGCAAATGTTATTAGAAAATTTGTACTTGTTTTATTTGATGACATTTTAGTGTATAGTAAAACTTGGCATGAACACATTTCACATCTTGCACAAACACTATATATCATGCAATCTAATGTGTTATTTGCAAAGCTTTCCAAGTGCTCTTTTGGACAGACTTCTATCGGTTATCTAGGCCATGTTATATCTGATCAAGGAGTCTCAACTGATCCAACCAAAATCCAAGATATAATTCATTGGCAACTTCCTAAAAATTTAAAAGAATTAAGGGGATTTCTAGGACTTTCCGTATATTACCGCAGATTTATCAAAGGCTATAGCATCATCAGCAAACCTTTGTCTCACTTGCTTAAGAAGGATAATTTTCATTGGACAGATCAAGCTATAGCGGCCTTCTTTAAACTTAAGGAAATTATCTCCTCTGCTCCGGTCTTATCCATACCTGATTTCCAGAAGATCTTCGTAGTAGAAACCGATGCTTGCGATTACTGGATTGGAGCTGTTCTATCCCAAGAAGGGCATCCAGTATCATTCTTTTCAAGAAGCTTGGGAAACAAATTCTTGGGACTTTCTGTTTATGAAAAGGAGCTCATTGCCATAGTTCAAGCCATTCTCAAGTGGAAAAATTACCTTATGGGACGTTCTTTTATCGTTCGGACGGATCATCATAGCCTCAAGTATCTCAAGGACCAAAAATTTAGTACCCTCTTCCAGCAAAAATGGATGGCTAAGCTCCGTGGGTTCCAATTCAAAATTCAGTTCAAGCAAGGGACGGATAATGGAGCAACCGATTCCCTCTCTAGAAAAGAGCATCTTCAAGCCATCACACTGATCAAACCTTCCAGTATGCAGGAAGTTCAAGATAGCTACTCTCATGATCCGATACTTCACTCAATATATCAAGGAAAAATGTTAAATGCAGAAGATCACCCAGATTTTACTTTATTAGATGGCATTCTAAGAAGGAACAATTGCATATGCATAGGCCAGAATCTTGCTTTAAGGAAAAAAGTATTTGATGCTTTACATTCATTCCCAATTGGAGGTCACTCGGGTATTACAACTACTTATCAACGAATTAAGGCATTATTCTATTGGAATGGTATGAAGAAAGATATTATATCATGGATACAAAATTGTCACATCTGCTATCAAATTCATTTTGGCAGAGCCGCTTCTCCAGGACTACTTCAACCGCTCCCTATTCCCAAACGACAATGGAGAAGTATAAGCATGGATTTCATAGAGGGTCTTCCTCCTTCTTCGGATAAAAATACCATCTTAGTTGTAGTGGATCGCTTTTCCAAATACGCTCATTTTTGCACCCTATCCCATCCTTATACTGCCGCTGCTGTGGCCTCGGTCTTCCTCTCAAATGTTTATAAGTTACATGGTCTCCCATCCGATATTATCTCAGACAAAGACAGCGTATTCACAAGCAATTTTTGGGAAGAATTATTTAAGGCAGCCGGAGTTGAACTTCACCTCTCAACAGCCTATCATCCTCAATCTGACGGCTAAACAGAACAAGTGAATCAATGTCTAGAAACCTATTTACGAGGAGTAGGCCATGCACATCTGAATCAGTGGGCGAATGGTTACCTCTAGCCGAGTTTTGGTATAACACTTCATATCATAGCAGTATTAAAACAACACCATTTGAAGCATTATATGGATACAAGCCCTCCTTCTTTCTGGAAAATGCTGATACTCCCATCAACACAGAAAATGCTGAGGCCTCTACTTTCTGGACAAATTGACAACAATTAATCGTTGATCTTCAGGATAATTTATCGACATCCCGACATAGGATGAAACAATATGCTGATAAAAAATGTTTAGAGCGCACCTTTAAGGAAGGAGATCTTGTCTATTTGAAGCTCCAACCATACAGACAATCTTCTCTAGCTCTCCGACGGAATCTCAAACTAGCAACACGTTATTATGGTCCTTATGATGTTATCTCTAGGATTGGATCAGTCGTATATAAGATAGCTCTGCCACCATATTCAAAAATTCATCATGTTTTTCATGTCTCTATGTTGAAGGCTCACTTGGGAAGAAAACACACGCCCAATCCACGTCCCCCAAATTCTCTCCGTCTGGGAATATTTCCACTGCACCATCAAAGATTTTGGACTGACGTCTGATTTCTCGCAATCACAAACCAGCCACCCAATTACTCGTCCAATGGAATGGTTCTTCAGCAACTCAAGCAACATGGGAAGATTTGGACTGGCTACGAAGACATTTTCCGGAGTTTGATCCTTGGTGACAAGGATCCTTTTTAGGGGGAGGAAATGTTATGACCCCTGCTGCTACTTCATCTTAAGAACATCAAAGTTAATGGATCTCGTATGATGGACATTTTGTTGGGTTTAATTGTTCTAATATCAAGCTCCTTTACCTATCTTATCTTTTGTAACGGTCATATATCCGTTGTAGGAACATGGTACTTATACCCTCTGTTGTAAAATTGCAGACAGACTTTTGATCTTAAGGAATCTTCTTCAACTTCCCACTTATTTCTTCTGTAATCTTCCCACTCTTTCTTCTAAATTTCCCTTCCCCTTTCAGGTTCGTAACAAACACCTATGCCAGAGAAAGTAATCCTTAATCCACCTAAAAGAAATATTTAGGATTTGATCCAGAGCCCGACAAAAGAAATGTTTGTTCTCTTTTTTTTAACTATTAACAAGTAGGCCAGGCAATAAGTTTTGCAAAGTCTAATAGGTATAGTAGTATGCCCGTAGAAACCCTAAAGAGCCATTCAAAGGTGCTAATCAATTGCCCTGCTAACTCTCCTTATGAAACAATGAATTTTTGATATTGATTAAGACTTGTGATGTATATTTCTTTGGTATACTATCATTTGAAGTTTATCATGTTATTGTGGTGCAGTTACTTATTTGATTGTCCTGGTTCTTGGAATTTGTTGTTGCTCCCTGTTCCTTCATCCATTTTATCTACATGTAGATTTTTTAAGAATCATATGTTGTTCTTTATTTCCGGGCATGTAATTTGCTGAAAGTGAACACATTTAGCACAAAATCACATAAGATTACATAGTCACATAAACCAACATAATTCCCATCAGTAGGTTATCTTAATAGAAGCAAATAAACATTAGAAGTACCCAAAAAAATTCACTATGGGCATTTAATGGGCTAAATGAGAATGAATGGGTTAATTACTAACTTGTGCAAGATCAGCAGTACCCAACACTTCAAAGTATCATAGGAAATATTTTTTTTGAGACTATATTGAGAACATTTTGAGAAACGCGATCATTTTAAATTACTTTTATAAATCCATGTACATTTGATAGTGCATTTTGTTTTATTATGGTTAAAATTTGGGCATATAGTTTATTTTGGGGATGAACATGTGCTTATTGTAAGTGTGTCAATCAATTATGTAGCTAACTTATGATAACTTCTCTTTTTATTTTGTTTATAACTTATGTTTCATTTATTTTGGGTATGATCTTGTTGAATGTAGGTGATATTGTTTGGCAATTACTATGGAGCTAAACAAAGATACAGAGGAGTCGGTAGTTGCACCTACCGCACAGTCTAATAACCGGAATAAAAGAGAAGAAGATTTCTTAAACAAAAATAAAGACAACAGACGTAAGGATCCCCCCGCAATTCATATTCTAGACATTGAGGTGGCTAAGGATGGTGGAGACTGGTCTAAAGAAATTTGCATGTTGGATGATGTTTGTGAAGATTAAGATATTTACCAATCATCTGAAGAGGAAATTGATCCAACTTGTATTATGTTTAATGATGTAGTCGGATGGAATGACCAGGAACTAATGTAATTATGTGGACTTGTCTGTTATAAATTTGTATAATAAATGAAATTGACACATAGACATCATGCATATAGGAAAGGACTAATGTTTAGAGATAAAGTTCAAGCGAAAGAAGCAATTGTAACATTTTGTATATTGAAGGACAAATAATTTTGGATTGAGAAGAATGAAGTTGATCGTCTACGGATACGATGCAAGCGTGCCATGACAAAAGATTGTGGTTGGTAAGTCAATGTTACAAAAAAGAAGAACGACATTGGTTGGCAAGTGAAAGGTTACAATCTCGAGCATAATGGTTGTTTTTTGGATAAAGAAAATTCATCTGTTACGGTGAAGTGGTTGGGTAATAGATACATCGATTGTTTCATCCAGAATCCTATTTTGACTGTTTCAAAATTCGGAATGCGTGTGGTGGATGATTTACACATTGAAGTGTCAAGGCACAAACTTTATAGAGCAAGGAAGTACGCTTTGAAAGAAATAAAAGAACGTGCAATGGCAGATTTCAGTAGAATCAGAAGTTATATACTCCAACTTGAAATGAGCAATCCTGGTTCAACAATAGTGATGGAGGAAACCAAGACACTGGATGGTCCTGGGCATTTTAAGAGCATGTATGTATGTTTGCAGGCCTGTAGAGAGGGTTGGCAGTCATGTCGCCAATACTCTGTATTGATGGTACACACACAAAAGAAGTTTTGTCTGGTCAGGTACAATTGTTACATTTTTAATATTTTAATCATTTTAATGTGTTAAGAGTTACCTTGACTAACCCATGTGTGTGGCTATCTAGGTATTAGTTGCTGTTAGGTTAGATTCAAACAACGGTGTGTACCCGTTTGCGTATGGATTGGTGGAATCAGAAAGTCTCGAAAGTTGGGTTTGGTTTCTTCAACTAATTAAACAAGACACTATGATCACATTGTCTAACATGACAAAATATACAATTATGTGTGATCGAGGAACTGGGCTGCTTCCAGCGCTCTAGCTCATTTTTCAAAAAGTTCAAGTTAATATTTCATTTTAATTAGACAATTGTATATGAATATCTTTACATTTCCTTCATGTGATAGATTCTTCATTGCTTGCGGCACATTCTAGCCAACTTGAAAAATAAAAAATGTTACTCGGAAGCTGTTAGATGTGCAGTCTGGGCCGCAACAAAGTCAACAACAAAGGCGAAGTACGAAAGTAACATATTATTGCTACGCGGGGCCAGTCAACAAGCATGGGCTGAAATGAATGCCATATCCGTGAAGCATTGGTGTAGGGCATTTTTTGACCATCCCTCGAAGAGTGGTATCTTGTTGAACAATACAGCGGAAAGTTTCAACAAGATGATCTTAAAAGCTCGTCGTCAACATGTTATTGATTTATTTGAGGACATGCGTATTGTAATTTATGATGTTAGGTGTCGTAGATATGAACTTGCATCATCGATGGATGGATTCATCTGTCCAAAGATTTTAAATTCTCTCATTGAGACGTCAAGGTTAGGTGCCACGGGAGTCTTGATCAAGGCAGATTCATTCAGATGGACTTGGCTTAGACAGGATGACAGACATTGTTGCAATCTAGTCAAGCATACATGATCGTGTAACTTGTGGCAATTGACGGGTAATAATTTTTAATTATTTGTTTGGATTGATCAAAACTTAGTTTATTATTTTCTCAATGTTAGGTATTCCTTGCAAACATGCGATGGCAGCTATCCAAAAGAGAAAACATAGTCCAGATAACTATATAAGCATAAATTATCACCAAAGCATGGAACCACTCCCATTGTCGAGTAGCAATGATGAAGAACACAATAACGCCGAACTATGGAAGTACGGAGAGCTCGACACTGCAAAGTTCGAAACAGTTCGCTTGTAAGACACATTTATGTTAACTTTGTGTGCATAAATGTTTAATGCATTCTACAGGAGGGCTATCTGTTGTCTCCCTTCGGATCGAAGACAACAGTGTCATTGTGTATTACCTAAGATGTTCGATGCTTGCCTCAGATATGAGGAATTCTACGCAAAATATGTAGGTTGGCAAAACAAAGTTGACTACGACAAAGAGTTTGTGTTTGTTCCATTGTATATCGGGTATGTTGTTGTTTCTATAACTTTTTCAACATCATTGTCATTGGATATTTAATTCGTCACTGGCAGGGTTCATTGGTCACTGCTAATTCTACGACGCATCGTTGATTGTGAGCAACGATGGATGATAGTTCTTGACTCATTGGGAAGAACACACCAAATTACGATGGATTCATCCATACGCATGTTTTAAGACTATGAATTTCATATCATTTGTTGCATTAATTATGGTACCGTTGGACGTTTTGTTGTGTTGCTATTTCGTATTAGTTGTGTTGCCATCTACACTATATGACATTGCTTTTGTGGTTTCATATGTTCATTTGTGAAGTTACTCTTCGACTATGCATTTCATATTTGATTATGATGTCGATGTACGATTTGTTAAGTGTACTTTAGGTGGTTGTTTGGAATTCTCTACAAGTTTGACAATTCCACTACGAAGGATGATGTTGCTAGTATTCCGATCATGTGGCCAAGCGTAAGTTAATTTGTAATTATCAAAATGAAACTAGTATTTCACTATTATTCTTATTGTCAGGTTTCAACACAAAAGGGTGGAAGTGAGTGTGGTATTTACGTGTTATATTTCATTGTTTTGTTTTTACAACAAGCATCTATGTCGTTTGACATCTCCTTATATCCTTTTTGTGTGAGTCATTTTTTTGTTTATTTGGTTAATATGTTTTGTATGCATAGTTACTAACACTTACCGTCACTTGGATTTGTTTAGATGATTGAATCTTGGTTTTGCACAAAAGATGTTGAAGAGTTTGCTGCAATGATCGGGATAGTCAGAAAATGTTAATTTGTTGTAGTACATTAATTTGGAATGTTGTCGAACAACTTCATTTTGTGACTTTTCACATTGTTGAACTGAATGCATTATAACCGATAGTATGACATCAAATCGATATACAGCTCTATTAATATGTTGTGATTGTAAATACACATGATGGAAATATTCCGAGGATCTGAATACATGTATACATCTTTTGATTCATATTAATTTGTATATGCTAATTTCCGATCAATAAGTTAGCAATATACTTATTTTCGTTACTTTTCAGATCAATCAAATACAATAACCAGCTTAACATTATGTTTGGAACTTACTTCTCGATAAAAAAGTTACTAATATCTTCATTTTAAGATACGTTAACATTTTTGCATTTATTAGGCAAATATTTTTCGATCAAATATAATCAAATGACATATGTGATTGACTAAACATACGGAAAATGCATTACGTTACTTTAACATCAATCAACACATCATCCATCTTAACATTATGTGTGTAACTTACTTCTCGATCAAAAAGTTATTGATGTTTTCATTTTAAGATACATTAGCATTATAGAATTCATCAATACATTTTCGCACTTATTAGGCAAATAGTTTTCGATCAAATATAATCAAATGACATATGTGATTGCTTAAATATATGGAAAACACATTTCATGCCCGAAATGCACAACTATAGAACTTTGGGGGTCACAATAGCATGTATTATCAAACTTCGGGTATCAAACTTGCATAATTGTACTAACTTCGAGGGTTCTATACGCAACTTGTTGGAAACTTTAGGAGTTAAATTGTAACAAATTGAAAGTTAGAGTGTCAAACTATCATGATTTTGAAATTTTGAGTGTCATATCCAAACTTTAACGGTTCCGTTACATGGATCAATTTTAAACGGTATTCAAAAATTAGAGTGTTATTCTTGTATTTAAATAAAATTGAAAGACTAAATTTGAACATATTTTCTCAAATAGTATATCTAATTTGCATTTTCAAAACTTGAGAGCATCCCTTTTAAACCCAGGTATGACATAACCTCACCCATTTAAGTTGGGGCCATCACAAAACCTCATCCATTTATAAAATTAGCTCACAATATATGTTTTTATTGCATATGACACGTGTCGTTATCATCATATTGTGTTCTGCTGCAATGTGCAAACCCAGGTATTTTTCCATCGCAAAACTTCCTGATGGAAGTGGAAGTGAAGCTCCGGCTCCCGTCCTCCGCCGCGCACGACCGTGTCTCAGTTATTCTCTCGCCTTACCACCGTCGCACTATGCTACAACAGAATCTCTTCTTCGATACCCCCAATTCCGAGCTCTCATCCAAAATGGCAGCCCTACGCCTGCGATTCTACGACCTCGACACACGCTGCGTTCTCTCCCTGAAATCCAAGCCTAAAATATCCAACGGAATCAGCCGCATCGAGGAGCAGGAGGAGGATATTGATCCCGTCTTGGGCCGTCACTGCGCCGCCGAGCCGTGGTGGCTAAGTCGAATTGAATCCTCCGATATAATGAGAAGAGTGAAGGAAGAGTTTAATGTGGATTCAAAAACTTTGATTTGCTTGGGAGGTTTCAGAAATGTTAGAGGCGTTTATGAATGGAATGGTTTGAATTTAGAACTTGATGAAACACATTACAGTTTCGGAAAATGCTATGAAATTGAGTGTGAGAGTTCTGAGCCTGAAATCGCCAAGAAACTGCTTGAAGAAATGCTGCAGAAGAATGATATTCAGTATAAATATTCTTCCACCAACAAATTCGCCGTTTTCATGGCCGGGAAGATGATAGAATGAGGTCACCGCAGGAGTCACATAACCCTCCTCAATAAAGTTCATTGTTTCAAGTATACAATTACAACCTTCAATATCATGTTATATAGTCATGTTGAAATTATAGAATTTGATCGAAATTACGAATGAATTTGATGAACCCACACACGAACTGGATTAAACCTTCTATAAATACATGGTTTAAATAAAGGTTAGGCATAACTTTTTGGATGCACGAAATAGGTTGTTATTCTGCCGATTTCACCTTTTACGCTTTCTTATTTACTTTAGTCATTTTTATAAGCCTCTTCTGTTTGTAATATGGAACTATTCTATTAATCAATTGACTAAGAACATTTTAAACTCTTAATCATATGTTTTTTTCCTCTTTCTCTAGGGATTTTCCATATTACATCGTTGTGTTATTTGCTTATTTCGCATTTTACAGTCGTTCCCACAATCTAAATAAATCAAAACCACATTCATTCTATTGTGAACCGATTGATTGTTGATACACATGTCTTTTAGACCACAACATGTGGGACAAATTCAACGCTCTCCATCAACTCAAAATTGAAACGAGATCAAATATTTTAAATGTATAGTTTCCTCTTCTTAATCCAATTCGTTCACACTCCCCTCTTCTTAATTTCGACCAAACTCTATGATTCCAACATATCCCTTCATATCCAATGATGGTATCGAAAGACTTGCATTTAAAGTCAATCCAAAGAAAGTTTCCCAAATAATTCTGCAATCCCAACTTACAAGAATCCTAGCAACATACCATTAAACTAAATTAAACAAATAAACAGCAATTTCCTAACATTAAAGGGAATGAATACACTTCAAATCCAAATCATACCTTCACTTCTTCTTCTTTGATGGTCTTTTAACTTCCTCTTCATCACTCTCTCCATCGTCATCTTCTTCATCGTCATCCTCGTCATCATCATCTTCACCTTCCTCGTCATCGTCATTGTTATCATCATCATCACTACCTACAGCATTAGGTTCAACTCCATCATCAGAATCTCCATCCCCATCACTTCCTTCTCCTGAATAATCATCATCTTCATCGTTATCATTCCCGTCATCGTTATCTTCATCATCCTCCTCACCATCATCGTCACTTTCGACATCATCTTTGTTCTCTTCTGTATCAACATATTTTTCGACATCTCCAAAACGAAGCCTACAACAATACAACATATGTTAAATTTCTAGAGTTGGGTCAATTTACGAGGGGAGGATACCACATCGTACAAGACATGAACAAGTCATTTACTATGATCCATATTCTCTCTTATAAACCAATCCACACTACATTCAATTTCCCATTTGGGATAATTTCATTATTTCAACAAAATACTCCATAGTCTTATTATAATGTAATAAAGCGTAAAAACTGGGAAACAGAGTCTTTAGATACCTTTTGTTCATCTCTAAAGGAGATGGAGATGTACTGAAACCTCCAAGAAATGAACTGCTCTGAAGAATAGAAACCATACAAGTATTAATCCGATTACGATGCATTGCCATTTTAAATGTAGTTACTTTTTCCATTTTATTCAACTTTGAAATCGGGATAATACACAAAAATCATTAGTATGAGGTACAAAATTCACAAGTATCCCATGAGCCCCCACTAATGCTAGTATCATTGAGATAACCATTACATCATGTGAAATATGTTCCCTCAACTAAGAATGAACCGCCATTCAAACAACATGTATTCAGAGTAACTTCAAATAAATATAACGCACTCCAGTAATTCTAAAAGCTATAAAAAAACAACCAATTTTGAGCAAGAAGGAGCAAACCAAAACAAATCGAGCGCCTTCTACATCAGATCCAGAACAAAAATCTTGGCTCCTAGATAAATTCCTATTTAATGAGGGTAGAGCAGTAGTAAAGTGTAAAGGTTCAGAGAGTATACCAAGAGAAGAAGCAAAATAAGTGATATTTGAGCAGACCCAATGACAAAACATCTTGCAATAGTATCAACAGCAGTAGAATAACATAATTTCTCCATTGTACCGAGTTCGACGAAGAGCAGAAGGGACTAAAGCAAGAGAAGAAAAGCGGAAAGGAAGGTTTGGGTGTCGGAAGGAGGGGAGCGAATTTCTTAGGGTTTTGCTAATTTTGCCCTAATTTCGAAAAATTGACTGCATCTGTCGGCCCGTGGAATGCACATAAAATTTAGGGAATATTTGATTTTTTTGTTGAAACTAATTATTATTTTAAATAATACAAAACAATTATAATGAACCATAAATTTAAAATTAGTTGTCTCTTATCCTTCTTAAATACGTAATTATTGTCTTTTCATGTTATATATACAAAAATTATTTTTTTAATAAACACTCGTTATACCATATATTTATATACACAAAATATACATTTTTTTTTAAAAAACATGCACATAAGAAAATTTTCTTTATAAAAATCTTGCACGTAATGTCAAAATTTATGTAAACTTGATTATTGTGTTAGTAGTCAATTAGACTGTCAAGTTTGTTAGGTTGTTAGACAATGTTTTACATTCAATTAGTTTGTTAGGAATTTTGTATATATACACCATTTTGTAACCAAAAACAAAATATGAAATACAAAACAGAAAAGCTTCCACAATTCTCCACTTCTCTTTTATTTGACATTCATCTTCGCTGTCAATTCATATCAATTCCAATCTCTTTGCTCAACATATTGTGAATTAAGTTAATTATTATTTCTATTTAGAATTAAGTTTTATCGCCTATATACCGGTTATATCAGTGAGTGCCGATCATGTAGGGGTGAACAGGAGTTCGAATTTAAAAAATGCCCCACATTTGAATTGGGATATAATTTGAAATGGTTTATAAGATTGATATCATAATAATTGACTTATTCAAGTCTTTTACGGTGTTATTTCATCTCCTTATACGTTATATCCGTGTAGACTCCTGTCGTTATTTCGGTCAGATTCTATAATTCCAACGTGATATCAGAGTTGGTTAGGTTCATTTCAAATCAAAACCTTATGGTTGGACTTGAGGGGTGTCTTAGAATGTTAAAATGTCTCACATTGGAATTGAGAAATAATTTGGAATTGTTTATAAGAGGGAAGAAGTACCATATTAATTGATTTTTTCAAGTCTTTTAGGGTATGGTTTCCTCCTCTTATACGTCATATATGTGTATACTCCCGTCGTTATTTCTGCCAGATTCTATATTTCCAACTAAAATAGTAGTAATAAAAGAAGCGAAAATCTTTAGATTCCTCGCAAAAATTCCTCATTCCTAATAAAAATTACAGGTTCCTCGCAAAATTAGAATTTCAATAATGATTTGATATCAATTCAACTCGATAACATGGTGAAATTATATTAATGAACGATCTATATTTTAGAACATTGACAACTACATACTGTTTAGTCATTTTTTGGAGCGTACGTTAATAGTCATTCGAATCTCAATGCACAAGAATCAGATTCTGAGTTATTTGTTTTAAAAGTGGAGAAGATCAAGTTTCGAAATGATGGAATACAAAACAGTAACGTAGACTATTTTAAATAGAACACCTAGAATGAGGAAAAATCACTGCAACATAGTATATCTTCCATACTTTCTGTTGAATTAATAAAATAAAGTTTAGGGTAATGAGATAATATAGTTTTTAGAAGTTAAAGTTGGTGTTATTAGATTGAAGAATTAGGTCTTTTAGAATAGACATAAGTTGTTGAACAACAATTTGTGAAAGGTTGTCTTTTAGTATAGCAATTTATTTAGGATTAGTATTTTCAATATATGTGTTATTGTAATGTTTAAGTTTGAGATGAATATGAGATAAAATAAAAAAAAGTTTGTTGTATTCATTCCCCAACACGTTCCTCTCCACAACTTTTAAGAATACAAATTGTGCGTGGAAAACAATGATGTCCAGATGGAGTGTTGAGGATTAAACACGTGTGCGAACAACCTCGATAGATTAAGTAGAACCCGAGAATTAAAGTAAAGAGAAAACAACGACACAAGAAAGTAACGTGGAAACCCAGAAAGGGAAAACCACGTGACCGGCGGAAAACGGTCAAATTCACTATCACTTGAGAAGATTGCAACACACACACGAATAGAAAAAATCAGAATACAAGAGTATTGAAGTATATAACAATGAACCCTAAAACCTTTTTATATAGATGAGGTAGTTGAGATATTAAGGTAACAAACAAATATTCCTAATATTTGATCATATCTCCATATATGATTATACATAATCAAATCATATATATGCTTCCATATATATAGATTTGATATGATATAATTTCCTTCAATATCTCCTTCCATAACTGCCGATATCTTTGACCAGTGGGCCCCACCATATCTCAGTTCGGTCCTCGACCGATTGCCTCCATCTCATATGTTCGGATCACATGCTTCGGTCCTCTACTGATTGCTTCGGTCCCTTCGTCACATTCGGTATTGCGTACTTCAGTCCTAAACCGATCGGTACCAATACCGACCATCCCATCTTCCATGTGTGCCCCGATCGACCACATTGCCGAACGTCATCCAAGTGTGATCGATCGATACCAATACCGATCTCCACACTTAACAATCTCCCACTTGGATATCGATAATGTATCTTCTCTTGATAGTTCCCGCTCACCAACTCACTTGGTGAGACCAACTAGAGCTACGCACAGCTCTAACTTCGCCACAGTGACTCCCTTCGTCAGCATGTCTGCCGTATTTTCAGTGTCTTTGATCTTCATCAACTGAAGCGTCTTTCTCTTAAGCAGATCCATAATATAGTGATACTTCAACTCAATGTGCTTCGTCCTAACATGAAATACCGGGTTCTTCGCCAAAAAAATGGCACTCTGACTGTCACTGTACAAAGTTCACAGATCGGTCCCTTTACCGATTTCCATCAGGAAATTCTGGAGCTACACCATCTCATTTTCTGCTTCCGAAATCGCAACATACTCTGCCTTAGTGGAGGAAAGTGAGGCACACTTTTGCAACTTCGACTTCCAACTAATAGTTGTACCGGCAACAGTAAATACATACCCCGATGTACTCTTCCAATCGTCCAGATCTCCTCCAAGGTCGGCGTCTACGTACCAAGTCAGTTCGATCGGTCCCCTTCTAAAACACAGCTTCCGCCCTGATGTCTTTTTGAGGTATCGTAGCAACCATAGCACTGCTTTCCAATGCTCTTTTCTAGGGTTCGACATGAACTTGCTCACGACTCCCACTCGATGTGCTATATCAGGCCTCGTACAGACCATTGCATACATCAAACTACCGACCGCTGAAGAGTAGGGCACATTCTTCATCTCTTCGGCCTCCTCGTTGGTCATCTGCGCCTGCTCCTTTGAGAGTTTCATGTGTGCTCCCAAATGTGTTTTAGTAACCTTCAAGTCTCCCACTTGATACCGATCAATCACTTTTTCAATATACTTTTCCTAAGACAAGGTAAGTGTACTCTTCTGCAGATCTCTTGAGATTTTCATTCCCAGAATCTGCTTGACCGGTCCCAGGTCCTTCATCTCGAATGCTTCGAACAACTCCCGCTTGACTTGTTTTATCTCCTCCATGTCACCCCCTGCGATCAACATGTCATCGACATACAATAGAAGGATTACGTATGTCCTTTTGCCCTATTAGAGATAACAACAGTTGTCTATCTCTCATCTTTTGAATCCTCGTTCGGTCATTAAGGAATCAACTTCAAGTACCATTGCCGAGGAGCTTGTTTCAATCCATACATGCTCTTTACCAATTTGCAGCCTATATTTTCTTTACCATGCGCCTTAAACCCCTCGGGTTGTGCCATGTAAATCTTTTCCTCCAAATCACCATGAAGAAAGGTTGTCTTCACATCCATCTGCTCAAGATGGAGACTCTCAGCAGCCACTATACTCAAAATCACCCTGATCGTCGTCATCTTGACGACCGATGAGAATACTTCGGAGTGGTCAATTCCCTTCTTCTGCAAGAATCCTTTGACCACTAGTCTCGCCTTGTAACGTTTGGACCCATCTGCCTCCTGCTTTACTCTGAAGACCCATCTATTGAGTAAGACTCGATGTTCCATCGGCAATTCTGTCAAGACCCAAGTCTTATTCTTTGACAAGGATGCCATTTTGTCCTCCATAGCAAGCTCCCACTTTTCCTGCTCACGAGACTCAACAGCATCACGGAAATTCTCTGGCTCGCCATCATCAGTCATCAATGTATGATACATTGCAGGAGTGTAACGATCAGGTGATCTCCTCTACATGGTTGACCGCCTCAACACAGGAGTGACTTGTTCGACATTGTCATCTGACACCTGGTCTTCATTCTGCTGATCGGTATCAGACCGATCAAACTGAGATTCTGACTCCTCGTCAGAAGTGATACCGATCGGCTCATCCGATCTGTCCGGAGGTCCACTGCTCCCACTTGATGGTATCACCACTATCACCTCGTAAGACTTCTCCTTTGCCTTTGCGATAGTATCATTGTAAAGTTGATCTTAGTTGAAGGTCGCATCGACCGATCTAATTATTTTTCTCCTTTCGGTCCAGAACCGATAACCAAAATAATTAGTCCCATAACCAACGAAAATAGTCGTTACAGCTTTAGCATAAAGTTTATCCATCGTCTCAGGGTCTATGTGGACATACGAATGCAACCGAACACTTTGAGATGATCCAGCTTCACCTCCTTCCCAGTCCACTTCTCCTCGGGCAACTCGCAATCCAGTGGTACCGATGGACTCCGATTGATCAGGTATGCTGCCGTGTTCACAGCATTCGCCCAGAAGGTCTTTGGTAGACCAGCGTGTAATCTCATTGATCGGGCACGCTCATTCAACGTTCGGTTCATTCGTTCGGCAACTCCATTNATGTAATATTAAATATTAAGAAACTTGTTATGATTCATTTTTAATAGTATCAACATGTACCAGTCAAGGAGTGATTGATCTACAAAACCGGATTTTATATTTAGTTTTTTGGAGACACTTTTGTTAAAATACTAGATAAAGACATAAGAAATTTTATGTGAAAAAATGTAAAAAGAATGATAAAAAACTACGGATTGAGAGGAAAAAACTCTCAATAGATATAATATATAAATCAAATTTAAAATCTTACAATCTAAACCGAGGTTAGATGCTATATCACCTTTTAAAATCTCAAGGAGAAATCCAGCAGGAGTATAACTAGTAGAAGATGAGACAACCAACAAAGACGACTTGGATCCAAAACGAAGATGAAGATCAAGCCAAAAGAAAAAAAGATGAAACTTCTTTTCTTTCTTGCATTCTCCTATTTTTATACTCATATGATAGCTTAAATGTCTTTTATTTGTTCTCTCATTCTCTACACCGACATCCGTTCAACTCTTAAAAACTGGTGACATCGACATGACTATACTATGGGTGAGCATTCGGTACCTAATACCAATCCAAACAAAATATTGAAATATCAAATATCAAATTATCAATAAAATCGAATACCGATTTAAATCCAATATTTTTTTGGTACTGAACCGAAATACCGAAATAATTTCGGTATTTCGATATTGGTACCAAAATACCGAACTTAAACCACCTAAAAAATAATAATGAACATCTCATGTATGTCTTAAATCAAATATATTTTGGTCAAAAGACCGGGGGTATCAACAGTCGTCCGGTTCGTAGCAAAACGAACTCGGTTTTAATTTGTTTGAATGGGGGAAACGATTAAAAGATAAGAGGCAAATGGCACAGCGATTTTAGTTTGGAAAAAATCATCGGAAAAGGGGAAAAAATCACATGACTAAGAGTTGAAAACGCTCTTAACCGATATATTAATAAAACAGTTCATATTACAAACAACGAGGGCTTATGAGACTAAGGGAAAAAAGAAAGCGCAAAGGGTAAAACGAGTAGAGTATCACTTGATTTGTGCGTCCAAAAGGTCTTTTCACCTTGTCATTTAGCCCCGTATTTATGGAGGGGGAGACGCGTGTGAATTACGCTCTGTAACCGCCTCTAACAAAGTCGTTTTCCCATGCTATAAAAACGTTGTGAGGCCTGAAGTACAAACAGTGTGAGTAGGCCCGAAGCGTGGAACGCATGGATGTGCCCGGAGCGCGGAGCACGTGAGCTGTAACTGTTTGGACCGATCCAAAGGGTTGGCCCCCGTGTGTATTGGTTACGCAGAACTCCATCTTTGGTCCTACAACATAAATTGGCCTTCGGGCTGGTTATTTCAATTGGGCCAAGTTAAAGATATTGGGTCACACAGGTTCGTCTCTTGTCATCTGGGCTTTCCCAATATGACTGGATTCCATCCAATATGGGGTACCCGGTCCTGGAGGCCTCATCAAAATACATTGAAAAATATCTTAAATTCACATTGTTGTATCTATATAATAGAACAATCTTCAATTCTTCAAATTTATACTCCAATATAAGTGTAGAATGTTATGAAATTTTTGAAATCAAATAAAAAAATAATTATTATAAAATAAATGAGAAATTAATAGTTTATTCATATAAAATATAAATTACCATTTTCAAACTTATATTGTTCGTATTGATCTTCATTAATAGCATAAGAATGTAGTCCACGAAACCAATTTTTAGTGCATATAAATGCTTCCACACTTTTCGAACTCAAAAAACTTATATAAGAATCAATGATTTTATGAGAAACTCATACTAATGACTTCTCATTCTCAATAGATCAAGATATTAAAATTCGATATCAATAATTAAAGAACATCATGGCTCAATTAAAAATTTTAAAATATATAAATATTCAATAAACTAATTCGGTATATTCCGAATTTTTATTCTTTTTACGGAATACCAAACCAAATTTCATAATTTCATAAAAATAAATACCAAACTAAATTCCAAATACCGAATACAAAATATCAAATACCGAAATAACAAAAACTCGGTATGATATTTGGTATTCCAAAGTTTTTGCTCACCCCTAGACCATACATGATACCATAATGACCACCTATTTCCTTAAGACTTGCGCATTCCATTTGCTCCCATTAGGTACGTTCCGGGCCAATAAGGATCGCCTCCATTATTTGGAGGTTCATCTCGACTAACGTGTATCTTGGACACTATTCACATTGGATCACACACATATCTAACATTGAGTTGGTTTGGTACCTCTAGTGGGATCGACAGTTTTGCTAATCTACTCACTAATTTTAAAGTCATTTGCTAATATACCCATAACAACTTTAAACATTGGAGCATTTCAGAAGAATTATGAAAATGGTAGATTATAGTTACGTCATCCATAAATTGGTTAGATTTAGATTGGTGGATTGTCAAAAAACCCTGAAACGGAAACCCAAATCCAACTGTATTTGGATTAAAATTTTGAATGTTTATTTGATTTGTGCGATATAGCAGAAATACCCATGTATTTTTCTTCTTCTCTGCATTAAAGAGTGTAGTTTTGAAGTATATAATGAGTTCTTCATTGTCTTCATCCTCCATATGCTTGCTCTCCCACTTCACTAGTGTAAGTCTTCTTTTTTATTTGTATCTAGATTATCTTTAACGATTAAGGGTTTCTGTTCAGATTGATGAGGGGAATGAAGAAGATGAATTTTCACAAGGGAAGAGAATACAGTTTGAGGACTTTAAAGTGTATTCATGAAGCTGTAAAAGTGTTGTTATAATTTAGTTTTTCCAGAATGTTCTGACTGATGGGTAGAATAGCAAATGAATTTGATTTAGATGAGTAGATTGTCAAAAAACCCTAGTGGGATCCCTTCAAACTAATATATTTAGTTTCTATCAATAATTTATACTAGTCTTCATTAATAATTTTTGAAGAATGAGTCATTTGGAAATCCACATTATCTTATCAATATTAATATATAATTTAAATCCATATTATCATTAAATTTAAATAAACCTATCATAATCCCTAATATAAAAACAAGGTAACCGCCCCATTTGCTGTCTTGTGTAAAGTAGAGAAGGAGTCAGTGGTAGCCTTTTCAGCCGACAAACCCCACTTTCAAACCCCTTGATTACGGGCAAATCATGTTCCAACATTTCCCTAAAAGCAAACCTAATTATTATTCTTATATTTACAGTAAATTACTAATTTAGTACTACAAGAAAGCTAACTTAAATTAATTTGCGATATTAAATAAATTCTTCTAATCAATAATGTTCTTTTACATTTTTATCTATAAATTAAACAAAACATATTTCATTAGATCTAAAACACATATCCAGTGGTATTTATTAAAATGTTTGAAATCTCAAAATTAAATTAAATCCATATACAATCTAATAAACATATAATTCAAGAAAAAATTAGACTATCAATTTCATCCAATGATTCGTAATTCGGGTTTTTTTATTCGATTCTCTTGGTATGATATTTGTTGAAATTATAGAGTATAATCGAAATTACAACTATTGAGTGTGAATGAACGGAATTAAAATCATCTATTTAAAAAATTTGTTCAAACAATTGTATGATTATATTCCTCATCTTTATAAACCTAATTAATTCTACTTCTATAATTAATATGAGACAAATTCAACACTCCCCACAAATCCAATTGTAAGATTTAGACTTGCGAATTGAAATTAAAGTTTAACAATATTCATGAACATGAGAGGAAAAGTGTATTCTTTGGCATTTATTATGAAGAAAATGAAATTATCCCATTCTTCCCTTTAGTTCCTTTCAACAAATTTCACCAAATCCCATTTGTCTTTCACATTATATCTATAAACACACACACAAAACACTCTCTTCCTTCAACAATAAACGAAAGAAAGACAATGGACTGGTTCTCTTTTCTCTCAAAAACCAATCTTGATCCTTCTCTCGTTTACGATTACTCCTTCGCATTCTCCGAAAACCAGCTCGATTTCAACGATTTACCTTATTTCAACCATGAATTCTTACTAAGCATAGGAATTTCAACAGCCAAACACAGAATTGAAATTCTCAAGCTTGTAAGAAAACAAAAATTCAGCTCATTCTCCAAGCTTTTCATCACCATCAAACGCTGCTTCACCAAACGGAAGCCGCATAATAACGCCTCGATAACGTCTAGTGAAGAATCGGAGGCGAAGAAAGTGGGGAGAAGTCAAAGTGAAAGACATAATGAAGGACAGTTATTGATAACTTATGGTAGCCCGATAATGTTCTCTAGCTCAAGAATTGAGTGTTGTTCGAGTAAATTAGGGTTTAAGATGGATCAAGATTGGTATTTTGATGAGTATTTGAGAGGTAAATGTGAAGAAATTAAATGGGAATCAATGTTTCATGATATGATACCAACGTAAGAACAAAATCAACAAGAAAGGTATCTAGTTCTTGTTTTTCTTCTACTCTTTGTCTCTTGTTGTTTCTTCTCTTTAATTATAATAGGAATCATTTATCATTGTGTTTATTTTGGTTTCAGTATGTAACTCGAGATAAAATGCAATCAAATTTCATCGAAATTCATGATGCAAAGTTGTGATTCAATAAATTTTTATGGTGGCATGGAAGTTGAATATGGTTCATATATTGATAATCGAATGATATATAATTTTATTATGAAAAAATACTACATGGGAAACCTTATTTAACTATTTAGTTAATTTCGTATAATTTTATTTTTCTAAAAGTTTGTACAAATTGTTAAATAGTTTCTGAATTTTTTTTAATATCTGAATAAAAATGGCGTAGGCTTTCACCGATAAATAAAGAATCAATTTCACAGACGCATGGATATGGGTATTAATTTTGGAGGAATTGTAAAATTGGGTAATAAATATATAATTGGATCGCAATCACTAATCTATAAAATATAAAATAATAATTTTATTTGATGTTTTCAATATAGGTAAATATTTTTATTTTAAATCGATTAAAATGGGCAACTGAGATTATGAAAAACGATTCGGTAAAGTTATTGAAATATCAACCGTTCTATAAAATATTTTGTTTTATAAAAATGATAACTTTGAAAGAAATGTAACTACTCATATATTTGTTAACATTAATCAATCTAAAAGAACGAAACATTTATAAGAAGTTGGTTCGAATATTTAATTATTGAAAGATTGTGGGCTAAGATGGTAATTTAAAAGAGGATGGGGAGAAGCGCGTGAAATAAATATGGGTGTGACGTGGCTAACGACTTTCATTTGTTGCAAGTGCACTGTCCCCCACAAGCACACAAACTCCAAAAACATTTAACACAACTCCAATTGTTCTTTCTAATTTGTCGGCCAATCCCAATCGGCCGCCCTTTTATAAATATGCTAATTTTGTTGGGTCCAATATTTTTTGTCATAAAACCGTTTTTTTTAAATTTGCTCTTGGAAGTGACACATGATTGCGTTCGGGAAGTAACGTGAAATACCACTTAAACTTATTTTGGAAAATACAAATGTTAGCTTTTGTGGGTATATTTGACTTTTGCTTTTCTTTGTGTTTTTATAAACCTACGTCCAGCCTCCATGTTGAAGCTTGAATGATTGATAAGCATGATATTACAAGCTTTGCAGCGGAGGAAAAATGAAGATGCTATAACAAGATAAAATGGAAAGAAATGATATAAAAGAATATAAGAGAAAAAGTTAAATTGTTGTATTATTCAGTATTGAATAGCAATGCACCTCCTACAGATTCTATAGAGGAATTGTACACGTAATTCATGCAGTTGCAACAAACTAACATAACAGTAACAGAGCATAAAACATAACAGGAATCAGTTTATCTTATTCCTTTTAAAGGTAGCGTCTGCAGTCTCTGCTATTATTAAACTTGTACCCATATTGATATTAAGAAAGGACACCAGAGTTTCAACACTCCCTCTCAAGATGAGCATGAATATTTTTCATGTCCATCTTGTTTGTGAGAAAATGAAAATGCGTAGCAGCCAATCCCTTAGTCATAATATATGCAATTTGATGCTAAGATGATATATAAGAAATGAAGATCAAACTATCACGTTGTTTCTCTCGAACAAAGTGACAATCCCGAAGAAAGTGTTTGGATCGTTCATGTAAAATGAGATTTTTGGCAAGATGTATAGATGGTTTAGATGGTTCCAAATTGATCTGGAAGTTAGATAAGAGAGAGCTTAACCACATTACTTCACAAACTAAAGAGGATACTGTTAGCTTATAATATATTTTACGATTTGTTTTATAGATTAAACTTAACAAAATTAGATGCGGAATTGGAAAAACACAACAAAATTTTACGTGGAACCCGAGTACCGGGAGAAAATCACGGACCACCTCTTAGTCAATCCACTATCACGAAAATAACACAAAGATTACAGTCACAAGAACTATCGAGTTCTGGTGCAACTTAAATCAAAGCCACGGACAGAAAGTTCCGAACCCAGAACCTACTCCTCGTGTTCCCTACTATTCTCTGATAAACTCTGAGATGATGATCTTGCATTAAAGCGGTTGACACTACTTATATAGTGTCCTTAGTGGGTTTTAGGGTTAAAGCACACTAATCATTTGTCAATCATACTCAGTGTACTCCTTCGGCTGACCGACCATCACACCGAAGCTTTATGCTTTCAAGGCTGGAACCTGACACCGATCATCACTTCCAATGATGATCATATTCAGCCTGTTGGTCGCCGATTCTCTGTGCCAATTGTCACATGTCGATCGACTCATCCACATGTCGATGACCCACTCTTCTAAGGAGTCGACCGACACCCATTATCAAGAGGTGTAGATGGTCTATCCTGGGAAAAGTGTCGATCGTCCCAACAGATAAAGCCCTAAGTTTTGAATCTGTGGAGCTTCTAGCAACAACGGATTACTTTTTCGACTTCCAAGCAATGATATTGGATCCCAAGAATACACAAAAACCAGAAACTGATCTGCTAGAAGTCATGCAACCTCCCCAATCACTGTCACTATATCCCACAAGACTTAAATCAGTGTCAATAGATAAGAAAATTCCCTGACCTGGAGCATACTTTAAGAAATGAAGCACACGCATGGCAGCATGTATATGAGAAGTAGAGGGCTTATCATGAAATGAGAGAGTATGTGAACAGAATAAGCGATATCGAGTCCGGTAAATGTCAAGTATATCAATTTTACAACAAGTCTTCGATACAAAGTGAGATCAACATTAGAATCAGAACTATCACTCTCCCGTGTAAGTTGATGGTTGGGTTGAATAGGAATAACAGATGGCTTAGCTCCAAGCATTCCATATTCTTTAAGTAAGTCAAGCGCATACTTTCTTTGACATAACACAATCCCTTCCTGAGATCAAGCTATTTTGATCCCTAGAAAATATCTTGGAATTCCTATATTCTTTAAACCAAAACTTGTGCTGAGGAATTCAACTGTCAAGCTAATTGCAATATCAGAGGGACTACCAATTAATATATCGTCAACATAGATGAGTAATGCAATAGAAGATCCATCAGCCAAACTGCCTTTAGTAAATAGAGAATAATCTGAAGTTGATTGTAGAAATCCAAAGGATTGTAGAGCTTTTTTAAATTTAACATTCTATCGACGAGATGCTTGTTTTAGGCCATTCAAATCTTTCTTGAGTCGACATGCAACTTTGAATCCTTTAGGAGTAGGCAATACTCACCTAAGAGAAAAACCAGAGGTATTTGCATAAAAACTTCTTCTGAAAGTTCACATTGAGAAAAACGTTGTTAATATCGAGCTGATATAATAGCCAACCGAATTTCACAGCTAAACAAAAGAAAATATGAACAGTGGGTGGCTTAATAACCGGATTGAAAGTTTCGTTAAAATCAAACCCCTCGATTTGGCTAAAACCTTTGGCCACAATACGTGTCTTATATTTATCCAAAGTATCATCGGAGTGAAGTTTGACCTTATATACCCACTTGCACGCAACCATATGTTGGGAACTTGGGACCAAAACAAGATCCCAAGTGTTACTTTGCTTTAATGCTGACAATTCGGCATCCATGGCCATCCTCCATTCTGGAAAATTATTAGCCTCAGAGTATGAAGTGGGTTATGATAGAACATCAAGTGAGGCAGTAAATGCTTTTGTAGGAATTATTTAGCAATTTTGAAGAAACATAGTGAGTGATTGGGTAAATGGTTGGGGAAGTATGATAAACAATGTTGCAATCAAACGAATCGAGATAACCAGGTGGGCGACGAACCCTCTCCCCCGACGTACAGGGATGTTGGGCGAAGGAGTTGGTGAGGAAATATGGTCAGCAGGGCTACCCGAGAATGGGAAAAAAATTTACATACGAGTGACACTATCTAACCTTTTTATTTTTAACTGTCATTTTTAAAATGTTTAGTTTATAACACTGACACCGTAAAATTTTGCAAAATAGCAGTGCTTTGAAAGAATCAATATTAAAATTATAAATTAATATATATATGATGAGAACTTTAGGATCGGGTACCTTGTGATGGGTGAGGCCCAACAACCGTTGGGCCGATTCAAATAGTAAAAACGAATTCCTACAACCTATTTACACACTTAAGAAAGAGCGGCCCAATGTTCAATGAGAGGACCGAAGTTACCCTTGACAAAATAAAGCATTTTCTGCCAACTGGCACCTGGGTTCGGTCCGAACGGTTACAGAACGATCACAACTCACGTTTTCCACGCTTCGGGCCCGATCACGCAGACCACGCCTCGGTCCCAACCTCGTTTTACATCCCGCGATAACAACCTCTAACAAACCTGTCAGGGGAGGTTACGGAGCGTGATTTACACACGCTATGAACTCTATAAATACAGGGCAAGACGACGGAAATAGCAGAACCCTTTGGACGAGGAAGAACAGGCTGTTACCCTGCAAAAATTCTTACCGCTTTCTTTTCCTTGTCATTTTCTTTAGCCTCTACTGTATTAACTATGAATTATTCGATTAGTGAACAGGCTAAGGGAGTAATCTGCTCTTAGTCGATTGGTTTTCACCTCAATTCCTGGGGTTTCCACTATACATCGCTGTGCATTTACTTATTTCCAGCTTTTAATCGTCTTCCACATATAAAACAAATCAGAACCGAGTTCGTCTGTTGAACGTACCGGACGACTGTTGGTACCCCCTAAAAAGGGACCATAACAGTTTGGCGCCGTTCGTGGGGACGATTCTCTAATCCCATTTGAGTTTTCTACCAGGGATAGGATAATCAAAGGCATGGCGACTGGAACTCCGACAAATAATAGTGACGCGCTTCCCGACAGTCTTCCAGCACCAACATTCACTTTACAGGATTTGGAAGCTGTCGTCAGGAAGATGGAAATTACGTCGAAGAAAAGTGGAACAGAACCACCGGCTGTATCAAGCTATGTTCCCAAAAGCAGAGGATACGAGAGTGATCTTGACGAGCGCAGTACTGATGATGAAGAAATCATCAGGCGTGGAGTGACAATGGGGAGGCCTAGATATCGGTCTACACCTCCTCCCCCACCCAGAGCTCTAACTCCTGCTCCTGGAAATGACCGGGAGCAAATGCAGTGACGAATTGATGAGCTCACCAGGGAGTTGGAAAGCATGCGGGCGCTGAGGGATTGCGAACCTAATCAAGGACGCAATCCTGGTTTATTTAACAGGGCCATGGAGGCCCCTATCAGAAGAAGTAAGGATGATGACTGGTGGCATAATTTGCATGCGGTCCAGACATCGTCTCATCAATCTGAAGGCGTATCAGCCGTCTTGGGAGATTTGATGCTCCCCTTTTCTAAGGAGATCTGGGCAGCAGTCCCAGATCGGCATTATTGCAACCCCGAGGGGTTGCCGACATTTCGTGGTTACGGTGACCCAATCGATCACGTTGCCGATTTCGAATTGCGCATGGGAACGGTTCGGGCCTCGGATTCATTAAAGTGCCGCATATTCGCGGCAGGATTACAAGGCGATGCCGGAACATGGTTTAAAAATTTGCCGGCCCGATCCATACAGTCGTATGGCGGATTTATTTTGGCCTTCTCTGAGCAGTTTGCTCCAAATGTAGGACCGCCCCGAAGCAGGCAGGAACTATATCAGCTAAAGTATATCCCGGCAAAGATGAGCTTTCGGCCCTTCATGGAAAAATTCAATAGGACCGCCCGGGGCATCAAGCTCGAGCTTCGGGATAAAATCGATATTCTACAGCAGGTCCTAGGACCGTGTCGCCTTTCGGCCAGCTTGGTGAAAAGCCCACCATCCACCTTGGGAAAGCTTCTTCAGAAAATCAACAAGTATATTAAGGTGGATGAAGAGCTGGGGCTTGGTTATCGGAAGCCTAGCGGGAATTCTGAGCCCGCAGGTGATCATAGGGTTTCATACCCGAAGAAACAGTCGCGAGAA
>RWGZ01000970.1:562931-591894 GCA_009725065.1 Utricularia reniformis
CCTGCAGTCACCAGTCGCGAGAACTCCAACCTGTTCGCGTGACTGCGCTAAGCGTACAGTGTTTTCTGCACTATCGTACAGCACCGGTCGCGCTCAGCGTTCAGTGTTTTCCGCACTATCGTGCAGTATTTTCGATTATTTCACGAGCCGGTTTCATCTATGTTATTGCCGTCACCTCATTGTATTTGTATCGCTCGATTATTATAGTGAAAACCCAGGTAGAGCTTCGCTCTCCCGAGGACGTAAGCCCACACATTGTGGGCCCAACCTCGTATATTGCTCGTGTCCCCACAACAACACATTTTACGAATTAATCATAAAATTGACTGATCTAAAAATAAATATCCAAAACATTTTTAGATAAGATCAATATTCATACAAATGACATTGTTAATTTAGTAAAACCAAGTGTATTCAAACTAAATAAACGCATACATCACGAATACATGTTGTATATACAAGAAAATTAAGTTTAAAATGAAATGATTGTGCAAGTCATAACAACGTGACTTCTTGCCAAAAGCATTCAACTATAGTTCAATCATATATATCGTGGTATAACCAAGTGATTCTTTGTTCTAACAACATGTTTTCATGTTTTAACAACATCATTTCAAGTTTAATTAAAATCAAAATCATTAAACCTAGAACATGTGGAACTATGTGAAAAATGAGACAAATCATTTTCATATAAATGACATTGTAAAATTGGTAAAACAAAGTGTATTCAAACTATAAAAACGCTAACATCACGAATACATGTTGTATATACAAAAAAATTAAGTAAAAAAACGGAATGATCGTGCAAGTCATAACAACGTTACTTCATGCGAAAAGAATTTGAATTATAGTTTAATCGTATAAATCATGGTATAACCAAGTAATTCTTTGTTCTAACAACATGATTTCATGTTTTAACAACATCCATTCAAGTTTTTTTGCAATTAAAATCATCACACCTATCACATGTGGAACTATGTAAAAAATTAGACAAATCATATTCATATATATGACATTGTAATATTGGGAAAACCAAGTATATTTAAACTAAATAAACGCTAACATCACGAATACATGTTGTATATACAAAAAAATTAAGTTCGAAAACGGAATGATCGTGCAAGTCATAACAACGTGACTTCATGCCAAAAGCATTTTAAATATAGTTTAATCACATAAATCATGATATAACCAAGTTATTCTTTATTCTAACAACATGTTTTCATGTTTTGACAACATCAATTCAAGTTTAATTGAAATCAAAATCATCACACCTAGAACGTGTTGACCTATGTGAAGAATGAGCCAAATCATATTAATACAAATGACATTGTAAATTTGGTAAAACCAAGTGTATTCAAACTAAATAAACGCTAACATCACGAATGCATGTTGTATATACAAAAAAATTGGTTTGAAAACGGAATGATCGTGCAAGTCATAACATCGTGACTTCATGCCAAAAGCATTTAAACTATAGTTTAATCACCTAAATCATTGTATAACCAAGTTATTCTTTGTTCAAACAACATGTTTTCATGCTTTAACAATGTTGTGGTTCATTTTTAGGGGGTACCAACAGTCACCGGATTCTGAAAACCGGTTTTATTTGTTGTTTGTGGAGACAACTTGAAATATAGAAATGGAAAGAACACAGGCGATTTGAGCGTGGAAAAACCCCTTAAGAAAGGGGAAAAAACCACGTTGCCGAGAGGAGAACCTCTACGGCAAATTCATTAATAAACCAATGAAAATGTACAAAGGGAATAAGAACAGCGAAAATGAAATTACAGCGGCTAGGGTTCGTCGAAATTGCCCTCCAAATGGTCTTCTTGAGCTTATCTTTTTGCTCTGTATTTATAGAGGGGGAGATGCGTGTAATCCACGCTCTGTAACCACCTCGGACAAGGTTGTTGGAGGTTATTTTCACATGCTGGAAAACGTGGTTGAGCCCGATGCGTGGAACGCATGCTGATGGGTCAACATCTAGTCTGCCGGGCCCTAAGCTGTCTGCTGGGACCGAAGCTATCTGCTTGGCCCTAAGCTGTCTTCCGGGACCGAAGCTGTCTGCTGGGCCCTAAGCTGTCTTCCGGGACCGAAGCTTTCTTCCGGGACCTAAGTAGTATTCCAGGACCGAAGCTATCTGCTGGGCCCTAAGCTGTCTTCCGGAACCTAAGCAGTCTTCCAGGACCGAAGCTGTCTGCTGGGCCCTAAGCTGTCTTCCGGGACGGATCCTGTATTTTGGGACTTAAGCTGTCTGCTTGGCCCTAAGCTGTTTGTTGGGACTGAAGCTGCCTGCTTGGTCCTAAGGTGTCCTCTAGGACCGAAGCAGTCTGTCGAACCCTAAGCTGTCTGCCGGGCCTCGATAATATGCTCATCCAAAAATTCGCGATAAAATGCATGCATGGGCAAAATTCGCGATAATCTCCTTCTTTGCGGGTATTTTCGGATTTTCGGGTCTTAATGATGATTAACTCGTTTTTGGGCCTCCTCACCCCTATTTATAGACATCCTAACTTTTCTAATTAACACTTTGACACCTCCTTCTTTTGCTTTTGACCCCTCTTTAATCATTTTCTTTACTTTTCTTTACCTTTCAATTTTTCGTTCCCTTTTACGTTCTTTCGTTCCCGTATCTCTCATTATCTATCGTCTAGACTTGACCGCTACATTCCCTACTATTTGTTTCGTCGTACCTTTTTTTCTCGGCTATTACAGTTATGGTCCCTTTTTAGGGGGTTCCAACAGTCGTCCGGTTCGTTCAACAAACGAACTCGGTTCTGATTTCTTTAAAATGTGGAAGACGATTAAAAGCAAGAAGCCAAAATGAATGCACGGCAATATATAGTGGAAACCCCGTGAATTGAGGTGAAAACCACTCGACTAAGAACTGATTATGCTCTTAGCTTGCTCACTAAAGAAATGAATCAAAGTTCATACAAAACATTCTAATGAAAATGACGAGGTAAAGAAAGCTAGAAGAATCCGGCAGCGTAACAGCCTGTTCTTCTGCGTCCAAAGGGTCCTGTCTTTTCCTTCGTCTTGCCCTGTATTTATAGAGTTGCCGGCGAGTGTAATCCACGTCCTGTAACTGCCTCTGACAAGTTTGTTAGAGGTTGTTATCGCATGATGTAAAACGAGGTTGGGACCGATGCGTGGTTTGCGTGATCGGGCCTGAAGCGTGATAAACGTGATAGGGCCCGAAGCGTGGAACGCGTGAGCCTGTAACCGTTTTGTAACTGTTCGGACCGAACCCCGGAGCCAACTGGTAGATAACGCTATTATTTACTAAGGTTATCTTCAGTCCTCTGTGCTGAACATCGGGCCGCTCTTCCTCAACGTGTAAGTGGGCTGTAAGTGTTCGTTTTGATTATTTAAGTTGGCCCAACTGTTATCGGGCCTCACCCATTACAGGGTACCCAGTCCTAGAGTTCTCATCACTATCCCCTCGGGCTTGATTGCCAATCGCAGAGGTGATACAAGGCCGATCACGTGATGTTTATACATTCATGATAACTGGGGACCGTACCTGGATGAGGCGTTTTGGGATGTTTTGAGTTATCACGGCCCCGGACGGGGCAGGAGGTATTTTCGTAATTTTTTACCCGGGAGCATATCGGTCGGGTGCAACGATGTTATGGGGCTGTGTATTCACTTCTTGGAGGCAAAGAGCTAATTTGCGAGGATTTCCGGTATTTTCTCATCGTATTTCCGACTAATATCTCAACCGTGACAAGTTCCCGAAACTTCGGGATGAGATTGGCATTTATTATATTATAATTGGAGGTCATTGGAGTGTTTTGGGATAAGTGAAGTAAACTGGGCTTATGGGCTCAAGTAAGTGCTGTTGGGCTGGATTTCTCTATAAATACAAGCTCCAGTGCATTTGGACAGGTTCAGACAGTTAGCACACTCCCCAAGGCAAGACTTCATTTTCCTGCACTGTAGACTCGCGATTTATCGCACGTAGACGCGAGTTATTGGTTCTGCACTGTTCCAATCGCGACTTATTGCTCCAGCCTGACTCTCACGACTTATTGATCCAGCCTGACCCTCGCGGCTCGTTGCACTGTTCCAGGCGCGAGTGATCGCCAGTAGTCGCGAGTTATTGACCACAACTCGCGACTGCACCTCTTCCCGGCGCAACGGAGTGTTTTCGATCATTTTTCGAGACGTTTCCATCTTGACTATTGTTGTCACGTCATTATACTTGTACTTGTTGAATATAATAGCGAAAACCAAGGTAGAGCTTCTCTCTCTTGAGGATGTAAGCTCACACATTGTGGGCCCAACCTCGTATATCGCTCATGTCCTCACAACAATTAAATTTCGAGTAATTAAAAATTGACTGATCAAAAATAACTACCCAAAATATTTTTAGACTAGATCAACCATATTTACAATTGATGAGAACTCTAGGACCGGGTACCCTTTAATGGGTGAGGCCCGATAACAGTTAAGCCAACTTAAATAATCAAAACGAACACTTACAGCCCACTTACACTTTTAGGAAGAGCGGCCCGATGTTCAACAAAGAGGACCGAAGATAACCTTAGTAAATAATAGAGTTATCTGCCAGCTGGCTCCGGGGTTCGGTCCGAACAGTTACAAAACGGTTACAGGCTCACGCGTTCCACGCTTCGGGCCCTGTCACGTTTATCATGCTTCGGGCCCAATCACGCAGACCACGCATCGGTCCCAACCTCGTTTTACATCCTGCGATAACAACCTCTAACAAACTTGTCAGAGGCGGTTACAGGACGTGGATTACACTCGCCGGCAACTCTATAAATACAGGGCAAGACGAAGGAAAAGANATGCTTTCATATCGGTATCGGACAGCACCGATATTTCAATCAGTACCAGTTTCTGGCTCAGAACTAGGGATTTTCCGGGTCAATAATATATATATATATATATGCTTTCATATCGGTATCGGGCAGCACCGATATTTCAATCAGTACCAGTTTCTGGCTCAGAACTAGGGATTTTCCGGGTCAATAATATATATATATATATATATATATTTCGTATTAGACCGGTATGAAATATTGGTCCCGATGAGAAATAGAGATTATTTGGGTTCGAAAGGTGTTTTAAAATGTCAAATGAACTCAAATGAGGTTTAGTCGTTTAAATATGTATTTGAATATTGTAGTTAGTTTTCTATAAATACATGTTGATGGACAAAAAAGGGTAGATATTTAAGCACAAGTCCCAAAAAAAATGCTCCAATCCCAAAAATCACCACGAATTACACTAAAAAGTATTGATATTTCGTATCAATTGTCATACCGGTATCCCGGACATGTATGAAACATTGGTTCCGAGGTGTCCGATGAGAAATAGGGATTATCTAGATTTGAAAGGTATTTTAAAATGTCAAATGGACTTAAGTGGGGTTTAGATATGTATTGGAATATTATAGTTAGTTTTCTATACTTACATTTTCATGAACTAAAAAGATTGATATTTTGGCAGACACAAGTCACAAAAAAAGTCTCAAATCCTAAGAATCACCACAAATTACACTAAAAAAGGTTGATATTTCGTATCGACCGTATTAGTTCGGATCGAAATGGTACCCCAGACATGTATGAAAACATTGATCTCAAGGTGTCCGATGAAAAATTGAGATTATCTGGGTTCGAAATGTGTTTCAAAAGATCAAATAGACTTAAGTGGGAATTAAATATATATTGGAATATTGTAGTTAGTTTTTTATAAATACATATTCATGAACTAAAAAAGGTTAATATTTTGACACAAGTCCCAAAAAAAAGTTTCCAATCCCAAAAATCACAAGTTTTTAGTGTGCATAATACTGTATCAATCTTTCTTATATTATTAACAGTATTTTTTTAAAATATATAATTTTGACACTGACATGTTTTTCTTTATGCATATAACATTGGTCATTTGTGTTATTAAATTTTTTTATATAATTTAATTAAGTATTATTTGTTCAAAAGTATAGTACAATTATTTTGAACAACTTTTATCTGTGATTTCTTCGGTGGCGCCGACCAGCTCCTCTGCGTCATAACGTCCGCATTTCCCAAGCTGGGTCTCCGGGCAATCAACTGTCAAGAGATGTTCATCTCCATCTCCGACATGCAATCGATTTTCAATAAAATGGTCCAAATCCGAAAAGTGGGTTTGGTCTTCAACTCATACAAGAGTAATGATGAGATCTCTGAATCTGAATCCCCTTTCAGACATCGGAAAGATATCATTTTCAAGATTCAATACAATAGATGTTGGGTGAATGTCTCCAATTTCTTGAAATAAACATCTAAAATGGTGAATCTAAAACCGTAAGTAGATAGATTTGTAGAAGTTTAGTAAATGAAGCAAAATCAGAATTAGAACAACAAAGGAAGTTGACTTGATAAATAAAATGAATACCAATTTTTTATTCTTTATTTAGGGTCATGGTTTACTGTGTGGAAGAGAGTGATCACATTATTCATTATTAAATTATAAAACATAAATGTTTGTATAGATGATCAGTGGCTATATACATAAAGAAAATTGTGTCAGTGTCAAAATAATATCGTTCTAAAAAGTACGGTTAATAATATAAGATACATGTTCTTACACTGTTAATTAATTTTTTCCCCAAAAATCACCACGTATTGCACTCAATCTTTCGAAATTGTATTAGTTAGTCCCTCAAGTATCCGATAGTTTGCATAAATTACCTTCCAATTGCACAAATTATCCAATTTAAGCACTTGAAGTTCAAAAGACATCAATATGAGGTTGTCCAGGTAATGTCATCGTTAAAACGTGAAAGTCGTTTGTTGAACTAATGTGAGGTTGAATAGCCCAAAAGAAATAGTATCATATTGTTAAAATTTTCAAACTCAAACTTATCAAAGTTCACTAGTCTATATACTAATTTACATTATCATATACTAATTCACCAGTGTATATACAACATATAACCGAATCAAAGTTCTTAAAAAATAAACTAGGAAAGCTGCTCATTATAATGATCTGATTTTGACAACGTCTAATCTACTGCTCATATTCACTACATGTGTAACATTATTTTATTGAGTAGTTCTGAGAGTGATGAGAATAAACAAGCAGTATGATAATGCAACAAGTATTATCACATAAACATAAACATAACACATAAACATAAACACATAATCTGAAGACTGTTATTCTTATCATGTTAAATTTACCAGCGTAACAATCATGGCCTTAACCCTTGGCTTACACATCACTAAGAATCAATGAACATAAGTCATGAGTCGCCTTGTTATGGCTGGTAAAAATTGACAACAAAATATAGACATCTTTTATGGCTAGAGGTCCTATGAAAAAGTAAATTTAAAACAAGAAGGAAATAAACATGATTTTGTAGGTGGAAAATCTTTCTGTAAAAGAAATTATAAAAAACCACAGCAGCCGTAACATTGGAATCCACTATAAATATCAAGTATTGTAGATTTACAACAACAGAATAAGATGTATAAACCAAAAGAAAAATATAATCTTCGGTTGTCGTAGTCGTAGGTTTTCTGGCCGTAAAAGAAGTGGATAGCTCATAAACTCTCCATTTCTTTAACACTTTAACCATGTATGTATAGATGTCTAATCCAACCCAATTATAACTCTTTTGGCTCATTAATAATAAAGTTCAATAAATAATATCTCAATAGTCTCCAAATTAAGTATAATTGTCTACTAAATAAGTAACCCGACCTAAATACTACAGAACGTTACAAGCCAAGTCAATTATCAAAATATTTTTA
Organism: Utricularia reniformis; assembly: GCA_009725065.1. Lineage (NCBI taxonomy): Eukaryota > Viridiplantae > Streptophyta > Magnoliopsida > Lamiales > Lentibulariaceae > Utricularia > Utricularia reniformis. Next base: position 570,701 of record RWGZ01000970.1, read on the forward strand.
TCTGCTTTCTTTCTCGAGTCGTGAATGACTATATAAAATAGGTGTGTCCTCAAATAATAAATTTCTTAGGGAGATATCACGTCTAGTGTTAGAAACGGACAGAAAAAGCGACCAATTCATCGATATTTCTGACTTTCAATCATACCTCATTCCTTAACATAAACTGATATGATGTGATCACATAACTAAACTGATGATCCAGATCATAACGTGACTAAAACCAGACTCCTGACATGTTGTCAAAGTTGCACCACAAACTCTCGAATTTTCATATAACATAACATAAATATATACATATGATGAAATCATTATGAAAAATTGTACAACAGTCGATTGATACTTTAAATTTATATGTCTTTTAGAGCTCAAATTACATCCACAAATTACGTAAAAATACTCATTTGAAAACTAATTTGATGTTATAAAAACTGATAAAAGAAACCATTTTAAAAAGAGTCATCTAAACATGAGAAAATATCCCAAAAACATGTTGCACTGTCTGCAGGGATAAAACTGTACTGTTTATGTAAAACTTTAAAATAACTTGCTAGTCTGATTTTGGTTTTCATAAAACATAAAATTCCTTTGAAACTAGACATACATAGGTTTCCATACATGTAAAAATCATAATCATACGATATCGCTAGAATTAAAATCAAAATTCGTAACATAGAGAAGTAACATGAATGCATATGAAATCTAACCTACATGTTCTCTCAATCATTCTACTCACCTTCCATTTCTTATTGATTTCGCTCGTTTATAAACCTTCAGAACTTAACTACACCTGCTGTAAAACTATCCTTAGGACCATAATTAACTTCTAACAAACTTATAACACAATTTTCTCAAACTTACAACAAAAAATCTACTGCTATGGGTGCTGCTGTTTTCTTTGTGTTCTTGCTGCTATCTCTCTAAATTTTTGCTTTCTAGCTTCGTTTTATGTCCAAGAAACACGTTTAGGAAGCTTATCATGTGTGGTATTCATTTAGGTTGTCATCTAAGCTTCCAATAGCATGATGCCACCGTAACAAAATGAGTTTGAAAAGTCTTTGATTTGGCTTAACTAATAAAATAACTCCCCAACATTTAAACACTCTTATGTATATTAAATATGACTTTATAAGATGTCTAAATCGGGAATCTTACAATGGGTATGGTAATTGACGTTCAAGTTCTTCAAGAGTGGGAGATGAAACAGCTAGTTACGTAACTTTGATTGTCACTCGAGCAACTTTATAACTACAAGGGTATTGGATTTACACAATTTGTAAATTGAAGGCTTAGATGTAATTTTCTCAATACACTCAATATATATCTCATGGATTGAAGTTTCAAGAAACCATTTGGAATTACTTGTATACTCACTCTTATGTTTCTAGTTATAATGCAGATGCAAATCTCCAAAAATAAACATCTTTTAATTCATGTGATGTTGACGTTGATTTTTTATTGCTTAATTTTGAAATTAAATCTTCAATATATCACCATATTATGATGACATTTTATTCATTTAATTTCAAAATGATATCTCCATCCAAATCATAATCAAATTGTCATCTTTCTCCTTCAGAGCCGAGGTGCGACATGGTTTGATTTTGATATGCATTTTCAATCTTCTCGTTTGTTCTGTTCTATCTCATGATTTTCATAATTGGGAATATTTTTCATGAATTTTGGTGACCGATTGATCTCGTTATGTTCGTGGAAATGCCTCTTAGATCTAAATTTCTGGATTTCTCTGACTCCACTTGAGAATATGCTAAGATTATAAATTTATGATCCTGATTTGGGTGTTTTTTGATATATTATTAGAGCTTGAAAGATCAGAGAAACATCAGCATTCCTTGCCTAAGAAGAAAATAATGGAGCAAGTGACCGGGAAACGAGGGGACACCTTGTTGCATGATGCAGCAAGAGCGGGGGATGTTTTGGCATTAAGGAATGTAATTGTTAAAACAAACGGAGATGAGTTAAGGGAGTTAATTTCTGAACATAATTCAGCTGGGGAAACAGCTTTGTATGTAGCTGTTGAATATGGCAATTCTGAGGTTGTCAAGGAGATGATAAAGCACTATGACTTGATAGATGCAGGGATTAAAGCCAGGAATGGATTTGATCCTCTTCACATCGCTGTTAAACAAGGAAACTTAGGTAACAGATGAAATCCAAATTTTTATATGATATCGGAGCTCCAAAGTGGGTTTTGGATTGGTTCGTACCAGTTTAGAACAAAAAACCTAGGCAGAAAAGCACATCGGGCTTAGCGACAAAATATTTCAACCTATGACTAATACTACAAAACAAGTTTGAATCGAACCAAAGTAAATTCGATTTGAGGTGGAGTGTTAAAGTAAAATGTCATATATCGGATATGAAATATAAATGTTTTAGTTTATAAAAGAAGTGATATCATTACTAATTGGTTTGATCTAAATTTTTCAATGTGATTCATTTCTCTTGTAGAATGAGCTACATGAACACTCTTTCGGTCTATTGAATACTGAATTTTTATAGTTGCCACTGTCTTTCTATGATATTGGATACACATATTGTTGCAGAAATGGTGAAGTTGCTTATGGAGGCTCATCCTGAACTTGCAATGACTGTTGATTCTACAAATTGCACAGCTTTACAAACAGCTGCGAATCAAGGGTATGTTGAGATCGTGAAGTACTTCTTGGAATATGAGAGTAGTTTGGTGAATATAACCAAAAGCAATGGAAAAACATCTCTTCATTCTGCTGCAAGAAATGGTCATTTAGCTGTTGTCAAAGAGCTTCTACAAAATGAGCCTTTATTGGTAATCAAGACAGACAACAAGGGCCAAACTCCCCTTCACATGGCTGCCAAGGGAAACAATCTCAANAATTTTCACATAACATAACATAAACATATACATATGCTGAAATCATTATGAAAAACTGCACAACAGTCGGTTGATACTTTAAATTCATATGTCTTTTAGAGCTCAAATTACATCCACAAATTACGTAAAAATACTCATTTGAAAACTAATTTGATGTTATAAAAACTGATAAAAGAAACCATTTTAAAAAGAGTCATCTAAACATGAGAAAATATCCCAAAAACATGTTGCACTGTCTGCAGGGATAAAACTGTACTGTTTATGTAAAACTTTAAAATAACTTGCTAGTCTGATTTTGGTTTTCATAAAACATAAAATTCCTTTGAAACTAGACATACATAGGTTTCCATACATGTAAAAATCATAATCATACGATATCGCTAGAATTAAAATCAAAATTCGTAACATAGAGAAGTAACATGAATGCATATGAAATCTAACCTACATGTTCTCTCAATCATTCTACTCACCTTCCATTTCTTATTGATTTCGCTCGTTTATAAACCTTCAGAACTTAACTACACCTGCTGTAAAACTATCCTTAGGACCATAATTAACTTCTAACAAACTTATAACACAATTTTCTCAAACTTACAACAAAAAATCTACTGCTATGGGTGCTGCTGTTTTCTTTGTGTTCTTGCTACTATCTCTCTAAATTTTTGCTTTCTAGCTTCGTTTTATGTCCAAGAAACACGTTTAGGAAGCTTATCATGTGTGGTATTCATTTAGGTTGTCATCTAAGCTTCCAATAGCATGATGCCACCGTAACAAAATGAGTTTGAAAAGTCTTTGATTTGGCTTAACTAATAAAATAACTCCCCAACATTTAAACACTCTTATGTATATTAAATATGACTTTATAAGATGTCTAAATCGGGAATCTTACAATGGGTATGGTAATTGACGTTCAAGTTCTTCAAGAGTGGGAGATGAAACGGCTAGTTACGTAACTTTGATTGTCACTCGAGCAACTTTATAACTACAAGGGTATCGGATTTACACAATTGGTAAGTTGAAGACTTATATGTAATTTTCTCAATACACTCAATATATATCTCATGGATTGAAGTTTCAAGAAACCATTTGGAATTACTTGTATACTCACTCTTATGTTTGTAGTTATAATGAAGATGCAAATCTCCAAAAATAAACATCTTTTAATTCATGTGATGTTGATCTTGATTTTTTATTGCTTAATTTTGAAATTAAATCTTCAATATATCACCATATTATGATGACATTTTATTCATTTAATTTCAAAATGATATCTCCATCCAAATCATAATCAAATTGTCATCTTTCTCCTTCAGAGCCGAGGTGCGACATGGTTTGATTTTGATATGCATTTTCAATCTTCTCGTTTGTTCTGTTCTATCTCATGATTTTCATAATTGGGAATATTTTTCATGAATTTTGGTGACCGATTGATCTCGTTATGTTCGTGGAAATGCCTCTTAGATCTAAATTTATGGATTTCTCTGACTCCACTTGAGAATATGCTAAGATTATAAATTTATGATCCTGATTTGGGTGTTTTTTGATATATTATTAGAGCTTGAAAGATCAGAGAAACATCAGCATTCCTTGCCTAAGAAGAAAATAATGGAGCAAGTGACCGGGAAACGAGGGGACACCTTGTTGCATGATGCAGCAAGAGCGGGGGATGTTTTGGCATTAAGGAATGTAATTGTTAAAACAAACGGAGATGAGTTGAGGGAGTTAATTTCTGAACAGAATTCAGCAGGGGAAACAGCTTTGTATGTAGCTGTTGAATATGGCAATTCTGAGGTTGTCAAGGAGATGATAAAGCACTATGACTTGATAGATGCAGGGATTAAAGCCAGGAATGGATTTGATCCTCTTCACATCGCTGTTAAACAAGGAAACTTAGGTAACAGATGAAATCCAAATTTTTATATGATATCGGAGCTCCAATGTGAGTTTTGGATTGGTTCGTACCAGTTTAGAACAAAAAACCTAGGCAGAAAAGCACATCGGGCTTAGCGACAAAATATTTCAACCTATGACTAATACTACAAAACAAGTTTGAATCGAATCAAAGTCAATTCGACTTGAGGTGGAGTGTTAAAGTAAAATGTCATATATTGGATATGAAATATAAATGTTTTAGTTTATAAAAGAAGTGATATCATTACTAATTGGTTTGATCTAAATTTTTCAATGTGATAAATGAGCTGCATGAACACTCTTCCGACCCATTGAATACTGAATTTTTATAGATACCACTGTCTATCTATGATATTGGACACACATATTGTTGCAGAAATGGTGATGTTGCTTATGGAGGCTCATCCTGAACTTGCAATGACTGTTGATTCTACAAATTGCACAGCTTTACAAACAGCTGCGAATCAAGGGTATGTTGAGATTGTGAAGTACTTCTTGGAATATGAGAGCAGTTTGGTGAACATAACCAAAAGCAATGGAAAAACATCTCTTCATTCTGCTGCGAGAAATGGTCATTTAGCTGTTGTCAAAGAGCTTCTACAAAATGAGCCTCTAATGGTAATCAAGACAGACAACAAGGGCCAAACTCCCCTTCACATGGCTGCCAAGGGATACAATCTCAAAGTCGTTCAGGAACTTATCAAAGCAGATCCATCTACGATCAATCTTGTTGATTCTAAGGGGAATACTGCATTACACATTGCGACACGGAAGGGTCGTGCTCAGGTACGCAGTAATAATATAACTTATCTTGAGTTCAGAAAGATGTTTAATTCGACTTATGATTCAGATAGTACAATTGTTGCTAGAGAGAAGTGAAACAAATACTCGGATCGTAAACAGATCAAAGGAAACAGCAGTGGACACAGCAGAGAAACTCGGCCACCCAGAAATAGCAGAGCTGCTCCGGGATGAAGGTGTAGTTAGTGCTGCTGCAATTCGACCTGCATCTGGGAAACAGGCACGAGAGCTGAAGCACACAGTGAGTGAAATAAAGCACGAAGTTCACAACCAGCTGCAGCATACTAGACAAACTAGGAAACGTGTACAAGGAATCGCCAAGCGTTTGAATAAAATGCATACGGAGGGGTTGAACAACGCAGTGAACTCCACAACCGTAGTTGCAGTACTAATCGCAACCGTTGCTTTCGCGGCTATTTTCACTGTTCCCGGCCAATACGTGGACGACCCAAAGAACATCCCGCCCGGACTTTCTCNCACCTTGTTGCATGATGCAGCAAGAGCGGGGGATGTTTTGGCATTAAGGAATGTAATTGTTAAAACAAACGGAGATGAGTTGAGGGAGTTAATTTCTGAACAGAATTCAGCTGGGGAAACAGCTTTGTATGTAGCTGTTGAATATGGCAATTCTGAGGTTGTCAAGGAGATGATAAAGCACTATGACTTGATAGATGCAGGGATTAAAGCCAGGAATGGATTTGATCCTCATCACATCGCTGTTAAACAAGGAAACTTAGGTAACAGATGAAATCCAAATTTTTATATGGTATCGGAGCTCCAATGTGGGTTTTGGATTGGTTCGTACCAGTTTAGAACAAAAAACCTAGGTAGAAAAGCACATCGGGCTTAGCGACAAAATATTTCAACCTATGACTAATACTACAAAACAAGTTTGAATCGAACCAAAGTAAATTCGATTTGAGGTGGAGTGTTAAAGTAAAATGTCATATATCGGATATGAAATATAAATGTTTTAGTTTATAAAAGAAGTGATATCATTACTAATTGGTTTGATCTAAATTTTTCAATGTGATTCATTTCTCTTGTAGAATGAGCTACATGAACACTCTTTCGGTCTATTGAATACTGAATTTTTATAGTTGCCACTGTCTTTCTATGATATTGGATACACATATTGTTGCAGAAATGGTGAAGTTGCTTATGGAGGCTCATCCTGAACTTGCAATGACTGTTGATTCTACAAATTGCACAGCTTTACAAACAGCTGCGAATCAAGGGTATGTTGAGATCGTGAAGTACTTCTTGGAATATGAGAGTAGTTTGGTGAATATAACCAAAAGCAATGGAAAAACATCTCTTCATTCTGCTGCAAGAAATGGTCATTTAGCTGTTGTCAAAGAGCTTCTACAAAATGAGCCTTTATTGGTAATCAAGACAGACAACAAGGGCCAAACTCCCCTTCACATGGCTGCCAAGGGAAACAATCTCAAAGTCGTTCAGGAACTTATCAAAGCAGATCCATCTACGATCAATCTTGTTGATTCTAAGGGGAATACTGCATTACACATTGCAACCCGGAAGGGTCGTGCTCAGGTATGTAGTAATAATATAACTTATCTTGAATTCAGAAAGATGTTTAATTCGATTTATGATTCAGATAGTACAATTGTTGCTAGAGAGAAGTGAAACAAATACTCGGATCGTAAACAGATCAAAGGAAACAGCAGTGGACACAGCAGAGAAACTCGGCCACCCAGAAATAGCAGAGCTGCTCCGGGATGAAGGTGTAGTTAGTGCTGCTGCAATTCGACCGGCATCTGGGAATCAGGCACGAGAGCTGAAGCATACAGTGAGTGAAATAAAGCACGAAGTTCACAACCAGCTGCAGCATACTAGACAAACGAGGAAACGTGTACAAGGAATCGCCAAGCGTTTGAATAAAATGCATACGGAGGGGTTGAACAACGCAGTGAACTCCACAACCGTAGTTGCAGTACTAATCGCAACCGTTGCTTTCGCGGCTATTTTCACTGTTCCCGGCCAATACGTGGACGACCCAAAGAACATCCCGCCCGGACTTTCTCTCGGGGAAGCAAACATTGCGCCAAGAACACCGTTCCTAATCTTCTTCATCTTTGATGCGGTGGCTCTTTTCATATCCCTAGCTGTAGTTGTAGTACAGACATCTGTGGTGGTGATCGAAAGCGCAGCGAAGAAGCAGATGATGGCTGTGATCAATAAACTAATGTGGGTTGCTTGCATTCTTGTATCAGCTTCATTCCTCGCTCTATCCTTCGTGGTTGTCGGTGAAAAGGAAAAGTCTTTAGCGATACTCGTGACTGTAATCGGAACTGTAATAATGGCAGCAACGATAGGGACAATGTGTTATTGGGTCATCGTACATCGTATTGAAAGAAAGAACTCGAAAAGGCAGAGGAAAACATCACTCCGAACCCGCTCCAAATCTGCGTTGTCGTCGGCTTTGGAATCTGAGATCCAGAGCCCAGACTTCCAGAAGATGTACGCAATATGATTCCTTGTTGTTGCTTTTACTTATTAAACAGATACAATGAAAATGAACTTTCAAGTTTCAGCCCTTTTTAAACGGATACATCCCAATAAAGGGGAAAAACAACTCGGAGCTTTGTCACTGGAACTAATTTATCACAAATTATATTTGTGGGGTAAAAGCTGCGGTGCGTGTGAATCCAGTCAGAGCTTCAGCTTAGAAAGCGCCTCTCTCGATGGCGTCCTTGTTGGCATCGCCAAGGGCAGCGTCTTTTAGGTAAGTTTCAGCCAATTGGACTCTCTTAACGTTCTCCTGCTCCTCCACCAACATGTTGCCGTATTCCAACAGCTTTTCGAGGGTCATCTTTGGCTGGTCGAATGTGGGTGGCCCTTCTCTAGAGTTCACAAGTTTCTTTCCCACGTTCTCCACTCCAACTCCGGAGATCCACTTTCTGACTTCGTCGTCATATACTCTGGCTCTCAGAGCTCCGAAGAAATCTATGTGACAAAAATAACGCATTTTTACGGTGAACGAAAAGGGGATTTGTGTTGTAATGGAAGTTTACCTATGGATTGACCAGGGAAGGCGTCGACGATAGTGACAATGGCGGAATCAGGGACATTATCTTTCTTGAAAATACCCTTACAAACTCCAATTCTGTCCTCGCGTGTGGGTGCCCAGTAAAATTTCTCCATACGACCGTCACGAATTAGTGGGGCGTACAGTGTCGAGAAATCGTTACCGGTGACGATGATCGGTACTCTGGGGTTCTCCTCCTTGTTGTACATTCCTGGGAGCTGCACGTTTGTGGGATTATCGGCGATGTTCATCAGAGTTGCGTTAACCATCTGGTTGTTCACGGTGTACTGTGTGGTGCCTCCGAGACGACCGGCACCGGCGTCGAGATCGTTGATGAAAAGACAGCACATTTTACCCTTCTTCTTAATGATATCAGCCGCCTCCCGATACCTTTGCCGTATCAATTTCGCTGGCTCTCCGGCGTTTCCACTCTCGAGTTCTCCGGCGCTCATCATGATCGGACTGAAAATCAAAGTTGCAGTCAATTAAAACAATTACGTTTGAAAAACAAGAACCCAAATCAGATCTACGTACGTGATTCCCATCTTAGCAAAGACAAGCTCACATTGGAATGATTTCCCCTGCCCTTTTCCTCCCCAGAGACCAAGAATCAAAGGAACCTGCAGCAAGCAAAAGTGAGTATCCAAACCCAAAATCCATCATCAAACATACAAATTTAGCAAAATGAGACCTTAATGTTAGGCAAAGCCATGAAGTTCTTGGCAAGATGAATAACAAGCTTGTCCAAAAAGGCTGGAGCAATGTAGTAATCTCCGACCATGTTATCCATGTAACTGCATTACAAACTTCAACTCATTATACTTACATTGCTTCAGCAGCCAATCATGGAAAAGCTTTGATTACTTACACTCTAAGGCCTTGGCTGATATAATCGAAAGAGCTGAGAATAGCGTCGTGTGTTCCCATTCCATCTGGTGCTTGGAACAGAGAATCAACCATTCCCTTTCCCCTTGTAATATCTTGCTGATCGTCAGATACATCCGTCGCAAGACCTCCCCATTTATCTTTGTCAGTCTGTGAATCTTCATCGATTTCCTTTACCGCCATAACTTTGAAGCTCCCAGAAGAAACCCTTGACACGTACGTGGAGCACACCTTTTTTAACCCATTTCCTAGAAATGATGATGTCGGAAGCGCAGTTGCTGCTCCCAATCCATTCATCCTTATCTACAAAATGCACAGATAATGAGTAATCACGACAGCAAAAGCCAAAAAGTATGAACATCTCAAATTAACGAAGAAGTTACCGGCAAGCGATTGACAGCACCGAAACTGGAGACTGTATAGGCCATGATTGTTGCAGTGGTGATCCGACTGCTGTTTAGCAGAATTGCAAGTTCTACTAAGGAAGATAAATAGAAAGAAGATGAGGATATCCGTTGGAATCGTAGCCACATACTTGGGGATTAGATGGTGGACACGTGGTGAATATAGATTGAATTTGGAATTGGGTTCACGCAAGCCCAGATTGAGGTTATCATCTCCTCTCTATTCTTCTCCACTTAAATTGGATATAAATTGTATAAGCAAAAATAAAAAAAAATGACATGGTGAATGGCGATCGTTGGATTGTAACAAATTATACGACTGTGATTAATTCCGGGATGTCTGGACCCGGTGCCTTTAACTTATATCGCAAATTGTATTGTAGGAATTGCCATGATTTTCGCATCTATTTTTAAGAAATAATCGATGCTTCTAGTAGCCTTGGGAATTCTATAAAAAATATATAATGTGATATATGATTTTTTTCAAGCACCATTTAAAGTTTATTTATGTGAATAATTATTAAACTTCTAAAATAAAATCCAAAATACGATAGGACAAACAAATATGGAAAATAAGATATTAATACAACTTAAATAGATTATTTGTACGGAAATCTAAGATTAAATATAAGAGAAATGTTAACACTTGAATTTCAAATTCTCAAGTTGTAAATGTAAGACATGAGTAAGAAATAGAAGATTAAGAGATTATGCATACTTTACATACACGATGATAAAGAGCATAATAAATAGATAATTCATGAAAAATTAATATGAATTTTCCCAACGTAGAATTGGTTTGAACTTCATTACCACTATGAATTAAGTATACTTACCTAAGGTGATACGTGATCCTAAAAAGTTTTAGTTAAAGAAAAAAGTAAAATTGTAAGGAAAGAGTATGATGAATTGTTGTTTTGTACTAATCATGGCTTCCAATTTTTAACAATAAAGTAGATTCAATGTAAGTAAGAAATAGAGTTCAATTTTCATATTTGTGTTTGTCCTTGTACATGATAGATTTTAAAATTTTAAAATACACTAGATATTTCAAATTCAAGTTTTAGAGCAGAAAATTAGATAATTAATAATTTCAAATCTGGGCACCCAACAATAAAGATGCCCTAAGGTTTTCCAACCTTATCCGTTCAAATAATATTTTTTCACTTTACATATTATATTTCTTTATCTCAAATCATCTTTCTCTTTCCTCAATATTATATCAAAATATTAAATAAACAAGTTTTCTAACATAGCTACAAAATTGTCCGGACACTTATTATTTTAATATTTTATTTTCTTAGTTAGTTATATTATTAAAATAGGAATTTATTTAACTTTTTGTAAGATAAATATTATTTAGGGTTTAGAACAAACATTTAATTCACGGGATTATTAACACAACAAAGTAGGACCAACGACATGAAACTTACGAAATATGATAAATTAACTTGTGTGAAAATTAGCCCACATATGCTCGATCAAGTCAACTTTAAGACGACGATGAACTATGATCTCTCCTGAGTTGATAGAACGTAAGAGATCTCCTTGAAATGATAGATTATCTTGTGCAGGATGAGTGGGTGGTTGTTGACTATCACCAGTTTGCTCGAACAATATTGGATATGTAGTAATAACATGACATCGATATTCGACAATCATATTGTGTAAGATAATGCAAATATACATAATATCTGACAGAGTTTATTGATCTCATATACGACCCGTATTAGTAATTATCCCAAATCTCACTTGTAACACTGCAAAAGTGCTCTCAACATCCTTCCGTGCACTCTCTTGCCGAGCAGCAAACAACCGTGCTTTTTCAGTTTGAGGTAGTGTGATAAATTTCACAAAAACATGTCATTCTGGATATATTCCATCAACTAAGTAATACCTCATATTATAAGTGTTACCATTAATTGAGAATTGAACTTGTGGTGCAATATCTTTGTGCAAGTCATCAAATAAAGTTGAGAAACTAAGAACGTTTAGGTCATTATTTGCTCCAGATGTTTCGAAAAAATAATGTCAGATCCAAGTATCAGAAGAAGCTACCACCTCTAGTACGACTGTTGGAAAACCTTTATCGCCATGAACATATTGACATTTCCAAGCCACTTGACAATTTTTCCACCTCCAGTGCATACAATCAACGCTTCCAAGCATGCCAGGAAATCCGGAGGTGGGCCTTCAACGCTTACAATCAACGTTCTTCCCCCCCAAATCAGCAAGCGTTGAACATTCTCAGGAGTTGGACGTCTCATGTACCTTGCCTCAAATGCAATACGAATTGCCGAAATAAAATGTTTGAAACATTGGAGTGTTGAGGTCTTACCTATATGATCATACTCATCAAAGGAGTCAGCACCAACATCCATACGATAACATTCGCATGCCATCCGTGCATTTCTGAAGTGTTGATATCGAAGATCGTCCGATGGCGTCAAATCTTTCCTGAAAGTACGGATCTACATCCCGAACAGATGCAACTATACGCTCGAACAATGGCCGAGATATCTGAAACGACACTCAAATTGATCATTAGTATATGTGGGGTTAACCTAGAAGTAATCAGCCACTAATCGAGCATGTCTGATTTCTCGACCACGCTCGACATTTTGCCGCTTCTTCAACTACGCCTCAGAATCTTCTCAGACATTTCTTCCGATGACTCTTCCTCCAAAACATATTCGATTACTGGTGATGTTAACTCAGGTGAGCTAAAAGAAGTTGTGAAGCCATGTAGCTCGAGTGGTATATCGGAAGGATCCATTACAAAGGAATCGTTGAATAACTCTAGTGATTGTTATTTTGTGTAAGCTTGTGCCTCTTTAAATAACAATGTAACACATTGGTTGGTGTATCGGTAGTTGAAAGGTAGGTTTCATGTGTATATTTCCGAAGGTAGTTGCACTTACATTTTTTCAAGTGTTTGCCTTTGCTTTAACTATATCCAATTATTGCTTTTATAATGTTCATAATTTCTCAACATTTATCATTTAGTATGAATATATTACTATTTAATTAAATTTAGCTACTCATAGTCGTGCAGGAGAAACACGATATACTAATATATTCTCACATATCAAAATTAAATATTGTTTTTTATGCAAAATTTGGTTACATAATACCAAGTTAAATAATCCAAACTAAATCCAAAATCAAATATCTAAACATAATACCAAGTTAAAAAATATATTACTTAAGTACGATCAATGATCATTGTCACCCATGCTAACGTTTGGTTCAGTGGAAGAGGAACTCACACGGCTATTCCAAGTTGAAAGTACCCGAGGTGATGAAAACTCCGGAACCCGGTATCCCGAATTAGTGAAGGCCAAACCATTCTGGTCGGCCCACGTGACGGAAGACGAACATAGAAGACCCAAGATCCAACAGATGGCAAGGTTTCGACAATAGGAAGATAACAAGACCCGAAGGCCCACTAGCTGAAATAGTATGCGAGCCCAATCAGTTATTGGAACCGAAGTCTAAAGTTAGACCTAACTCGATGCTCCGGGGACTGATCTTTCGGATCTGTCCAAACGGTTACAAAAGAAAAAAGAATATAGATAAGATCCAATAAATACAGAATACATGAAGTAATGTGGTCTAAAAACATATCGTAATGCTTGATGACAACAATATAGATATAAAAACATCTTTATAATGAGATTAAATATGAGCATCAACACTGCCATTTAAGATCTTAGAGCAATAATAAAAGCTAGAGAAATTTAACAATTTGTAGCAATTATCAAAACTTGAGCCGATTAAAGAGGGTCACTGATTAAAGAGCAATTCTCCATTAACTGAAAAAATTCAAACTTCATCCCAACAATCTGATTTTTCTACATTCAAGTGCAATTAATGAAAAACATAGTAGTTTTCATTCTAGTTTATCCCTTACGTACGAGAGAAAAGATTGTGCAAAATATTACAGTTAAATTTAATCATAAGCACGAGAAAAACAATTATGTACATATAAAAAGTTAATCTTACCCTTGGAGTTGGAATATGGAAGCCAAACAAATTGACATAGTTAAAGAATGACAACCTACAACAAGAACAACATCAAACCTATACTACGAACCTAGCAACACAATTATCAAACCCCAACTATTATTCTGTTACAATAATATCCAAAATACTAGAATCGATTAGAACAAAAACAAATCAATAAAAAAACACTTAAAAATATGAACAAAACATAGTTTTTTAAGAAAAAAACCTGAAAGAAACCACATACATAAAAGTTTCTATACCTTAGGCACAATAATAAACAATGTAAACCTCCATTCTTTAGAAATTTTTAGAAGAAGTTTCACCTCTGTCTGCGTAAAGTTTCAAAGAGAGAAATAATTTTAAAAAAAAGAATTTGAAGAGTAGAAAGGATAAAGCATTCCTCATTCATGGGCGCCCAGTCTGACTGGGCGGCCAAGTGTCCTGGCGGACAACGATATATTGTTGTACGTCATTTTAATTTTATGTGACATATCTTTCCTTATTTCTTCTCTACGGACACTAACTTTCCTTACCTCTTTCCTAAATTATTTGTTCTTCGCAGTGGCTCAAGATAGCAAAACGACTCATCTTCTTCTCAATCCCATTGTGTGTCGGGTATCTTTTGCTCTGATCTCAATGAGTCTTGCCTAAAACTGTCCATATTTTTGAGATTATTTGCGTTTTTTCTTGTGCAAATTATAAACTGGGTATTTGTTCTTCTTTTTCCCCATATTTCGTCGATCTATCTAGGGTTTTTGCTTCATTGTTTTTGTGTTACTATATTTTAGGATTTGGGTTATTGGATCTACGGCGTTTTTTTGTTGGTTGGTTATGCTTTTTTTGTTATATTTGACTTTTGCTTTAAACTTTAGTGTTTTCCTGTAAATTTTACACATAATTCCCGTTTCATATATGTTGTAATTTCTATTAACTTGTGAGTTTAAAGTAAAACAAATTCATACATCTTTTGTTGCAGTTTTTTTATCCATTCTCTTTATTAATCTCAAATAGCTTATTTATGTTTGTTTCTGGTATCCTATTGATTTGTGTTATTTTCTTTAGTTTATATGGTCTAATGAATGTATTTGGTACCAATTGTTCACTTTCAGAATAACTTATATTGTAAAATAAATATGTGATTCTTTTGATGTTGATATAATAAGCTACCCAATTTGATAAAATCTTCTTAACATGTACTATATATTAAATGTCGACTTCCCAAAGATGGACAGAAGGCGAAGTCGAACTATTGTGTTCGGCATGGTTGAACACATATGTCGACCCAGTGATTGGAAATTCACAAAACATGAGTTCATTTTGGAAGGTTGTGACTATTTATTATTGCGATGCCATTACATTGGGTGGAAAAATAGCAAGGATTAGAGATTCTGAAACATTGAGAAAGAAATGGCGTATGCTTAGTAAAGATGTACAATTATTTTGTGGAAAATATGAAAGGATTGTTCGTGCTCATCCTAGTGGTTTCAACAATTACGATTATATTTACAAGGCATCGGAAACATATCATTCATAGATTGGAAAGACGTTTACTTATATCAAAGCCTAGAAAATATTATGAGATCAACCCAAGTGGATGGCGGTACAATTGCTTCCATGTTTGTTTTGCAATTAATATTTAATTTGATATTTCTTATGTTAAGTTATTTTCAAATAGGTTATTGATTGTGGGATAGCACGAAATGAAAATCAACGCAAATTGGTAGTGGAGTGGGGATTGCATCCTCAATTCCAACCCCAAATGTGCCTTTTGAAAGTGAGTCTACTCCTCAAGCTCAAGAACATCCCATCGAAAGAAATAAAGCAAAGCGAAAAACAAACGGAACAAAGTAGCTCAAATGGAATTTCAAGCGAGAAGAAAGAAATCCTATTATCGTATGAAAACAAGTTAACCCATCATACTTCAAAGTTAGATAGACAAAATTAGCTCTTTGCCCATCACATTGCGATCTCATCCGCACGTGAGATGAGAAAATTGCTTGAGGTGGATACTAACAAGTTCGACTAGACACAAATACGGTTCTACAATAATGCATTTAGTAAAGTAGTTTCATCATGGGGTACTAAGCTGAACTCCTCGACATCCCAATCTAACATCAACTTAAGAGATGATGATATGTGACTTTAGTGTTGGTAGAACTTCTATGTTATTTTGGATATATTGTTTATGTGGTAGTTGTTCTATATAAGTTCTTTGAAATAAATTTCTCATTGTTTATTCTATTGACGTTGCTTTGGACTCATAGTTGTTTTACCTTTGGCGCATGTTTATGTTTATGAATATACAATGTAATAATCGAATTTTTTAGAGCAAGTTTGAACCGGAACAATGCAAATTCGACTTGAGATGAGTATTAAAAGGAAATATTTTATACCTTTTGCAATTCTCATAACTTCAATTCTAATTTCCCAATACTTGTTTTTATGTGTCTCAAGGGCAAGGAATAAGAACAAGTATGATGTCCAGTTTGCAATGATGAATTCCAGAATAGTCACAAGCTTATGGAGCTTCCTTGCAAACATTTCTACCATTCTCATAGTATAATTCTATGGCTTCAAGTTAAAAATACATGTCATGTGTGTACATTCAAGGTTTTTGAAAATAATAGAAACAAAATCTTTTATGATGTTAATGACGTAGAATATGAAAAATGGAATTGCATAAATACTATTTCGAGCTTTGAACTCATTGTTGTTTTACCTTTGGTTCCTGCTTATGTTAATGAATATACAATGTAATAATTGAAGACTACAACTCAAATGTGATCATAAATGAGAACAACAACTTTTGTACATAGTGTACATCAAACCCATGTGAATGATTTATTAGTGACCTACTCATCCATTCAACTACCAATACATCACATGTCTACAACAACTCTTCTACCCAACAACCAAACCTAAACGTGCACACAACTACCCTTTCAACTACCGCTATTACGTTTTAGTATTTAAGAGTATCATTTTTTCCTCAAAATTCATCACAACTTCTTTGCAACAACATGGATCCTACTGATATACCCGCCGGACTATTTAGCTTCAACAATGTTCCAGATTTGATATCACCCGCAATCTATTATGTCTTCGAGGACGAGCAACATGAAAACTCATCAAACAAAACACCAAGGCGAACGCGGTCGGGAGATTGGCCACGGTCGACTAGTGGCGGATTACTTCTGTAGTAACCCAACTTACACTGATTCTCAATTTCAACGCATTTTCAGAATGTCTCGATCGTTGTTCGAGGGTGTAGTTGCAGGTGTTTTAGCGGTAAATCCTTATTTTCAAGAAACATATGATGCTACTGGACGTTCATTTTTATCCACACTTCAGAAGTGCACATCCACTGAGAATGTTAGAATATGGAGGTTGTGCCAATGCCAACGATGAATATGTACGAATCGGTGAAACCACTACTCTTAAGTGTCTTAGAAATTTTGTATCTGCAATTCGTACCACGTTCAAGGATAGGTATATGAGACGTCCGACAGCCGAGGACGTTCAAAAACTGTTGCATTGGGGAGAAGAGCGTGGCTTCCCGGGAATGCTTGGAAGTGTATATTGCATGCATTGGAGGTGGAAAAATTGTCCAGTAGCTTGGAATGGTCAATACGCTCGTAATGATAAAGGTTTCCCAACAATAGTATTAGAGGTGGTTGCTTCTATTGATACATGGATCTGACATTCATTTTTCGGAACACCTGGGGCCAATAATGACCTTAATGTTTTGAGTCACTCAACGTTATTTGAAGAATTACACAAAGGAAGAGCACCGAGAGTTCATTTCTATGTGAATGATAATAATTACAATATGGGCTATTACTTGGCTGACGGTATCTATCCGGAATGACCGGTGTTTGTCAAAACAATCACTCTCCCTCAAATGGAGAAAGCTCATCTATTTGTTGTTTGACAAGAGAGTGTGCATAAGGATGTAGAGCGAACATTTGGAGTTCTTCAAGCTAGATTTGGAATTATTACCAACTCAAGTCGCATTTGGGATTAAAAAATTCTAGCTGATATCATGTACGCATGCATTATATTGCACAACATGATTGTCGAAGAACGTGGTCATATTCTTACTCCGGATCCAATAGAGTTTGAACAAGAAGAGGCCACCGAAACATCGGACAATAATCTTGAACAAG
This sequence comes from Utricularia reniformis, assembly GCA_009725065.1. Taxonomy (NCBI): domain Eukaryota; kingdom Viridiplantae; phylum Streptophyta; class Magnoliopsida; order Lamiales; family Lentibulariaceae; genus Utricularia; species Utricularia reniformis. Next base: position 588,797 of record RWGZ01000970.1, read on the forward strand.
CTAATGTAGCATTTCAATCGTATCTTGCACGTTCAATCAGCTTGAGGGAGGTTAGAGCTCATCGGCGTCTTAAAGATGATTTAGTCTAGTGGACTCATGTTCGTACTATGTGATGCTTTATATTTTAATTTAAATAATGATACTTGAACTACTTTTTTTATCGGTATTAATATTGATCTAAAAATTATTTGTCTGATTGATAATATATAATATTCATATCTTAATGAAACATTATTATTAAAATAATATAAACATAAAAATTGAAAATTGAAGTGTTCGGATAACGTTGTAGGAATGAAATGAAATTTATTAATAAAAATATTTGTTTAAAAATTCAGGAAAGATAAAAATGATGTGGAGATAGAGAAAGATGATGTAGAATAATAAAGTTAACTTTCCGTGCGCCATGAATGAGGAAGGCCTAAGGTTACATGTAACTTTGTCCGTGCCCAAAACCATTTCCGCCGTATAAATCTCTCTACACATCAGCATTCTCTCACATCCACATCATATTCTCTTTCTACTTCTAAAAATTCTCACTCATCCATATCATTTTTTATTTCTTTTTCATCAACATCATCTTATCTCTTCAAATTTAATTTTATCTTTCTATCTCATCAAATTTATCTATTTACTATTCAATTTATCAATAAATATTATATTTAAATTATAATAGTTTAATTTCAATAATCTCGACGTTTAAACATTATTTATTAATTTGCATCATTGTATGCATTATGTTTCATTGTTTCTGTCCGAACTTATACTAATATTTATTTTTTTTCTGGGTTGGGTTCCGGTCGAAATACCTATATAGCCCGGTTTTTATGGTACAATCAATATATCGAAAGATATGAAAACATTGCAAATTTATCGAATTATTCTTTCGATTGCATTTCTTTTTTTATTCGTATTATGTTTTTATTATCGATATTTCAGAATTTTTAAATTTTAAATCAAATCATATATTTTAATTATCAAATAAAATAATAATCTATAAAAATAATATTTAAATTTGATATATATATTAAATAATATAATAATAAAATTATTTTTAAAAAAATAAAATGGATGTCCGCGGACAAGGGGCGCCCAAGCCCTTGTCTGCAGACAGTATTTTCCTCTGCTGACATCAGCACCCATGTAACCATGGACGCTGATGTGGTGGTCAATCAGGCGGACAAACCCGTATGGAAATACGGGCTTGTCCGCCTGATTGACACAGACTCATGGAACACTATCTCTTAGGACACTAGCAAAGGACGTACACGTTGGCGGACAAAACAAATGACCTGGCAATTTATATCGTTGGATGAACTTATTTTGACGAAAAGTTGGGCATCCAATCAGACTAGGCGCCCAACGATAAGGATAACCTTGTACGAAGGTTCCTAAAAGTAAATTCAATTTTGTCAAAGGGAAAAAGAGATTATTTTGTCTTCCTTCCACGAAAATTAAAACCAATTTTTGTATTGAATCTAATTTCTCTATGTTGATTTAGGATTTTACATTTGGGATTATATTAAATGTTCAATTTTTTATTTTTTATTTATTAAATAATAGTTTACTTAACAATTTAAGATGAGTCCAAAATATGACTCATGCACTCTGTCGAGTCGATCAATCGAGTCCATGACACATAAAGAGCACCAATGTGGAATTTAATTTCCATAAAATGAGTGTTAAATATAAGAATATATACAATCTTAATAAAAGATAATGAAAAACCGTTTATTAGTATAAAATAATACAACCAAAATCATTATTACAATAAATTATGAAATATAGTTTATTAATTACATAATATTGAAAATGTTCCGTAGTATTACATTGAAATACCAAAAGAACCTGCAACGACTAGATTGGATGATCAACGAATAGGCCAACCTTGTTAAAAATTCAATAGGATTTATACGGTTGATTAAAAATTAGGCTGTGGTTTCGTTGTACGCAGGCCGTGAGCTTAAGCCCGATTGACTTTCTAAAATTAAGGTGTTGTACGGTACCGTACCATACCACCGCCCTAGTCTTACGGCGGAGATACTTCGGCCGCCTCTGGATTCATTATCTGAAAAGATTAGTAGTCGGTAGAAACTAGAAACTGCATATCTAGCCGGTTTTCCAGCCAAAGTCGAAATAAAAACAACAAATGAATGTATCCATCCAATAAACCGGACATATGAAAGAAAATGAGTACAAAATTTACAATATAATCTCAGTCAACAGCCTTTCCCATGTTCACGTGCATATTCTCCGATGGAGTCAGATTCAAATCCAGACACAAAACCCTCCTCGCATTCCAATTCTTGTTATTCACCAACGGCAACCTTAGCGATTTTTCATCAACAATATTCACGACAGTTTCCCTGTGCCGCCGCATATGGCCACCAAGTGCCTGCCCTAAAGCAAACTCAAGCCCACAAACTGAGCACTCATGTGTCTTTGGTTTTAGTGGCGATTGAGGCTGTTCTGCGCTCAATCTTGCCTTCTTATGGCTTGCCCTGTGACCCCCAAGTGCCTGAAACGAAGAAAACTCTCGGTTACATGTCTTGCATGTGAACACACGGCCGGAGTCATCCCCTTGACGGGATAATAACATCAAGTATCCAGCCATCATAGCAACATCATCGTCCCTAACCCTCTTCATCGCCATGCTCATTACTCAGAGAAAATGAAAGAAGTTATGTGCACACAGACAACCAGATTAGAATATATAAATGTACAGGTTTATGAACACATGTATAGGCATTAGAAGTCATAAAGTAGCTGCATATATTTTATTACAAGCTGGAGAGATTGACTGAATACAAGTCCACGGAATATTGTGACTTATCTTTGGGAATGGGTAAACATTCAGCCTAAACGCTTCTCCTTGTTTACACTTGACGAATGTAGCTCAGGCTACAACTACTACTACCACAAATTTCGCTATGGGATTGTCGATTTTTCCAATCAATTAACGAGTACCAACTATGCAAAAATGATATCTTTGTTGTTTGCTGACCACAAATTGAAAAAGTCAACATCTCTTTTAGAGTTGCCTCCTGATACACGAAGTTATTTCTAAGTCAAATATTAAAATAATATGGTACTTGTTC
>RWGZ01000970.1:1207781-1326342 GCA_009725065.1 Utricularia reniformis
GACGTCGGATCGGGAGAGGAAAAGGACACGTGGGGTCTACGGTAATCACATGGTTAACAATAAGATAATAACGTCGGAATTCGAATAACTAAGACCTGTTACGAAATGCAGGGGAAGCACGGGAGGATTATAACAAGCTAAAGCAAACGGTAAGCGGAGTGAACACAATATAGTAAGGGAAGGTTCAGACTTAAGGAATGGGATTGGGTTAATAAAGAAGGAAGAAATGATACGAATGAACGAGATAAATGATAATAAGACTCGGGGTGAGGAAGGATGGACCGTCCGACCGAACCCGGCATCGTGCCTAGTACACGATTCGCCAAAGGAAGGGCATGCCTGATGAAGGGAACGATAAGTTCCAAAGAGGAAAAGATACGTACGAAGAGGGCGGAACGGATCCGGGTGGAAAAAGGGGTAGCGCCTAAGTACCCACCCGGGGAAGGGATGCATATGGCCCGTCGAGTCATCCAACAGCTAACGGTTGGCTTGGGCGGGACATGCACCGAGCATGTTAATCTCGGCAACAGAAAAGTTAATGAATGATGGAAATGATAAGGGTAAAAGAAGAGGGAAATAAGAAAACGGTTAAGTGAAATGGTTCATGTGTGTGTGTATGATGTAACTAAGAAGTAAGAAAGATAATGTGTAGTGTGTGGGAAGTTTCCTTTAATAGATTGTGACCGCTTTACAGATTTTGTAGGTGACGCAGGTGAAATATGATAGGGACGGGGAAGGAGGTCGTCGGTTGTCCGGTGATAGAGTCCGGTCCTTCGGAGAACACTCTAAATTATGCAGTCGTACTTTAATGTTTCGAACTATGTTTTAAATTTGCTTCCGAATATTTTCGTTTTACTTATCATGTTTTAACAAAACAACTAGGCCCAAATTAGGGTCGTTACAACATTCTACAACACACAGAAGTTATTCATAAAACGACGTGATGAACTTGCGATCATGACAAGGAATATGCATGGTAACATTAATGATGCTTTTATGAATTAAAATATTGTTTCATTGTGTTTTACCTTATTTAGGCATTCACCCAAGCAACACAGACGTGGCATGAAAAACAACGAATGAAAGTCGACTCATATGAGATGCACTACTGGGACTCGGATAGGCAAGTCGGAGAAGTGCAACGCATAAAACGTGGGCGTGGTTCGAGTACATGTACAACAGTTGACTTGGTTAGGAAGACTTGCTCTTGTGGTAGATGGATTGAGCATTTGCTTCCATGTACGCATGCTCTATGGTGTGCTAGTCTAAACCATGTACCGACCACAGAACTCATTATCGGGATCCCGACTTTGCAACACTTGCAAAACCAGTATGCAGATCTACATCTTATGCCATTGGATCCCTAGAGCGAGTGGCATGTGTCTGGTTGGAGACTTTGGCACGATAAAAATCGCCTGAAGAAATCACGTGCTGGGAGGCGCCCCCGTACAACTAGGATACTCGAGTCCGTATCATCGTCGTTGTGTACCTACGAAATAAAAAAGATAATTATGCCCTATATAACCCAATACTACCAAAGGAAATACACTATTTCGCACCTATAGCCAAACACCATCCTACATGTCCGCTCATAACGATCGTTAAGAAATCTATGCCTTTCATCAAGACATATACTGGGTATTCGACTATAAGCCCAAATCTATATCAAAACAATTACATTAGATCTAACACAACTGTGAAAATGTAATCTACGCCAAAGAATGAAAACTATAACAAATAAATAAATAACTTCAAATACCATAAGCAGACGCATCGGGCCTCCAAGCGATCGACGTCCCATTGCACCTTCACATATACATCAATACAAATATGCCAACACAGCTGATCCCCAATTTAATTGGGGGATTTCATCATCATCCGCTAAAAGATCTAGTAACATTAATTTACCATGATCTCCGTGCGTATCTGGAAATAACACTCCACATACTAGCAATGCGACAATCGCACGAGAACAACTGTGGCAATTAATATATTATTCCAACCTAATAAATCATATCCGTAAATATAATATGAACTTTACCGCAAGACTTCATCATCGGTAGAATCCATATTCACTGCATTTGCAGCTTCAACCACATAATCACCTAACCTACCTAAGATAAAACATCTCCCCTTTATTACATCTGAAGTCGCTGTCCAACCCAATCTATCCCTCATGAAGCGCAACCATTCAGAATCTGTCCTTAGCCGTCTACGACTGACAATAGGAGTATCATCGATGGGCAGCCCACAAATGACAGATACATCCTGCAGAGTAACAGCCGCATGCAAAGTCGCAAAACTAATATAACAAATTTATTAATTGTGAACGGTATACAAAACAAACATGAAACTTACTTCACTAGAAGGTAGGAAAAAAGTATGCGTTTTTGACCGTCATCGCTCAATCAACGCAGTCAACAAATGTTGGTCCAATTGTAGCCTTGATGTCTTGAATATACCGTAAAAGCCCCAGCGATCTAGAACTTGAGCAACATTACGTGTAACTTGTAAATCTCTTATGGTTCTATCCCAATTCTTGAATATTATGTGCCAGATAGTTTCATCACCACATAAAATGCGATGACTTAAATGTCTCTCTTGAAGGGTCAATACACTCGAATCGATGGGTTGTTGGGTATGGTGTGTCATTATAAAACTATACAAAACTCAACTAAACTCATCATAAGCAAATCACAACAACTAATATCAACGAATAATCAAATCACCGCAACTAATATCGTAGCAATTCATATTTTCACAATAAACATCATAACTAATCAATTCGTCGAAACTAAAATCATATCTAATCAAATCACCACAACAAATATCAACAAGTAATCAAATCGTCGCAACTACTATCGTAAAAAATCATATTTTCACAATAAACATCATAACTAATCAATTCGTCGAAACTAAAATCATACCTAATCAAATCACCACAACAAATATCAACAAGTAATCAAATCACTGCAACTACTTTCGTAAAAAATCATATTTTCACAATAAACATCATAACTAATCAATTCGTCGAAACTAAAATCATACCTAATTAAATCACCACAACAAATATCCACAAGTAATCAAATCACTGCAACTACTATCGTAAAAAATCATATTTTCACAATAAACATCATAACTAATCAATTCGTCGAAACTAAAATCATACCTAATCAAATCATCACAACTAATATCAACGAATAATCAAATCATCGCAACTAATATCGTAAAAATTAATATTTTCACAATAAACATCATAACTAATCAATTCGTCGTAACTAAAATCATACCTAATCAAATCACCGCAACAAATATCAACAAGTAATCAAATCACCGCAACTAAAATCGTAAAAATTCATCGCAAATAAATCAACTGACATAATAACAAATCATCGCAACTAACATAACAAATAACAAATAATATCGTAACTAATCAATTCGTCCCAACTAAAATTATACTTAAAAAAACACGAAAACTAATATTATAACAAATAATCAAGTTGTCACAAAAATATCGTAACTAATGAATTTGTCACAACTAAGATCTTAACTAATCAATTCGTCAAAATAAAAATCATACCTAAACAAATAACCACAACTAATATCATAATAAATAATCAACATAATAATGAACTCATCTCAACTAAACTCGTCATAAACAAATCACAACAACTAATATCAATGAATAATCAAATCACCGCAACTACTATCGTAAAAAATAATATTTTCACAATAAATATCATAACTAATCAATTCGTCGAAACTAAAATCATACCTAATCAAATCACCACAACAAATATCAACATGTAATCAAATCACCGCAACTAAAATCGTAACTAATCAAATTGGTACAACTACTATAGTAACTAATCAATTCGTCCCAAGTAAAATTAAATGAAATGGTCACAAATAACATCACTCACATAATAACAAATCATCACAACTAACATAACTGATGAGAACTCTAGGACCGGGTATCTTGTGATGGGTAAGGCCCATCAACGATTGGGCCAATTCAAATGGCGAAAATGAATCCTTACAGCCCACTCACACCTCTAAGGAAGAACGGCCCGATGTTCAACTAGAGGACTGAAGCTGGCCTTAACGAAATAAAGCGTTTTCTGCCAGCTGGCACCTGGTTTCCGTCCGAGCGGTTACAAAACGGCTACAACTCACGTTTTCCACGCTTCGGGCCTTCCCACGTTTACCACACTTCGGGCCCGATCACGCAGACCACGCCTCGGTCCCAACCTCGTTTTACATTCCGCGATAACAACCTCTAACAAACCCGTCAGAGGCCGTTACGGGGCGTGATTTACACACGCTATGAACTCTATAAATACAGGGCAAGACGACGGAAATAGCAGGACCCTTTGGACGCGGAAGAACAGGCTGTTACCCTGCCGGAATTCTTACCGCTTTCTTTATCTTGTCATTTTCATTAGCCTCTCTTGTATTGACTATGAGTTATTTCATTAGTGAGCAGGCTAAGAGCATAATATGCTCTTAGTCGAGTGGTTTTCACCCAAATTCCTGGGGTTTCCACTATATATCGGCGTGCACTTATTTTATTTCCAGCTTTTGATCGTCTTCCACATCTAAAATAAATCAGAACCAAGTTCGTTTGTGGAACGAATCGGACGACTGTTGGTACCCCCTAAAAANGAACTTTACCGCAAGACTTCATCGTCGGTAGAATCCATATTCACTGCATTTGCAGCTTCAACAACGTAATCGTCTAATCTACCTAAGATAAAACATCTCCCCTTTATGTCTTCTGAAGTCGTCGTCCAACCCAATCTATCCCTCATGAATCGCAACCATTCAGATTCTGTTCTAACCCGTCTACGACTGACAATGGGAGAACCATCGATTGACAGCCCCCAAATGACAGATACATCTTGTAGAGTAACAGTCGCCTACAAAATCGCAAAACTAATATTACAAATTTATTAATTGTGAACGGTATACAAAACAAACATGAAACTTACTTCACCAGAAGGTAGGAAAAAAGTATGCGTTTTTGGCCGCCATCGGTTAATCAACGCAGTCAACAAATATTGGTCCAATTGTAACATTGATGTCTTAAATACATCGTAAAAGCCCCAGCGATCTAGAACTTGAGCGACATTACGAGTAACTTGTAAATCTTTTATGGTTCTATCCCAATGCTTGAATATCATGTGCCGGACAGTTTCATCACCACATAAAATGCGATGACTTAAATGTCTCTCTTGAAGGGTCAACACACTCGGATCGACGGATTGTTGGGTATGATGTGTCATTATAAAACTATACAAAATTGATAAGATCACAAAAACATAAATAAGATAAATGAAAGGACATCAATTCGTCACAATTAAGATATTAACTAATCAATTCGTCCCAACTAAAATCATACCTAAAAAAATAACCATAACTAATATCATAATAAATAATCAATATAAATAATGAATTCATCTCAACTAAACTCATACCTAAACAAATCACCACAACTAATATCAACGAATAATCAAATCACCACAACTAATATCGTAAAAAATCATATTTTCTCAATAAATATCATAACTAATCAATTCGTCCCAAGTACAATTAAATGAAATGGCACAAATAAAATCACTCACATAATAACAAATCACCACAACTAACCAATGTTTTAAATACCGGTACCGGCCGGTATACCGGACGAGCTCATTAGATTGGTATACCGGATACGTTTTGGGTATACCGGATATGTATCGGATCTGTACCGGAATATTAAAATAAATTTAATTATAAAATATTCATATTTTATTTTTGTAATATATATAATCCTACCCAACCCGCAAAGACCCGGCCCGACCCCGTAAAAACCCGATCCGACCCGAAAAACCCGTACCGGCCGAAATCGGTACGGCCGAAATTTCCAGTATACCGGAAATTTAAAACACTGCAACTAACATGACAAATAATATCGTAACCAATCAAATCATCACAAATTATATCGAAATTAATCAAATTGTAACAACTAATATCGTAACTAATCAATTCGCCCCAACTAAAACTATACCTAAACAAAACAAAACACAACAACTAATATCACAAAAAATAATCAAATTGTCACAAATACTATCGTAACTAATAATGGAATCCTAACAAATTATCGTAAATAAATCGAATGTTTGCTCTAAATAAAAATCCGAAATATGGCCAAAAAACATACATTTGGCAACAACAACCAAGTATTAAGTGATGCAGGAGGTATTTGATCGGAAATGCAGGAGATATTTGATCGAATGCCCGCTGTAAGCCGGGAGTGACCTCGGAAGGTGAAGGAGGAGCTGTAAATCGTTTTTGGGAGACGAAATCGCGATTGGAAGCAAATATTAGGGCAACTCGGGATTCAGAGAAGAAAACTCGCGATATTTAAATTAGGTCAATTCGCGTTAGGCTAAATCGAGCAGCGGAAAATATGTTTTTTTTTAATTCTATTTAGTCTAACGCGAGTCACGTTTGGCTATTGAGAATTGGGGAAAAATTCCAATTCGCGTTGGTGGTAAAATTACAAACACGGCTAGAATTAGTGGTATTATGCGCAATTCTCCAATCTTAAAAGTTTGAATTTGTGCATTTACTATTTGTATTTTATTTACCAAATAACCTATTGTGGCAAAAAATTTGTATATATATTTTTCGTAAAATAAATTAAATTAATTATAAATATAAATCAAATTATCAAAATATTTATATATTTTTTCGAAAAATAAAATATATACAAATAACAAACAATATTGTACAAAATTGTTATATTAAAATAAATAAAAGTATGTATAAAAAATAATATTTTAAAGTTAAACACGTTATATCATACGTATAAATGATCAACACTTAAATGAATTAAATAATTAAAATTAATTAATTATTTATCTTTAATTTGTGTAAATTATCTTATATAATTTAAGTATATAAAGAAATAAAATAATTATGACATTATTTTTTTTAACTCCAATTCCAACACTTTAAAAAATCACAATGTCTAACAATATGGTAGTTGTGAAAATTTACAACGGTAGCAATATCATAAGCGATGAATTATTATGTATGATAGAGAGCCACTAAAATGTATTCGTCTCAATATATATCCATTAAGATCCATCGTTTTTATCTTCGACATGTGAGTGAATTGTCTCACGCACAATAGAAGTAAGTATTTGAATAGGTTGGTTTGGCAGTCGATATTACGCAATGCGTACATGAGTTCGAACGAATTATGGACACAATCAAACACGTCAACCATATAGCACATAAGTACCTAATCGACATTCCCATTAATCTTTGAATGTTATCACATCATCCGGTAATTTGATGTTTGTTTGTACAATACATGAGTCACATTAATCATTAATAATATGATTAACCAAATATCAAATTATGTAGGTATGATATTATGACTACGAACCGAGTCAACAAATGAGGTTCTACGCAATGCTCTACATCTTCCACCAAGTGCAATATTTAAGGTTTGCAAAAAAAATTGTTTTAATGTATCATTATATTCAATAATATAACTTTTATGTAGGATACATTTGATAAGAGAAAACAATGCTTCAATGAGTGTACAACTAAGATAAAAAAATATCATTAGAAATCAAAAAAATGTGGACTAAATTGTTGGACTAAAATATTAAATGTATTTAATAATGTTAGACTAAAATTAATAATATATAATTGAATAACTTAATTTGAATTTGTTTAAATTGAAAAATTAAGTTGATTTTAAATTAAAATTGAGGGATTTTAAATTAATAATAATTATTTAAGTTTAAATGGTAAAGTTTGGTGGTTGATTCTCAATGTTTTTGAGTTGGGTTTTTTTGTTTTTATTTTTTCTTTAAATTTGAGTGTTTTTCCAGGAAGCATGGAATTTAGAGAAGTGAGTGTTTCGCTTTGGAAAAATGGCGACTTGGATCCCCAAAGTTTGGATAATTTGTCAATTTTGGTCTCCAAAGTTTCCAGTGGCAAAATCAGTCCCAAAAGTTTGGATAATTTGGCAAGTTTGGTCCCCAAAGTTGCGTAATTTCGCAAAATTGGTCCCCAAAGTTTACGAATTTTGGTAAAACCGGCCCCCAAACTTTAAACTTGGTAATACCGGTCCCCAAAGTTTACACATAGTGACAATTTTGGTCCCCAAACTTTGCGATTTAAGGCAAAATCGGTCCTCAATTTTGCCCTAACTCCGTTTTGGTTCTGTTAAGTGTGGTCTTGTATCATATATTTTACCAACTCCAACTTGCGGGCTCTCTTCAGAATCGACATTCATATTTTGCGAAATTGTCACTTTGGGGCTCTCTTCAGAATCGACACATCTAATTCATCTTCAAAATCGACGCAAAGGTTCTGGTTCTTTTAAGTTTAGGGTTTAGTGTGCTCTCTTCTGTTAAGTGTGCTCTTTTTGGTCCGAATATGCGAACCAAAATCGTTGCTGTTTGTGCACAAAATCGTTTCTTTTTTTGTTTGGCATTTTTGTCGCTTTCATTTTGAAACAAATATGCGTTTTGAAACAAATTTCTTTAAGTTTTTTCGTTTTCGTTTTCGTTTTCTGTTTCTGATTTTCTTTCCTGATATTCGTTTCTGTTTTCGTTTTTGTTTTCTGTAAATTGTATGAACAAATTGACAGATTTAGTTTAAGTTTTTTGTTTCTGTTTTGAGGCAACAAAATTGCACATATTCGGGTATAGAACAATCCGAAATATACCCATTTTTTTGATTTTGCAATTCAAAATGGATGATTCTGATGTGGAGAATATGTGTAATTGTGCAATAAGTTTTGATGTTTTCCCTACTTAATTTCTTTCTTATATTGATGAATCCAAATTTGGTTTGAGAACGTCATATAATTGTTGCAGGTTTGTTTATTTATTTTGTCGAACAAATGTCTAGTGGGCGTGACAACTCGGATGCGTTTTCACAATCTGGTAATATGAACTGGCTGTAATTGTCATATATGTGAAATTAAGTGTGTGATGATTTAATTTATTGTTCAAGTGGTTATAATTCGTATGGATCACGGAACACATCAAATACAAGCTGCATCGACTGGTCATCAGATGATAGTGTGCACAACACGTTGTTCGACTTTGTGGACATGGATGGTGAGGAACGTCACAATACGAAGTTTGCCAAAGAAGAGCTTCATGAAGTTCCCATTGATGACCCGATGGATCCCATCTCAGATGCTCATTCGAATTCATTTAAGAGTAAAAGTTTCCATATTTTTGATCCTACACGAGAGCTAACGTCGAGACAATTAATGTAAGTTTTAATGTATTACTAGTAAACATGATTTGAAAATTATGTTTTTTTAATTAACTTGGATATTGCTTTATTAGGAAAGGATTGTGTTTTGCTAGTAAGATTCAAGCAAAGACTGCACTTGAGGACTTTTGCGTTAAAGCAGGTACGGAATTCTATTTTGTTAAGAATGACAAGTATCGGTTGTTTGTTCGATGTAGAGGTAATGGTGATCGTGAATATCCATGGTATGTGAATGTTTCTATGAGAGACAATGATATTATGTGGTGTGTAAAGTCCGTAGTACCGCATGACCCTCATTGTCATCGTAAGAAAGTCAATTCATCTGTGACTTCATCTTGGATCGCAAAGAAGTATTACCATCGTTTTTTGGAGAAGCCCGAATTAAGTTCGAATGACTTGCAATCCGAAGTGAATACGAATCTGAAGTTGAAGTTGGGGAAACATAAGGCAAGATGTGCTCGGGAGCATGCGATATGGTTAGTACATTCAGGATCTAGGGCGTCATTTGAAAATATAAGAAGGTATTGTGCTCAATACCTTATTTCGAATCATGGGTCATCTATTGTGTTAAAAGAAAGGAACTCGACAAGCATTGTTGGTAGTACCAGATTCGAGGGAATCTACATATGTCCCGGGGTAATTTGTTTCTTTGAATGTTCCAATATATTGTTCATCAACATATCTTGTAGTAAAGGATTTTNTGAAGTTGGGGAAACATAAGGCAAGACGTGCTCGGGAGCATGCGATACGGTTAGTACATTCAGGATCTAGGGCGTCATTTGAAAATATAAGAAGGTATTGTGCTCAATACCTTATTTCGAATCCTGGGTCATCTATTGTGTTAAAAGAAAGGAACTCGACAAGCAATGTTGGTAGTACCAGATTCGAGGGAATCTACATATGTCCCGGGGTAATTTGTTTCTTTGAATGTTCCAATATATTGTTCATCAACATATCTTGTAGTAAAGGTTTTTGTCATTGCCACAGGCATGCCGCGATGAATTCCTAGACGGTTGTCGCCCTATTGTTTGCATAGATGGTACTCACACCAATGAAAAAATACAAGGTCATATTCTACTGGCTTCGGGCATTGATGCAAATAACGGTGTATTCCCTTTAGCCTACGCCATTGTAGGTGGTGAAACAAAACATTCATGGCTGTGGTTTCTTGAATTGGTTAAGCGAGATTGTGGCATATCCTACGAAAATGAACACATGTTCACTATTATGTCGGACCGTGGGAAAGGGCTAATACCTTCTGTGGACAAATTATTCCCTCGGATTGAGGTTTGTGCTAAGTGTCTACTAATTGTATTGATATATTACATGGTCGTATGGTGACTACTTGTGTTACAGGTACGACATTGTGTTCGTCACATTATTAAAAATGTGGCCCAAGCCGGGATTTCATCAGCACGTGTTGCGAAGGCTATATTGAGTATAGCCCGGGCAACAACCGAGGCATCATTTAATCAGCGTTTTGGAGAGTTGCGAGGAATCAGCAGCGGAGCTTATGAGTACATGAGATTAGTTCCGAAACAACATTGGTGCAAAGCATTCTTCCGTACAGTTTGCAAGTCTTATATTTTACTTAATAATCATTCCGAGTCTTTGAACTGTAGTTTACTTCCTTTTCGAAAGCGTCCAATTATGTGGATGTTAGATGACATTTGCAACTTTATTGGGAAACGTATGCTTGACAGGCGTACGAAATCGAGAGAAATGCCGGATGACGGTTTTTGCTCTCGTGTTCATGATATCATTGAATTCAATATTGAAGCAGGTGCAATTGGTACTGTTACCATCACATACGATTGCAAGGCAACTTGGGAGCACGGACGAGAAAGAGTCTGTGTTGATAAGGCTATTCGAATTTGCAGTTGTCGTTTGTGGGAGTTGAAAGGTAACTTTTAGGATCTCACTCTCTTCGAATAATTGTTTGTTTAACATTTGTTATGTTTATTCGTAGGAATACCATGTAAACATGCATGTGCAGTGATTCTCGAACGAGGGGAATCATGCTATCGATACGTACACAGTTGGTACAGTGTGCAGCGGTACAGAACAACGTATCAATACGGGGTTTCCGGTTTGCCAGGGCAAGACCAATGGCCGGTGGTAGATGCAGCACCACCTTTGCCTCCAGTGTTCAAAAAGAGAAAGGCGGGGAGACCACGTAAGAATCAGAAAACACATGCAACTCCAACCCAAACTCCAACACGAAAAATGAGATGTCAGTTGTGTGGATTTCGTGGCCATAATAAGCGATGCTGCCCAAAAGTTAGTGGCAAAGAAGGAGAACAGTTTAAGGTACATTCGTTAATATAAACAATTGACATATGTCTTTTAAGTTCGTTGTTGTTGTGTTTGTTGTATTTGTGTGCTTATTCGAAACAGGCTAAGGATACGAAGTATGAAGCCAAAAGCACTGACGAATGCCCTCGGAGCGGCCCTTCCAATACGGGACGCNCAGTTTGCAAGTCTGATATTTTACTTAATAATCATTCCGAGTCTTTGAACAGTAGTTTACTTCCTTTTCGAAAGCGTCCAATTATGTGGATGTTAGATGACATTTGCAACTTTATTGGGAAACGTATGCTTGACAGGCGTACGAAATCGAGAGAAATGCCGGATGACGGTTTTTGCTCTCGTGTTCATGATATCATTGAATTCAATATTGAAGCAGGTGCAATTGGTACTGTTACCATCACAGACGATTGCAAGGCAACTTGGGAGCACGGACGACAAATAGTCTGTGTTGATATGACTATTCGAATTTGCAGTTGTCGTTTGTGGGAGTTGAAAGGTAAATTTTAGGATCTCACTTTCTTAGAATAATTGTTTGTTTAACATTTGTTATGTTTGTTCGTAGGAATACCATGTAAACATGCATGTGCAGTGATTCTCGAACGAGGGGAATCATGCTATCGATACGTACACAGTTGGTACAGTGTGCAGCGGTACAGAACAACGTATCAATACGGGGTTTCCGGTTTGCCAGGGCAAGACCAATGGCCGGTGGTAGATGTAGCACCACCTTTGCCTCCAGTGTTCAAAAAGAGAAAGGCGGGGAGACCACGTAAGAATCAGAAAACACATGCAACTCCAACCCAAACTCCAACACGAAAAATGAGATGTCAGTTGTGTGGATTTCGTGGCCATAATAAGCGATGCTGCCCAAAAGTTAGTGGCAAAGAAGGAGAACAATTTAAGGTACATTCGTTAATATAAACAATTGACATATGTCTTTTAAGTTCGTTGTTGTTGTGTTTGTTGTATTTGTGTGCTTATTCGAAATAAGCTAAGGATACGAAGTATGAAGACAAAAGCACTGACGAATGCCCTCGGAGCGGCCCTTCCAATACAGGACGCGCTAGCGTCTGTTTTGATTTCGTTGTTTACATATGTTAGTAGTATTTTATACATGTTCTATTTTTTTTCTACAGAACGTATCATTTGGCAGTCCGGCACAAAGCTTTGCATCTCATACACCTAATGTTAAAAAGACGCCACAAGTAAGTTATGTAAATATGCATCTCAGTCCGGCCCTTCGTGCTTGTTGTTTTTTTTTCAGGAGAAGCCGATTCTTAACGAAAACAAAACAACTCACATTCCCATTCAAGTACCATCCACGGGTAGTATGCCTTCATCTGTCGGCCTTTCAAATGTAAATATGAACGGCCCCGTAGCTTTTTGTAATACTGATAAGATTGACATGAGTGTGAACGGATCCAATTACAACATGCATGGGATGACGGGCAACACCGAAGATGCGGTGTCCCTAGGATCTTGGGGTCAATTAAGTGACGGATCCAATGGCTGCTGCTGGACTGAAATTTCGTGTGAGCATTGTTGATGCAATTGTGTTCGATTAAACTAATTTCGTGTGAGCATTATTGATGCAATTGTGCAACATGGCTGCTGCTGGACTGAAATTAGGTGTATCGTGAAACTAATTGCTCATCACGCACAAAAAGGGTTTTACTATTTTGTTGATGCAATTGTGTTCGATGCATATGTTAGAGGAACTGATCGCTTACATTGGGCAAGTATTGTTGATTGGAATATTTTGTGCAGTACTGAATACGTGCTCATGCCAATTGTCACGGGGTATGATTGTTCGTATTTTTTTCAATTACTTGCTTACCATATTTGATGGGTTCACATGATGGTATAACGTGACAGGGGTCATTGGTCTTTGCTGGTTTTCTGTGGTTTTGGGGATCAAGAAAAACGGACAATGATTATGTTGGATTCGATGGGTACAATGCGTCAATCGTCCATTGAGCCGGAGGTGTATAGGTATTATTACTTACTGGTTGCATCCATTATTCACGTATATGTCCTAATTATGATGAATAGGTTTGTAAAAGACGTTTACGAGATTAAAAAAGGGGTGGATGCGGATTCCATCATTCGTAATATACCCATTCAATGGCCGGATGTCCAGGGGCATCGGAATGTGGAATATATGTTTTGTATTACGCATTCCGATTCCTACAACAANGAAACTAATTGCTCGTCACGCACAAAAAGGGTTTTACTATTTTGTTGATGCAATTGTGTTCGATGCATATGTTAGAGGAACTGATCACTTACATTGGGCAAGTATTGTTGATTGGAATATTTTGTGCAGTACTGAATACGTGCTCATGCCAATTGTCACGGGGTATGATTGTTCGTATTTTTTTCAATTACTTGCTTACCATATTTGATGGGTTCACATGATGGTATAACGTGACAGGGGTCATTGGTCTTTGCTGGTTTTCTGTGGTTTTGGGGATCAACAAAAACGGACAATGATTATGTTGGATTCGATGGGTACAATGCGTCAATCGTCCATTGAGCCGGAGGTGTATAGGTATTATTACTTACTGGTTGCATCCATTATTCACGTATATGTCCTAATTATGATGAATAGGTTTGTAAAAGACGTTTACGAGATTAAAAAGGGGGTGGATGCGGATTCCATCATTCGTAATATACCCATTCAATGGCCGGATGTCCCATCGCAAAAAAAGGCATCGGAATGTGGAATATATGTTTTGTATTACGCATTCCGATTCCTACAACAAGCACCGAATGTGTACGACCCAAAAGGATATCCGTTCTTTGTAAGTGTTTACGTAAACTCGTACATTGCCACTACAATTACACTAATTATATCGTTTGTGCAGATGACTCCTAATTGGTTTACGGTTTCAGAGATTACAGCTTTTGCAAAGACGTACATCCCCACTTCGAGTGATTCGACCATTAAAAGGAAATATGCAACGAGAAGGAAACTATGAATTTCAACTACGTTTATCATTCTCATTTCAAACAATGTGTTATGAACATGTTCAGATTCCAAATTTTGAACTACTTACATTCGGCATATATTTGTTTTTTTGGCAATTACATTTGGAACTTCTTATTCCTCCTCCTTCTCATACTCATATTCCTCGGCAGTTTGCATCCTGATATTGTTGATACTCAGCCACCAAATCATTCATATTACTTTCGGAAGTTGATGCCATTTTAAGACATGTATAAGGAATGTCACAAACGCTGGACATTGATCATTTGTATTTCAACTTCTTTGTTGCTCATTTTGCCACGGAATATGGCGGAAGCTGTTAAATAACGACCGTCACGAGGGTCGGCAAATAAATTTCATCAATTATTAATAAACTTCAACGTGCGACATTCGTAAAAATCATACAAATTTGAAGTTATGAAAATCAAGGATATCGAAACTTCAACAAAAACACAATTTTTCGCATTAATTAGTTTGTGTCCGACACAACTACGGGACTCCCGGACTTCCCAAAAATTAGTTTTTGAATTCATATACACTAAGACGCAACGAGAAAATAAAATTTCCCCATTTTTGACTTCAAATTATCATATTATTTCGTTGGGGACTAAATTTGTCAAATTTTGTAAACTTTGGGGACCAAATTAGCCATGCAAAAGTTTGGGGACTAAAATTGTCATATTTTACAAACTTTGGGGACCAAATTTGCCATTAACGGCGTTAGGGACCAAATTTGCCAAAATTCCGCAACTTTGAGGACCAAATTTGCGTAATTTTCGTCTGGGGACCTAATTTGCCATAAATTACAACTTCGGGGACCAATTATGCCACACACACATAACTTTGGGGACTGGTTTTGCCAAAATTCGCATACTTTGGGGACCGGTTTTGCGTACATGAAAACTTTGGGGACTGGTTTTGCCAAAATTGGAAACTTTGGGGATCAAAATTACCAAAAATTACAAATTTTGGGGACCAAAACTGTCTTCCGCCCAAAAAGGACACTTAGAGTGTGAGAAAATGACTTCTCTTCCGTTTCTCTTCAGAGCTTTCGCATGAAGGAGTTCTCTCGATTTATTTTCGATTCTCCTTTCTCTCTTTGTTGTCTAAGGAACAAACATGTCTTGTATGATCATGAATTCGCTTAGTGGATCGACTAAGGGTACTTCTTTTAGCCCTTAGTCAAGTGGTTTTTTCCTCGTTTTTGAGGTTTTCCACTCTAAAACCCTTACATCTTTTTACCTTTGATTCGTAATCGTTCTCCACACATCAAACAAATAATAACCGAGTTCGTCTTGCAACGAACCGGTCGACTGTTGACACCCCCGTTTTTCTAACCACAACAATATTGATGCTCAACACCACTATTTTGTGACAATTATACGACTTTCAAATTGTGAATAACTCAATATTCTATGAACGTAAAAACATATAGAAATGAATTGTCATTTCGTATGAAAGATGATTCAATCAAAGAAAGTGGGTACACATTAAAAATTGGATAACATAGATTTTGTGTATATATATATATATATATTTATCTTATTGATATTGATCGATTTAATTTTGAGAAAATTCATCATTGTAAAGTTTTCTATGGATTTTGAGTTTTTCGTATGATTTAAAACAATACATGGATATAATTTGATATATTTTAAAAAATATAGGTTGTGTTTGATTAGGAAATTGGGTAAACTTATGTACACAAATATCTATATATCGCATGAAATTTCCCTGCCATAATGTTTACTTCATAATTTTGTTACATTAATTCTTCACAATTTATACATGACGTTCTAACAAACTAACAAGTGCCGAGTAATTTCAAATGCTATTTGGTGGCCGAATAATTTTATTAAATAAATATTAATCTTAGGGTGAATTAATCGATAAAATTTTCAGAAAATTATAATATATTGATTTTTGTACCACAGTTATAATTTTTTGACAACAAATCCATGAATACAGAAATTAATAACGTCTATATATATTGCAAAAAACTTCAATATATATAATCAATAATTGAAATAAGTCAGATTTTTCATTTTGATAGGGAATCCACGTGCTCATCTTCCTATTCTGTGTCAATCTTTCCGTTTCTCTCTTCTAATCTCCTTTTTCTCTGAAGCTGATGTGATTCTTTCTTTTTTTTGTTCGGGAGTAGGTTTGGTCTCAGTTTGGAACATGAGGCTACTGAAGGTAGCGACATGCAGCTTGAACCAATGGGCGATGGATTTCGATTGCAATATCAAGAATATCAAGGAGTCGATTTCCAGGGCTAAAGAATCCGGTGCGGTTATTCGCCTCGGCCCAGAGCTTGAGATTACCGGCTATGGCTGCGAAGACCATTTTTTGGAACTCGACACAGTCAATCATGCGTAGGCTTGTGTTCCTGATAAATTAGTGCTCATATTTTTACACAATTCGATTGATAAATTTTTGTGAATTGTTTTGGTTTGCTATCTCAGACTGTGAGTTGCTTAATGGCTAGAAATACCGTTTTACTATTGTTTTCGAGTAAGCACTGAGATTGATACTTCTCCAGCTTATAACATAGCGAAAGAATGGATTTTTATAATAAGAAGTCAAATTTTACACTAAAACTGTGTAGCGAAAACATGAATTTTCCACACTGTCAATCATGCGTAGGCTTGCGTTCCTGAAAAATTAGTGTTCCTATTTTCACACAATTCGATTGATTGATTTGCTGAATTTTTTTGGTTTGCTATTTCCGACTAACTGCTAGAAATACCGTTTTGTTATTGTTTTTCGAGTAAGCATTGACATTGATACTTCTTCAGCTTATAACATTTAGCGAAAGCATGGATTTTTATAATAAAAAGTCAAATTTTATACTAAAATTGCGTGTGGGAAGACGCCTGATGTTTGAAACGTGGATTTGCAGGTGGGACTGTTTGAAAGACCTATTACTTGGTGACTGGACGGATGGCATATTATGCAGTTTTGGAATGCCTGTAATCAAAGGCTCGGAGCGTTACAATTGTCAGGTGCTCTGCTTGAACCGGAAGATTGTGATGATACGCCCCAAGATGTGGCTTGCAAATGATGGAAATTATAGGGAGCTTAGATGGTTTACAGGATGGAAGCAAAAAGAGCATCTTGAAGACTTCTTGCTCCCGGTAGATGTATCTGAGGCTCTGACACAAAAGACANGCTTGAGATTACCGGCTATGGCTGCGAAGACCATTTTTTGGAACTCGACACAGTCAATCATGCGTAGGCTTGCGTTCCTGAAAATTATTGCTCATATTTTTACACAATTCGATTGATTAATCTGCTGAATTGTTTTGGTTTGCTATCTCCGACTGTGAGTTGCTTAATGGCTAGAAATACTGTTTTGTTTTTTTTCGAGTAAGCATTGACATTGATACTTATCCAGCTTATAACATTTAGCGAAAGCATGGATTTTTATAATAAAAAGTCAAATTTTATACTAAAATTGCGTGTGGGAAGACGCCTAATGTTTGAAACGTGGATTTGCAGGTGGGACTGTTTGAAAGACCTATTACTTGGTGACTGGACGGATGGCATATTATGCAGTTTTGGAATGCCTGTAATCAAAGGCTCGGAGCGTTACAATTGTCAGGTGCTCTGCTTGAACCGGAAGATTGTGATGATACGCCCCAAGATGTGGCTTGCAAATGATGGAAATTATAGGGAGCTTAGATGGTTTACAGGATGGAAGCAAAAAGAGCATCTTGAAGACTTCTTGCTCCCGGTAGATGTATCTGAGGCTCTGGCACAAAAGACAGCCCCTTTTGGATATGGATATATTCAGTTTCTGGACACGTAATTTATATCCCTTGATATTTTTCCTTTTATCTTCCAATGATTTCTTCTTTTATTCCCATTTGGATTTAAGAGTGGAGTTGCGGTGTTCTTGTTCATTCTATCCGAAGTCTTCATTAAATGACTCAAGGATGTTTTGATTTGTTGATAAGCCATAAGAATGAGCATGACTTTTGTATAAAGTACATAATGTGACGAATTATCTTAATGGCGTTGATCTTGAAAATTGATAGTTCTAATCAGTTGGTTATATAACTTTCTTGCATTGTAGTTCTAAAATGCCCATGGGAAGCAGTCATGCTGTTGTTATGTCAACTGTTTTATGCGCTTGAGATTTTAGTCCTTGCTTGAATCTTGTCTTATAAGATTCCATGTACTTATTTACTCAGAGCTGTTGCAGCAGAAGTGTGTGAAGAACTCTTCTGTACCACGCCACCTCATGCTGAGTTATCCCTGAATGGTGTTGAGGTTCTTATGAATGCCAGCGGAAGCCATCATCAACTAAGAAAACTTGATCTACGCCTCCGTTCTTTTGTAGGTGCTACAAATATGCGTGGTGGAGTTTATATGTATGCTAATCAGCAGGGATGTGATGGAGGGCGCCTTTATTATGGTGAGTAGGATGCTCAAGTTGAGGTTTTGTGATGAAGCTTTTGCTTTATTTATGAAAGAACTTAAATAATTGTTCTTTTTACTGTTGTATATCTGTTTGACATGCATAAACGAATGACTATATTTTATCCCCCATTTTGTGGTTAAGGATCTTACATTTTTTCATTGAAGTGTAAGAATTTGAGGATTCTTGTTAAGTGACATCTTTTGGGCAGATGGATGTTCCTGTGTTGTTGTCAATGGAGATGTGGTCGGCCAAGGTTCACAGTTCTCCATGAAGGACGTTGAGTTGGTGGTTGCTCAGATTGATCTGGATGCTGTATGTTCTTAACTCAGTTTTTTAGGGACTTTCAAATTGCCTTTGCTTCAAAATGACTAGAGTTCAAATTGTTTGTTTTAGCAGATTCTTGAATCTTTTTGCATTCATTATAAAAGGGGAGTCTGCAAATCTAAGATAATCCCAATTATGAGAATATGCCCATTTAAAACCCATCTCATTCCTCGTTTGCTATTGATATCATTTCAGGTTTCCAGTCTAAGAGGATCTATTAGTAGCTTTCAGGAACAAGCCAGTCACAAAAAAAAGGTTTCATCAATTCAAGTACCTTACAAGCTTTGCCAGGCATTTAATCTCCAAATGTCCCTTTCGAGTCCAGTTAAGGTCAGTAGAAAAGTATCTGCACTTCACTTTCTGTCGATTTTGAACTCAACCAAGCATGAACCAGAGGTTAAGCCTTCTTCTTGTAAAAAAACTGGTTCAGTGTTTATTTTCAATTTTTATCGGTGACTCGTTTTCTCTATGAATTATTAGTAAACTTCTCAAAGATCTAAGAATTCTAACCTGCTGTAATCATATGATCTCCGAGTTGCAGCTCCATAGATTTATTTTCTGAATGCACATATTCAGATACGATATCATTCGCCTGAAGAGGAAATAGCCTACGGGCCTAGTTGCTGGTTGTGGGATTATTTGAGAAGATCTGGTGCTTCTGGTTTTCTACTACCACTTTCAGGTGGAGCAGATAGCTCTTCTGTAGCTGCTATAGTTGGGTGCATGTGTCAGCAAGTAGTAAGAGGTATTAAACACTTGGTTGTTTTGCAGTTTTATTTCGTTTAATCGGGTTTTGATATTAGTGGATTATATCCTTCTCCGGTTTTGAACGTAACAATCAAACCTTTGTTTCGTCATACTCCTCTCATTGTTCATTGAAATATAATCGAAAATGGGGACGAGCAAGTCATTGACTAAAATATTTCAAGAATTTTTGAACTGCCGAATTTAAGTTGGCTGTTTTAATTCATTTACATATGCAGATATCGAAAATGGGGACGAGCAAGTAAAACGTGATGCTATAAGAATTGGTCATTACTCTGATGGAAAGTTTCCAACTGACAGCTTGGAATTTGCTAGGCGTATATTCTATACAGTTTTTATGGGATCTGAAAACAGGTGAGTTTTATTTAATCCATATGTTAGTAAAAAATGTATCAACTTTACGTGCTAGATTCGTTAAGAGTTTTGCAGTTCCACATGCTTTAAAGAATCTGATTCATTCTTACACAAATTAGAATGCATTTGAACTGTTGAAGAGTCGCATCTGTTCAACAAAATTATTGTTTTGTGATTTATTTGCAGTTCGAGTACCACAAGAACAAGGGCAAAGATTCTCGCTGAAGAAATTGGATCCTGGCACTTGGATGTTTCCATTGATGCAGTGGTTTCTTCTTTACTCTCTTTGTTTCAGTCACTTACTGGAAAACGTCCTCGTTACAAGGTGCAAAGCATAAAATTCAGCGTTATATATGTGTATTGAGAAGGTATTATGTTTGCCAGGTTGATGGAGGATCAAACATTGAAAATTTAGGATTGCAAAATATTCAAGCCAGGGTGAGAATGGTCATAGCATTTTTACTAGCATCACTACTACCTTGGGTTCATGGTAAAACAGGGTTTTATCTAGTCTTGGGAAGCTCCAATGTAGATGAAGGATTACGTGGTTACCTTACTAAGGTACGATAATTATTAATCTCGAACATCATGGGATTTTGGACTAGGCATCATTTTTTATGTCATGATTTATGCAGTACGATTGTAGCTCTGCTGATATAAATCCAATTGGAAGTATAAGCAAGCAAGACCTTCGCAGTTTCTTAAGATGGGCTTCTACTAATCTTGGTTACTCATCTTTGGCTGATGTCGAAGCTGCTCCACCTACAGCTGAATTAGAGCCTATACGATCCGATTACACTCAGGTAATGACAAAATGTCCCACATCGAAATTGTGATTCGTTTATAAGAGGGAATGTGTACCATGGTAAATGACCTGTTCAAGTCTTTTACGGTATGGTTTCCTCCCCTTATACGTAATATCTGTGCAGATTCCCTTCATAATTTCAATCAGACTCTATAAGAAGTAGCTAATTATGTTAAGTTTTGCAGCTTGATGAGGTGGATATGGGAATGACATATGAAGAGCTATCAGCATATGGAAGATTGAGAAAGATTTTCCGTTGTGGACCCGTATCCATGTTCAAGGTTTGTTTCTAAACTAGTAAACTTAAACTGGTCTTCTAATGGTGTATTTTTGTGAAGAATTTGTGTTATAAATGGGGAAGCAATCTAACCCCGGCTGAAATTGGTGACAAAGTGAAACATTTCTTCAAGTACTATTCAATAAATAGACATAAGATGACTGTGCTGACGCCTTCTTACCACGCAGAGGTTTGTTGTCTGTTTGTTTTTTTGTTGTGTTTTTTTTCTCAGTATTTGTCGTTTTGGCAGAGTTACTCGCCTGAAGACAACAGATTTGATCTGAGGCAGTTTCTTTACAACTCGAGATGGCCATTTCAGTTTAGAAAGATCGATCAACTTGTGCACCAACAGCAGCAGAAGCTCAATGCTTTGCCTAGAATTGATGTAAAAGAGGATTCTGGAATGGGTATTGTAGCTGCTGGTTCGGGTAATCCAAGCGCTGGTGTCTAGTCCTCTTTCTTCTTTATTCCTTTTTAAGCCCACATGTTAATTATCACACTCCTTCAATACAAAATTGTCATTAGTCATGGCGTAGTCATGCAAGTCCTAAGAATGATATCGATAAATATTGATAGTGAATACATCGCTACTCTATTATATCAACGGTATATTGAAAAAATCGTGATCCGTATGGTATATCCATCCAAAAAATAATATATATTTAGAATCTACGAAATATAAAAATTAATAATAAACTTAAAATTTTATTATTTTACAAAATGATACTAATACAACAACCTATATAATCAAATGTGTAACACTATAAATCATACAAACCAGATTAAATAACAAAGCATAAAAACATATTATACATAAATTAACTACACAAAAAGTAATAAAAAAAATTAATGTATACAAATAACATAAAAATTAAATAAACAAAAAATGATATATATTAAAAACGAAAATCGTAACAAGCATGTATAATTATGATAGGGTAACACTAAAAATAATATCGAAATTATTCTAAATGATAAAAAACATATCCAACCTCCACTATATTGGTGGGAACCAATTTTTAATATATTGAGTTTCCGAAAGTACCCTCACCTTCATTTGTGGAATTGGATTTGAGGAGAGTAAAATTTTGCAGCAACACTCTCATGTACGGTTGCTGCAAAAAATATCATTACTTTTTCGTTCGTTTTATTTTTGTCATTAAATAACTTTGCTTTACAAACATAACACTGATTGACAGTTTCAATGGACAGCTTTTTTGATAGGTTAGTTTCTATAAACTTTGAAACCGACCTCTTATTGTTTTTTATATAAAAAAATAATAAAAAGATGATGACAAAGCACAACTTTTAATTTAAAAAAAATCGTAGGTATAGAAACCGAACTATATAAAAAACATGTCATTTCAATCTACAAATCAATATTATATTGTAAATGTAAATTAATTGAGGAAATGGCATCTTTGGTCCTCATAGTTTGATCATTTTGGCAAATTTAGTCCTCCGAGTTTATTTTGGCATTTTTAGTCCCCGAATTTTGAAAATTTGACAAAATCGATCCTCCTATTTTGTAACATTTGGCAAAATTGGTTCTCAAATTTCATATTTAGTCATCCAAATGAAATCGAACAAAATCGGTCCCCGTAATTTGATCATAATGACAAAATTAGTCCTCGTATTTTATAAAAACGAACAAAATTGATCCTCCTAAACCCTAACAAAACCCTAACTCCGTTAAAGTTTTAATTTGCGCCCCTAAGCAAATAAAGCTCATATTTGCGGTTCCGAGAGGGTACAACTTTATCCCAAATTCTGCACACCATTTCCAAATCTGCACGCCATTTCCAACTCTATAATGCTTGGGTTTCAAGAACTTCATCAGAACGGTGTACATTCCTTCGTGACCGGAGCTAGCAAATAAAGGTACGCCCCGTAATGTGATTCAAACAGGGTTTCTACACCCGATTTATTGCAGTCTAATTCTATATCGGAGCTTCTTTCTGACATATTTGCCTGCCATTTGATATTTATTGATTGAATGTTTTATTGATTTTGCTTGATTATGTTAAAAAAATGGATATTCCTCGTTTGGGTTCTTGAGAGTGGTCTCGATTCAATGAATTTGAATTTTAGTGAGGTTTACTGATTCAGAACATCATTAAAAAATGGTTTTTGGAACTCTTATGGTATCCTATCATGGTAGTTTGTGATAATAATTATTTTACATTATATAATGAAATTTGCTGAATGATTTTCGTGTTTGTTCCGCTATTTCTGTCGACAACTTGAGTTTGTAGTTCTAATTTCATCAAAGCAGGGATGTCACTTTATTTTGAATTGTAAATCTTTTGATAAAACAATGAATTGGTGGAATATTCAGCATCACAGCTTTCTCATGTACAATGTGGATTTAGCCTATTTATCCCTTCCGTTACCTTATACATGTAGTTGTATTGTGTTGTGTGCTTTGATCCACCTTAAATTTGGTATATTACAGTCTCTAGAAACTTCAGACTATTGGAGGAACTAGAGCGTGGTGAAAAGGGGATCGGGGATGGTACTGTGAGCTATGGAATGGACGATGGAGATGACATTTATATGCGATCATAGACTGGAACTATTATAGGTCCTCACAGTGTAAGTTTCATCTAAAACATGTCACAATTAGCCTGTCTTGTTATTAGACATATTTAGATAATGATATAATTTCTCTTTTGAATTTTGTTTATAGAGTCCACTTTCATATAATGGAAATCAGTTCAGAAGATTGGTCAAGTGACGATGAAGAAAATTATGTGCTCCACAAATTCATCGACAGTGATTATACAGATGATGAAAGTATGCATGCAAATGTTACGGATGACGAGTTGCACGATGTTCCGATCAGTGAATGTAGCACATTTGCAAATCCGACAAGTACATCAAATTCCTTTCGCAAAAGAAAAATGATCTATGACCCGACAAATGAACTTAAGCCAAAGGATGTTGTGTAAGTCATATATTTTATGTTCTATATGACAAACACTCATCAATTTTTTCTTGTGCAGGAAGGGTCTTTGCTTTGAAACTAAAATACAAGCCAAAAATGCCCTTGAAGATATGTGTATTAAAAACGACATTGAATATCAATTTGTGAAGAACGACAAAGTTCGATTGGTGATACGATGTAAGGGAACTCTACAGCGTAAGTGTCCATGGTACGTGAGTATTTCAATGCGAGATAATGATGTGATGTGGTGTGAAGGCTGTCATGGCACACGGGCCACATTGTCATCGAAAGACAATGAACTCATCTGTTACGTCCTCTTGGGTGGCCAAAAAATATTATCAAATATATTTGGGGAACCCTAATTTATCCGCCAAGGACATGTTTGCCGAGTTGAATAGTTCGTACAAGCTCAATTTGGGAAAACACAAGGTTAGGAGGGCAAGAGAAGAGGCCCTAAGGCTTGTACGTGATGGATCTCGTGCTCCTTTTTCTGAGATTCGTAGGTACTGTATGCAATACCTACTTTCCAATCCGGGGTCTACGGTTGTGGTTAAAGAGAAAAACTGTCGNCTGATTTTGTCAATTATAAAGTTAAGAGACTTAATCTGCCACAATTGTCAAAGTAGAAGAACTAAAATTGTCAAAATAGGAAACTACGAGAACTAAATTTGCGCGTCGCCCAAATTAATTTAGTGATTTAAATAAAATCAAATAAAAAATAATATTATTTTTTATTATAATAATATATAACGCTGTTAGCTTTATCAAAAAAAACTCCTCAAATTAATGTGGCTAGCTGGAGAAGACAACCAGACAATGTACTGCCCTGCAGAACCATCCATCAATTACTATTACTTTTTGTATATATATAAAGCAGCCAAAATAAGCATCAATTACTCCTACATATTTTAATCATTATTCATGCTTTGCTACTTTTTCATTGCTTTATAATGCTAATATATATTTATTTAATATGAGAAAATATATTTGTGATACCTGAAATTTATATAAAAATCAATTTATGTTTTATCATTTTAGTCACACTTGATCAAACTCCTAGATTTGTGTTTACATTTAATATGGATTGGTTCGAACGATATAATATTATATTATATTTTTTTCAACGATTCAAACCTCTAAGTCGAACTCGAGCATGAATTGAATCTCGCATCATCGATTCATTAATTTTGAAGTTGAATTTATCCTCGAACCAAATTTATTATATTTTTCTAATTTTGTTAAAATATATTTAAATAAATAATAAAAAAAGATATATTAACAATGTTACCATTTTTATCTAATTTGGTAGTATTTTATAAAATCTGTATTATTTTCTGGAGATCTAGAAAATATTTTGATAGTTATTAAAATTATTATATTAGATTAATTATATCAATTTAAATTAAATACCAACAGTTTCTGTCTAGTCTCTTCTCTATGTATATTGTATAATATAACACATATATCCACACCATAAATGAGTTGCCTTGTCTGCATTGATTTTCACTTTGCCCATTTACAGCGAGTTTCTCCGGCGGCGGTATGGATCAGAAACGGCGATTGGCGGAGGGGAGGGACAAGAGACGACGACCGTACGATGAGAATGGACGTAAAGACAGCGAGAAGCATGTTGTTTACAGAGGTGTAAGAATGCGGGCATGGGGAAAATGGGTTTCCGAGATCCGAGAACCCAAGAAAAAGTCTCGGATCTGGTTGGGTACATTCGCCACCGCAGATATGGCTGCTCGAGCACACGATGTGGCGGCGATGGCCGTGAAAGGAACCTCCGCCGTACTTAACTTTCCAGAAATAGCCCATTTACTCCCACGCCCAGTTACATCCTCTCCACGTGACATCCAGGCAGCGGCGACTAAGGCGGCATTGTTAAACCAACCACCTGAGAATTCACCGTCGCCGTCACCGTCGTCGTCTTCGGTAGTTAATTCGGATTTATCGAAAGCGCCGGAGGAGTTGGAGGAGATAGTTGAACTTCCGAAGCTGGGAGGCTTATTTTCCGGCGGGGAATATTTGATTGTGGGTGAAAACTCCGGTTGGGAATACGACGATTACGATCAGCCGTGGTTTTTCAATAACGAAGACATGGATGGATTATTAAGGAAGCATCCATTCCCATTCCC
This sequence comes from Utricularia reniformis, assembly GCA_009725065.1. Taxonomy (NCBI): domain Eukaryota; kingdom Viridiplantae; phylum Streptophyta; class Magnoliopsida; order Lamiales; family Lentibulariaceae; genus Utricularia; species Utricularia reniformis. The sequence continues at coordinate 1,234,414 of RWGZ01000970.1, forward strand.
AATTCAACCAAGTAAATTCCTCTAGTTTTTTTACACAACTATTATTTAAATAAATGTTTATTTTCAAATACAAAACTTTATTATTTTTAACTTTTTAAAAACTAAAATATATTGTAATAAGATGAAAAAATACGAGAGTGTGATGTGATGCTACTAGTATTTATTTCACTCAATTGTTTTTTATATTGATACATAATTTTGAATTGATTTTTCACATTTTCAAACATGACTTAACCAATTCAATTAAAACTGAAATGTATCATATAATATATAAATAAATTTTGGGGATAATTTCACACATAATTAACAAAATTGAGATACATAATTTGTAAATTGAATAAGCAAAAAATGAAATTTATGTGTTAAATATAGATAATAAAAGTCTAATACCATTTTAAATAATATACATTATATGAGTTTAAATATAATTTTTGTTTATTTTTTTTTAAAAAATTATATCATAATGTACATTTTTATGATTATTTTCAAAATATTTCTTCAATATTACAACTTTGTTTTGTATTATCTTGTAATTTATTTTCATATAATTTTAAAATTGGAAACTTTAGAATCAATAACATAACTCTTATAATTTTTTATAATTAATAAATATTATGTAAAACAAATTCTATTTATTTCTTAAAACATTACATAGTCACTTATTTTCTAATAATTTTTCATAGTTTAAAAATTTATATATTTTTATATAGCATTTTTATTCCAAAATTTATAATCTTATTTATTATTTTATTCTGATTCTATTATCTATAATAAATTACAATTATATATATACACATACACATATATATTATATTTATATTTTAGAGACATCGAAAACCCGACATATCTATTGTTGCTGCGTCGATGCACCTAAACATCATAGTTTTAAGGTGCATTGGTTTATTGATTTATTTCCTGAAAATTGATTTTTTATTTATGTAATAACTAAAAATGTTAACCCATCAACATTCAAAAGTAGCAAAGTTTAAGAAAGTGATCACTATTTTATTAAGTTGCAATTATGGAGTGGTTTGAGTGCAATTAGTGTATCTGCGTTTAGACTTATTGAATACCATATTTAATAGAATTCAAGCCAAGAAAAAAGGAATTTTAAATAATTTTTTTAAAGTTTATAAGTAAATATAAAATAAGTAGTTTATGTATTTAGAATGATAAATGATAAGGTATTTAAATTTTAAAGAAATGAAAGAAAAGGGCTTTCGCCAGCTAAGAGATGCACGTGCAAATAAATCAACAACTGCATTACATCTTTTCCCCTACCCCTACAAATTCATTTTATATTGAAAATCTTTATTCGATAATAAATTCATTGTTTTGTGGGGCACAATAAATAAAATTATAAATATAGATAGATGATGCAGGTACATTGCACCCAAATATTAAATTAATAAAATATTTTTTAATGAACTTGATATGTCTAGTCAATGTAATTTCTCAACTATAACATTCATTTCACTCACTTTTATTTATTGTAAAAATATCTTCACATTTGATATTACCATAATAACAATACCATTGGGGGCATATATCATTTAAAATCTCCAAAGTTTGTAAGAATTAACAAATTTAATTTTTAATATTTCTTAAATTTAGTCTTCAAAGTTTTCGAAGACAAAACTAGTTTGATCAAATCTTGTTTTTTGGTAAAATTAGTCTTCATACTTTGTGATTTTTGACAAATTTAGTTTTCAAAGCTTAATATTCTAGTAAAATCGATTTTCAAATTTTGGGAATTAATTTTGTCACATAAAGATATAATTTGCCAAATTTTAGAAACATTAAAAACCATTTTTGTCAAAATTATCAAAATATGTGGATTATGGATACCAAATTAAATTTATCAATCACAAAGCTTTTTTAATCTAATATATTGTTAAAGATACTATTGTTTGAAAAAACCAATTAGTAATTTTTATCCTTAGTTTTATAGTTGAAATCAACTTCTAGAAATTCAACAAGTTAAAAGTAACTGGAAAAATATGAATATATTACAAATTTGGCCTACAAACATCCTTTGGAAGTCACCTCATTACTTGAAGAGACAAAGCTTGTGTGTGTGCCTGTACTATCATCTATGTAATAATATGGCCAAAACTGTTTAAACACAGCAATGTTTTCATAAATAGTACCATATTTTATTTTTATTTTTTTTTAAAAAAACATTTATTAATTTGTTAGGATTGAACCCGAAAAAACCGGAAATCAACCCTAAGACCCAGTATCCGCATGTTCAAAAAAATACCGATCAAGCATGATATTTGATATAACGTACAACATCATGTATGAAAACATTGACAAGATAGACTTGTGTCAAAGAAGAAACTGAAGAATAAAGTTCCCAAGCCAAACACATAAGCAATGACATTATAACATTAAATACCCGCTGAAATGGTAGGAGTAGGACACAAAAATTGTTCCTACAGACAAAACTCTTGCAACTTTCCTGGAAATCATAATTACCTTCATTGTCAACGAGGCAAATAAAATTGATTTGCTTAGAGATGACTTGAGGCTAATGATAAGGATTCTTCCTTGTTGCTCGGCCTCGTTTTGACACGCTAGTTTTCTGCATAAAGGTGTACAAGATGTTACAGGGGCAGCTTGTTTGTTACAGCTCGTTAAATAAAATACGTACCGATTTTGTCTTCTTTGTTTTGCCACGGATTCTATTCTTTGCAGGCTTCAATTTGTAAATCCTAACCATCCAATGTTGAGTTGTGAATACCTGACACAAAAGAAAAACCAACAAGACCAGCAGATTAAGTGCATCACACAGAACATGCCAACAAAACCATAATTCATGCACTTAAGAATGGAAAAAGAATGCTTCATGAAATACCTCTTCAAAGTGGGTGAGCTTGAAATACTTCTTTCCTATTTCAGTTTGCCTCACCCGGTCAAATCCTCTACCATCGGTCTCTACAAATCTACAAGAGAAACTCCGTAGTTGAGAAATGGAAAGTATGTGAAAATCTTAAAAAGAACATTTAAGTGTACCTGTAGAAGGAAAGTTTGTACATAAGGCAATTCAGCATGGTTGGGGTGGCCTGAGAATCTATCCGATACTGACCATCTTTCTGTTGAGACCACAATAGATGAAATGTTAAACCAAAGGCCAGTTTCAAGTCAGAAGAAAACATCGTTCATGTAATATCTAAAATACAGCTCCTAGACGTGCTAGTAAACAAGTCTTTTCACATGCTGCAAAACATGAGGCGAATGGACAAGAAAGGAACTGATGGAAATGAGCTAAATGATAGAAATACTGACCAAATAATCAGGCTCCTTAATATGAGGAAATACACCTCCACCTATGCGAACCATCCATAGAAACTTGTTAATATCATCGCTAGGATATCCAACAAGACCTGAAAGTAGGAAAATTAGAATAAAAATTATATTCTTGACATATCATCTAGCTTTTACAAGTAGCCGACCATGAGACCCAACCTCCGAAAACTACAAGAACATATTTCACATCTAGAGACTTGAATATATCCCAAGCTGCTTTCTCAGGTGATGACATAGCAGTACCAACGGTTGCAATGTGCGTATTGTTCCAGGTATTGTTATCCACTATAACTGTTCGATTGGCCATGGCGGTTGTTTGGTAGCCATAATCCCACCAGGAGGCAACCTGAGAAGAAGCAGGAGATTTTCAAAAAATAAAATATGCATTAGACACTAATGTCACCATCGAAGAACGACTATGTAAGCTGAATATGATGTAAACAGTTCAATTTGGACATGCTGAAAGCAATGGAAACAACATGATGAATGGTACGACAAACCAATAGAGATAACCATGAAAGATGAAAAGAAAAATACAGACAGATAAAATGTGGAAAAGAAGAGCAGCATCAGCATGAAGATATCTTTTGAGCAAGTATAGCACTAAACACTGGGATGCCTGTGGGAGATGCATTGCAGGTGGTTATCACAAAATCCCAGTTAAGCCACGATGGCATTTGAAGATATTATTTCATGAATAAATGAAAAAAATACAAAAAGTTGTAGTTGTAGTTGCTAGATGCATAGCAACAGAGATATAAAATGTTTCACAGAAGTTAGTGGAGAACCAAGATGCAGAATCACCATTCACCTTATCATCAACCTCAGTGTTATGATTCAACCAAGCATATGCTTCCCTGAAGTCATCAAAGACATGAAGTCCATCCTGAGAACGAGATGTTAACACAATAGAAGGAGCTGAATAAGCCTCAGAGGCAGCCCAGACACTATGAACCTGTAAAACGTTTTAGAAGTCAAATAGAGGCCAGTACCGCCCAGAGATATGGTATATAGAAGCAAGAGTGCAAGACTACCAAAAGTGATCTAGCCACCAAATACATTCTTAGCATTTCAATCACGTATAATGAAAAAAATTGTGAAAGCAGCAAATCTTGCAGATAGCGTATTTGTAATGAGATTATTACCGGAAGGTAATCACAACAGAGTATGTCTAAACATAACCTTTCAGAGAGAAACCGGTTCATTCAGGAATAACATTTTAGTAAGTAAATTATGATAAAAAGAGCAACTTCAAAAGGAAAGCATAATAACCACACAGTTCACTTTTCGCAGTGGTGATGAAAATTTATTCAAATTTGAAAAAAACTACAAAAACATGATGGATTTTAAAAAATATTCATAAAAGAATCATACCACATAAAATGAACCCAGCAAGACAAGTAGCACTATTGCAACTAAAGAAGCCTCAAATGGCAAGAGCAGAAGTTTCTTTTCAAGCTGATCAGTGACGGATGTGCTTCCTGATTTTTCCCTTTCCTTCTTTTTAGATTTTCTTGAAGATATTTCCCTCAAAGTGTCTTCCGTTTTCTCAGACTTTGCCTTCAAGGCAATGTCTGCGGAAACTTGACTGCTATTCCCTGCCTTAAGAGATAAAAAGCTCAAAAATTTCAATCCCAAGGTTCGTCTAATATTGACAATATCTGTAAAATTGGTAGTATGCTCACATTGACGCTAGAAGTTTGTCTGGCCATAGGAAACTGAAACTTAATGGATCTAGTGAAAACATCAAAAGCTTCAGAAAGAGCTATTCCAGACATTATACAGGCTGCAGGAGCTAGTACAAGCATTAGGCGTACCTACATATCATTAAAATATGCTAATTATATGAGAACAATGACAGTATTTGCGAAGAGATGTTTTCAAATGCGCACCATGACACCAGAGAAATATACTGATGTAACTATATAAAGGACAGCAAAAGAGCTAGCATCGGATAGTGGCAAAAAGCAAGCCTGCAAGAATCCATAGCAGAAGGGATGAAGCAATAAACATGGAATATACTAAAGGACTGCCTAATTAGCATAAACTGGAAAAAATGGTATCAAGAACCTACAATGATACCAGCTGGAACCAAAAAAGCCAAGACATTGATGTCCATAAAGTAAGAAGGCCATGTAGGAGGCTGGTGTTCACTGACACTAGCAATAATAGGTATATATTTGCTTGCGTACGTTCTGTCCCAACATGGCATATAAAAAAGGGAAAAATTGTTAGATAGGAGGCTGAGAAAACATAGATACAGTAACGCAAGCCAACTTCCTAAAAAGGGGTGACCCCATAAAATATGAACGCAAATCCCAAAAATTCAGAATTTGATTACACAATCAATACAGCAGCACAAGGTAAAATATATTGGTCCAAAATGTACACCCCACTTTACAAAGACACACTACGGTACTCCTTAATATATCTTGGGTCAAGAACACATTAGTTACGATTTAAACTTTTTTAGGAATAAACTTATTTTGAATCACAAGAAGATGTTGATTCTGCAGGGCATGTCATCAATTTTGATCCAATGTTGCAAGATACTTTATCTCGTTGCAAGAATGATAAGAACATGAAATAAGTTAAGGATAATACTAATTGCTTAAAACTTGTCAATTAACAAAATAATAAAAAAATAGCACTGGATTAGCCTGATAATCCAGCCTATCCACCACCATGAGGATGTGTAAACATGATATCGTTCTCCCGTGAAACAAAATTATTCGAATCTGAACACAGGGTCTTCTATTTATCAAACCTAATCATTAGTGAGAAATCATCAGAAACCTTAAGGGATTGATTACCTAATATTCAGGTGGGCCTGACGTGATTCCTAGGGTAAATTATTATAAGTTATGTGAAAATCACAACCGCAGTTATCCTAGCATAACAATCAATAGTGGCAGACATTCAGTTTTGAAAAGATGCATGATCTTCCCAGGGAATGGAGAACAAGTTTTTTAAAAGCAATTCGACAGGAAAGATGTACATAACTCGCCGCAGGAAACTCCAGAAGCATTCAAAAGAAACTTACGGATCAAGAAGGCTCAGGCTTCTTCCACTCCATCCTTTCGTTGGGCTGGAAGCTACCAATGCAATCAGGATAGCTAAAACAGCAACACAGACTATCCTGAACAAAGTAAAATAGCAATTAGAGAAAATAAAATACAGCCATAGCAAAATAATACACAAAACATCATTTCTTAAATATAGTAGCATCCATAGGTAGAATTCCAGAATATAATACATGTCATGCCTTATCAGAAATAAAATAATATTAGAAGATATTTCACTCAGCCATGAAGTATTCAATCATTTAGATACAGTCTCATTGTAGAGGTGAAGAATATACTGATACTTCTATCAAAACATGAATCAATTGAGCTTACATGCCAACCGATACAACAAGAGTAACAGCAACTTTGAACATTTGAGGAGTAAGGATCCTTTTGGTGTAATAAACGAGAGCCACAACATGTATGATAATGAAAACCTGCACATGCCACCAGGGAAAATATTTTCAAGAAATTCACAAATTAGAGTTGCGTCATCATTTATAGGATCATCATTGGAAGAGAAATAGCCCAGCCAAACAAAACTAAACAATAATAAACAGAATACAATTCATTTATACTCAATTCGAGCAAAGAACTATCAGTCATGTGGATGAACAAGCATGAGATGAAAACCAACAAATTCATCTAGTATCCTCACAATTTTAGGAGCACAATTGAAATTAATGGCATATCACAACTTCACAAATTCGATTCAGGATGAATAGTTGTAAGAGAGCATCTGGTGCCTATTATAGAACGCCAGTGACCAAAATGAAGTGGATTAAGTTCTTGTTTTAGCTATAAGTTTGACGCCAACCCAAAATATTTCTGAATCCATACAGTGCACAAAACCAGAGTTTGGATGGGATGTCTTCATTTGGTCTTATTTTCGCATTTGATGAAAGCTGTTCACTATGCTCAATTCTGTGGGAGAAACTATTAAATCAGCTTGTAACAGCAATATAACAGAAAGGTCATCAAAATTATATTGCTAAAACTTATATGATTCGTAAAACTGTCCTCTACATTCGAGTTGACCAAAAACAAGCTCCCTAAGCTTTGATTCTAGAGTAGAGTACAAGACCGAGCAGGAACAACTCTGCCAACCTGTTCGAAACTCCTAATGTGCATACCATGTCATCACATGCCAATTTGATGAAAAATTGAGAGAAATGGCCTTTTTCGAAATTAAAAGATCACTTCACACTAGGAACACAGATTTCTGAGTGTATTTTTCATCCAAACTTGAATAAATACACTTACAGGAATTATAAAAATTAAACAAAACTATTACATACAAAAGCAATGTAAAGGATTATATTCAACTTACCAAAAAGGAAGCAAAATGTTCAGATGTCATCACAGCATTGAAGCCAACAACAGGCACCAAAGCTGCTAACAATGTTCCCAAAACAACCTGCAAATTTAAAAGATATTGATGATGATGACAACAGAGATCAGACAAGCTCAAATAGATATCCCAAGCGGTACAAATTATGCCTGGTTGTAAAATGGAAAATTAAAAATCTTTCCCCACAACTTCCCCACGTAACCAAAAACATCAATTAATATGACAAATAACCAAAAGCCTCAGAACTGTTAAAGGCAAGACAAGAAATCTAAACTAAGGGCTACATCTTCTGGTCTACTGAATAGTAACATATATTATTAAGTTTAGTATAAACATAACGAGGACCAGTGGGTAAAAGGGATTTCTCAGAAAAATAATCAGAGATTGAATTACAAGAAATTCAGTATATCCATGACGCCTCTACAAGTTTGATCCAACACATATTTCAAACCTCAAAATCGAATAAGATTTGTTTTCAAAACTACCATTCCAGTAAAATAAAAAGCCCACCGAAAAAAACATGAATAGTTGATTCCTGATTAAAGGAAAATAAAACCTGAGTACACTGGGAAACAGGTTTCACACCTTACTAAGCAGTTTTATATTTTATGAGCTCAGTTTATCGATTTTATTTACATTTCTTCCAGTTTGACATAAGTTAACCGTGTACATGCTATGCAAAATTACAAAATGAGCACAAAACCTGGTGTTGTATACTCACCAGGGGAGCATACGCAATATAGAGACGTGAAGAATAGCGGCCAGTTATTATGCACATAAGCACATGCATCGGAATTAGATTTATGATAAACGTGTATCCTCCCCACGAGCAAACCTAGGCAGTAAGATATACAATAACATAGAAATTTTAAGAGAATGCATATAGAAAGCTACTTAAAAATAATAAGCAGCTACTTTTACCATATAAAAGTATGCTATTGCATTTAGAGTGGCGTAAAAAAGGGATCCCGTATTCAACGTCTGCAATAAAATAGAATATCAATGCATCATAAAACAGAATGTATGGTACATGGGAGCTTCATAGAAATGATAGAACACGGATCAATTAAAATGATCCCGGCATCCTAATTATATTGCACCGTCTCAAACACTTCTACACATCAGAATATCTAACCATATAATTTCAATAAGTGGATGAAGAAATTCTATTGCATGTTCAGGAACTAATTGGGATTCAAATAAAAACAACACCTTTACATAAAGATAGAAAGTGAAGATCAAAGCAAATATAGCTACTGCTTCATTGTCATAGCTTCCTGCCACAGATCGAGAGATGTAAGAAGGAACCTGCAGAATAAAAGTTATGAATGCGTGATACAAATACTATTGAACAACAGAGAACAATCTGACAGCTCGAAGATTCTAATTACATGTGGAAATGTTTAGTTGGGGTTTGAACAGCTAAATAACAAAAAACCGTTCAAGAATAATGCAGTATTTTCATCTTTGAGCTATGCGGTTCAATATTTCACACTTTTCCAGTGGGTTTGTGATATGTTACTAAAATAAACATTTTTAGAAGGTATCATCTTACGCTCCCTATCTCAAGCACTAACTAAGATTTGCTCAAATTTCGTTAAATCAGTCAAGAAGGTAGCCAAAGTTCCTCATAGGTCTTCAAAATTCAAGTGAACGGCTGCAACCCATGTAGAAAAATGTACAAGTTTCTTCGGTAAGGAATTCCATAAAAGCAAGTTAAAATTGAATTTTTTTCATTTTTTAAGAAAGATGGAAGAATATCAAATATAATAAATTACTACGAAATATACTAATTTCTCAACTATATTCTGGGTAATAAACCTGTACAACATCTGAATATGAAAAATTATAAGCAACAAAAGATGAAAAAATTACCATAGCCAATAGAGCTGCAGAGGTTAATCCTGCACCAACTCCTTTAACTTCCTAGAGAATGAAATATATAAGAAACGCACCTTTACAGACCAATATTCTCATCAAAGCCATCCGATTATTTTGCATATATAGCAAATATGTAAAACCTTAGTCAGAAGGTATGCTGCCCAAGAAGCAAAGGCTGAAAAGACGGGGGCAGTAAACACACAAACAGTTTCCACAGAGAGAGGAATGTTGAATAAATTAAGTATCCTGCAAAAAATGACAGCAAATTGAATAAATCATATCCAAATAATTTTTAGGAAAAAAATTAAAAAAAAAAAGAGATAACAGAAGATGATAAATTCTTAGCCCATAGTGACAGAATAAAGAGCAACTGCCACAATATTAAATTGTCTAGCAACCAAAATACCTTCTTGATAAAGTATAAAAAAGGAATCTAAAGTACTCACCACCATAATGTGCCAGCAGTCAATGTAAGTCCAGGATAAACAGTTCCCCCAATCACACGTCCTAGAGGATACCTATACGAAAAATAGTTAAAAGTTGATTTAGTTTTGTCATATAAATTGCAATCCAAATACATTAATGACCCTTTTCTATCATAACCAAACACAGGATATTGCAGCTGTTACCAGGTACGATCATCAAACCAATTCCAAAAGTCATAAACTCCATTCTTTGTAAGATACTGCAATAAAGAAAAACTGTGTTGGCTTCTTGGAAATATTCAAAAAACAGATGGTATTGTTTCGCACCGCAGGAAAAAAAGCATTAAAGAGGAACCCCATCAAATATATCCAAATTTAAAGTTGGGAAACAGGGTTTCGTCTATGCTTTGCATTTACACGATACAGCAAGAAATTCAAATCTGACTGAGATCAAATAGCCTCCCATGCATCATAAAACTATGGTCCACCGATATTTCATCTCACTTAAACTAAGTAAACAGAAACATTCATACCTGAGTGACTCTATAATTGAAATAAGGATCAAACTCGTGAATCACACTCTCGTACTTAATCACCTGCTCAAAAATAAGCAAAAAAGCATAATCACATAATACCTAGTGCAATCCGATTACAAAAAACGAGATTTACGAGGAACTGTCAGCAAGACTTATTATCATCCGTTCTTCAGTTAGTAAAGTGGATCCGGCAATTTTATACAGATAAAAAATTGAGTAGCTGACGGAGAAGAATTGTACCGAGAAGAGACGGATCGAGAAGGCGAAAACGCCGATAAGCAAGAGAACGAAGAAGGAAAGCACATTTCCAAAAGCATTTCGCACAGTCTTCGCATGAACGTCCTCAACCGCCATCGACGGCGGTTTTTCAAGCTCAACCTTTCCTCGTTAACAGGGAGTAAGGTCACAGTAGCCCGGACTCTAGTACGACGACTTTGCTCGTAAAAACATCGAACGGGTTTTAGACTAGTTACTTTTTTTAATGAGTAAAAAACTAGTCTGCATCAACAAGGGAAAAGAAACTTTTTGGCGCATTGGACCAGGTTGGACACATTCGAAATTTTTTTTTTCATTTTTTTAAAATATGTATATATTTTTTATCATTATTATATTTTATTCGAATAGATGTTATTCTGAAATATTTTAGATTTTTTGAATAATAATGATCATATTTGGAGAGAAAATGTAAAATGTTTGTTCTCGTTTATGATTTTTATTAAATTTTTATTTATTAATTTATCATATAATTAACATGTCATATTAGATACTATACTAATAGTATCAATTAGAGCTGTTATTCGATCCGAACGAAGCGAATGTGTTGTGTTCATTTTCCTTTATATTTTTATTCGAATGTGTTCAAGTTTGTTCATATTTTATTCCAACGTGAAAATATGTTCGAACATTGTTCAAATTATTAAGTGAATGTTTATGTTCGTTCGAATAGCTTGTTCGAACATTGTTCATACGATTTGTTCGAACATGTTTGTACTATTTGGCGAAATTCATCCAAATGGTTCTTCATGTTCTAACTCATCCCCATTTTCTGTAGAAATTGGTTCTTCATCAAAAATAATAACTTCATCCAAATGGTTCACTGACGGTGATGAACATTCGTCTTGTTCCATATTTGACATTTTGAGAGTTTTGTAAAATATCAAATGTCTTCTCTTTTAAGTCTTTTGAAGTGATTCCTGCCGACGTTAGAGTTTTAAACTTAAATAATATAATAATCTATTATAATAAAAAATAATTTAAATAATATATTTGTTCACGAACGTTCACATTTGTTCACGAAAATGTTCATATTCGTTCAAATTATAAACGAACAAAATATAATGTTCGAACAATGTTCATATTTTTATTCGAACGAGCGGACACAATCACATACGAATCGAACACATATTGTTCACGAGTTATTCAGATCGTGTAACAGCCCTAATATCAATCTTCATGTTTTTAAGGTTTTTAAGTATCTACATATTACGTATCTGACAACCTAGGTGAAAAATGGCTTATTCGTCCTATTAAATTAATTGTGGTTGTCCGCTTGCCGATCATTTACCTGAACGCTAAACACCGCGATCCAAGTATGCGGTAATTTTAGAACACAATCTCATTTTACAATTAATTTTTTTATATAAATACCCCCAAGGTAGGTTGGGCGATCTTGTACAATATAAACTAAGTACAACAATATGCATAAGCTAAGCGGATTTAATAACTGAACGAATACACTAGGAGTCGTCTTATTACGGAAACATCTCAATTTTCAAAGATACGTTGGAGAAAGGAATGTGGAAAAAATATATAGACAATGAGTTATTATATTTTTTGAGTGTAGAGGTATCAAGGAGTTAATGTTACAAAATGGCAAGTAAGTAAAAATATCATAAATTTGATCCATGTTTATGAAAACACGATCTAACAAATCAACTTACAAGAATTCAGTGGATTGATTTCTTTTCTCAAAGCATGTAATTGTAGTCTCCATTGTGCTTCTCTCTTCACTTTCAATCCACCATGATTCGAAAGCTTCGCAACACCTATTACGTATCCTGATCGCAATGACAAAGTTGATGTGTTCAAGACCATTTGGTACTTCCCAGTAGCTCTGCTACCCTCCCTTTGTTGCTTCAAGATAGTTTCATTCTGCTGCTCTTTCATATGCCTCTTCCCATTTTGTTCAATGGTGTAGTTAAAGCTATCCATGATCTTCTTTGCTTCAGTAACAAATCCAATTGCTCGCCATGCATCGGCAACAAGCTGTTTCGTTCTCTTCCGAGGATGAATACCTTTTGCTTCCATTATGTGAAGAATTTCTTCTGCTTTCCATGGCTGCTTTGCTTCTCCAAATCCCCAAATGAGAGTTTCAAAAGTTCTCGTGTTTGGAGATATGTCCATTGCACACATTTTCTCATATGCATCAAGGGCACATTCCATTTTCCCTGCATTGCACCAACCCGCAATGATCGTGGTGAATATTATCACATTCGGATACACACCGGAGCTTCCCATTAGTTTCAGTAATCCTTCGGCTTTTCCGGGTTCTCCAGCTCTAACATACCCTTTTGCAAGAATGCTGAAGGCATGAACATCCGGCTCCATATCTGCTTTCGCCATGTCGTCGAATATCTCTTGGCATTTGTTCATCATACCACTGGAACTCCAGGCATTCATGATAGTACTGTATGTTACCACATCAGGTTTCACACCAAATTCTTCCATTAACGAAAGTGCCTGTCAACGAGGAAAAAAAGTTCATACTTATAGTGTTAAACTCTACTCGAATCGAACTTAGTGTTGTGATCGATAAGCCAAGAAAGAGATAACTAAACATTACCTTATTAACGCCATTAGAGTCGTTGGTGGCGAGATATCCTCCCATGAGTGAGTTAAAAATTACAAGATTTGGCTTCACAGAGAGCTCTTTCATTCTATACAAGAATCTCACTGCATCAGGCATTTTCCCTTCCTTGCAATAACCATCTAAAATAATACCACATGTCCTTTGATTGGGATCAACTTTGTCATTCTGCATCTGATAAATCATAGATTCCGCTTTACTGGTTTCTCCCTTCTGAACATAAGCTTTTGCAATTGTATTATACGTCACAACATCGGGTTTCTGTCCAGCTGAAATCATTCTATATACTACATCCCAAGCTGTTTCAGTGTTTCCCTTGTTACACCAAGCTCTAATAAGAATATTGAATGTCCTGTCATTTGGCTTCACATCCTCTTCCTGTGACATGGCATCATATAATTTCATTGATTCTTCAGGCTTACCCACAATTCCGAATCCTTTAATTAATGTATTGAAAGTACTTGTCGTCGGCTTGCACTCATACACACTTTCCTTCATTTTGTTGAATGTTATCATTGCTTCTTCCATATTACCAGATTCACAGAAAGCATTGATAATGGCATTGAAAAATATTGAGTCGGGTTTAACTCCATCGTTCTCTACACTTGAAAGGAGCGAAGAAACTGACTTAAAACGCTTCTGGAGAGTGAGAGCAGCTAAAACTGTGGTATAAGTGACAAGTGAGGGTCTGTGACCTTCTTCTGCTAATGATTTAAAAAGAATATGCACTTCACGAGGCTTTCCCGTGTCTATAAGAGTATTCATCAACTTGGTTCTTGATCGAACTATTTGACAACTATTGTTACTTAAGCAGATTGGGCATGAGAATTTGTTAAATTGACTAGATGAAGTTGAAAAAGAATGCATTTGCTTTGCTCCCACCTCCTGAAACAGCAAAAACTTGAGTATCACACAGCAGAACAAATCAAAAGATGTAACTAACTTGAACAGGCCATTCACTTAAGTTTGAATCGAATCAGTCGGATCAGCTGGCTAAAACCGTAAGGGAATATAAGGCATTTTAATTCAATGAAAGGAGTAAAGACCATTGAACAAAAAAAGCAAATGAACTCATAGAACATATTGAAGATAGTAAACTGATTGAAATTGCAGTTCATCATTTGGCATGAAAATTGAATGTGAATTCAAAAAAATATATATAAATGCAGGTATAGAAAGTAGCACCATTTCTTAAGCCGAAACTTTTGAGTTTCTGATCACTGTATTATTGTCATACAGCTTCCCTGCTCTTCTGGACTGGATATATTTACTGCTAAGCTCTCTAATTTGCTCTTTATGATGCCCAAACTCACTATGTAACATCTGCAAATTCATGTGTAATTTCTTCACTGCTCAAAAGTCCAAACTGGAAAAAATATTCCCAACCCAGAAATTGAAAGCACCATAACGACGCCCCTGATTAACAGGGACATTATCCATATGTACTTCTAATTACAAAGCTAGAATTGTATAATTTACAAAAATACGACTCCTCATTAGGTTATTCATGGAATAAAAACGAAGATCGCTAGCTAAATTCACTCGGAGCATGGCAACTAAGCAAAAAAGTCAGTACAAAAAATATAAATAAACAGCAAAGCAATGAATTTCCAAGGGACCTGAGTTGGGAATCCAAAGGAGGTGAGAAATTTACATATTCTTTGAGTATTGGGAGAACCCAGAAACTGCTGACATTCAATAATTAAAAAATGATTATCGGTGGGTAAAAGAGAAGTTGAAAGGAACACAGAACATAAAAACCAGGAGGCTATTTCTTTATGAGTTGATGAACGTGAAGCATTTCATAGAACTTTGAAGAATAGTTAGGAGCAGGAGAAAGAAGGGTTACCTGAGGAAGAGAAGATAAGAAAGAGATTTGCATGAACATGAAGTGAGCAAAGCAGTGCTGCAAGTTTTCGATTGATTGGGGGGGAAATTCTATCCACACAAAATCATGAAGAAATCCTTTTCACCGTAAAAATAAAATAAGTAAAAATGACTATATATAAATTTAGTAATCAATATATATCTGAATTACCTTCAATTTATTTATAAAAAATGTGCAAGATTTAGTTACGATTTGAAGGTCTCTTTATCTTCAGCCATAGATTGTTTATGTTCCATCAAAAGTGTATTGATGTGATAATTCTGTTGAAATTAATAAATTTAAGACATCTTTTGTATGAGTTTTTAAAACTTTTTCTACTTTAACAAAAGTAAAAATAATATAGTTACATAATATTAATTTTTTTCTCATTTTTTACTAAAAAGAAAAAAATATTTTTTGTTTTTTTTTTGCCTAAAACCAAAAAAGAGTAAAAGCTATGATGTGCATAAAGTTTGATTATTTTTTTCTATAGAATAAAAATGAGAAAGAGTTTGAAAAAGAAAATCTAAATTATGAGTTTTCCGTTATATATTAATAAAAAATTCTAAAACTCTAAATTTCTTACTTAGTTATTATTTGTTTCTATATTTACATTTGAATCTTATGGAATTGTGGACAATGTATTCTTACCGGTCAATATCGCAGGTATACAGGTCGGTACGATGAAAACATGGTACGGTATTTTGATAAGTACTATTGAGTTTCCGGGTCAGAATCCGAGTTTTTTTTGGATAAATCGAGAAAAAATAAAAAATATATATTAATTTTTTAAATACGAAATATAAAAAAAATCGTATCGGGCGGTATACCAACTGTACATGTAATACCGATCCGGACTGAAACGAAAACCAAAACCCGTATGAAAACATTGTTTGTGGATGGATAAGATAAAAATCTTATAATTTATTAGTAAAATAATTATTTTATAATACAAGAAAGAGAAAGTGATTTGAGAAATACTATATTATTTACTTTTAGGTTATAGGTAAAAAATTAGAAAATGAAAATTCTTTTTCTAGTAAGAGAATTCAAAAGAAGCATTTTATGTTTGTATACCCCTTTCTATTTTTTAAAAATGTGAAAGAGTTTTATAAATGAGTGTAGAATATACTTTAATTTGGTTAGTTTTGAAATCTCATTTTCATTTTTGAATTATTAAAATATAAATATACTATTAGATTTTTGTGTTTTTAGATATTCTTCTAAAATATATGATAAAATCACATTAATAATTGATTAAATTAAATATATAATAAAAAATAAAGCAATAATTAAATAATTAAATGAAAAATAATTTTTTAAAATAATATATATTATAATAAATAATTGTCATTTTTTTTTTATTTTTAAGAAACGAAAAACTTTTTCTCTATAGAATATCTCCGTTTTCATTTTATTTATTAGATAAAAAACAATAGCCAAGACCAAGTCATAATTGATTTTTTCACGAAAACTTAGTCAAAGCTTCATCCATATTTTTCCGATTTCTGTTGCTATTCTTTTGTTCCTATTATTTTGTTATTGTTAGAGAATTTTTACAAAGTTGTTATGTTCTTCGTCTATTTAATTTATTATTTGATGTTCTAAAAAGAGTTCATCTTGAGTAAATCAAAACGATATATTTTTAGCAAAGTTGTTATATTCTTCGTCTATTTAATTCATTGTAATAGTCTATTTGTTTATCAATGAGAATTGCTCATTTTTTCCTTATTCTAAACTTCTTTGTTATACCAAACTCAATATGTAATTCTGGCATTATTTCTTACAAATGGTATAGGAGCAAAGTTCAAAAGCAGAAAATCTTACTTATCATAAGCTGCGATATCTCTAATCTTCATATGGATTTTACAAATTCAGGAGTTATATGTAAATTTAATGGAGACGATTATCCAGTTTTGGCTCATCAAATGCAGTCACTTCTGGAGACAACAAAGTTATGAGATTCGATTCTTGGTTATACACTAATTTCATTTCCAACCACTATCTCTACTGCTGNCTTATACAAATATCGGTTTATCATTGTTCTACAAAAGATCAAGTTGTTAATATATTTATCAATGTTCTATCAACTACTCAGTTTTAATTCTTTAAAGAAAAAATTGGTATATTTGATGGACATCACTTGAATTGAGAGCATATTAGATCAATAGTGTAGTGATGTCTATAATTCCGTTGAAATTAATAAATTTAGAGAGTCAAGACCAAATCATAACTGATTTATTCACGAAGACTTAGTTAAAGCTTCATCCCTACTTTTATGATTTCTGTTGTAATTCTTTTGTTATTGTTAGAGAATTTTTAGCAAAGTTGTTATGTTTTTAATCTATTTAATTCATTGTAATCGTCTATTTGTTTATCAATAAGAATTGATCATTTTTTCTTATTCTAAACTTTTTTGTTATACTAAACATAATCTGTAATTCTACTGAATTCTGGTCTTATTTCTTACACTTTACTCATGGCAAACCAATTATTCATAATTTCATATGATTTATAATAATTTTTCTAGTTATACAACTGTTATGAAACAATATTTTAACCATACTTCCAAATTGAATTGACATTGATCCGGTTCATACTTGTTTCAATATGCTCGGTAGTAAGCAAATTATAAATTGATCTATTTTTGTTGCCTAAATTCGATGCACTTTTCTACCCTAATTATATTATAATTATTAGATATAAAGATGAATTAGATATTACTTAAATCGCCATGATATCTCAGCTTTAAATATGGTGATGCCGCCATGATCTACCATAAATGTACTTTTATTTAAATATCTTATCGTACCTTTAACCAAAGAATACTTCATTTGTAATTATAGAATAATAGTTCTAAAAAATCGAATATGCTTTAAAATTTCCAAGTTCTTAAAACTCAAAAGGGCTCCAATAATCTGAATTCTCCTATTTTACTTCGGTGTACAGTTGTCGTCCTTAAACTTATACATGGACGAGAGGACTTCGCCGCCGCGGCTGAAGAGCTGGAGCATCCACAGCCGGCGAGAGATCGTCGCAAAGTACGAAATCTTTGAGCGCGTGGGCTTTGGGGCGTATTCTGATGTCTACAAGGCCCGCCGACTCTCGGACTCCATCATTGTCGCCCTTAAAGAAGTCCACGATTACCAATCCGCCTTCCGGGAGATCGAGGCGCTTCAAATTCTTCAAAACTGCCCCAACGTCATAGTTTTGCATGAATATTTTTGGAGTGAGGACGAGGACGCTGTGTTGGTGTTAGAGTACTTGCCAACCGATTTGGCTGCCGTCATCGAGGCTGCTAAGAAGATTTGGGAAAATGGAATTAGTGTCGGAGAGATTAAGCAGTGGATGGTCCAGATTCTTCGTGGGGTTGATGCTTGTCACTGCAATTCGATTGTCCATAGGGATCTGAAGCCGTCGAATTTGCTGATTTCTCAGGATGGAGTGCTCAAGATTGCAGATTTTGGACAGGCATGTTTTTTTACATGCCCAAATATTCCTTGATTGCATCTTTTTTGTTACACTTCCTGTGATTGATATGGCCTCTGTTTGAAATCGTTAATTGAACTTTGAATTGGTGTTTTTACAACTGCATTTGTGTTTTATGCCCAGAAAATTTTCTAAACTGCCTTTTTACTTCAAAATTTGTATAACTATCTTCAGTTTGTATGTTTTGATCTCTTCTGAAATGAATTAGTTCAGTTTTATTTATTATGTCGAGGAGCTAGCCTATCAAAACTCCAGTTTATCAATGGGGCAATAGGATTTTTTTTGCCAGACTTATGTATTTCAGATTCATTGGAATTGTTTATTTCTTGTTTAAATGATTGAATATTTGTGAATTCCATAAAATTGCTCCATCTAAAATGTGGCAGAGGAACATAACCAATATTTATTTTGGAGCTTAATGAGCTTGCATGTTTCACTAGATATTTCAGTTGCTGTGGCTACATATCATTATGCAAAAATATCGTAGTTTAACTAAGCTATAAGCCTTGGTATTATATGTTTCAGGCAAGGATTCTTCTAACTCCTGGGGTTGGCGAGTGTAACGCATATGATTGTTTTGATGAGCCGTGCTCTTCAAATGAAGTTACATTGGATCAAGCTCCTAAATATCTTTCATCACAACATAATGAGCTGATTCATGAGGAAGCATCTTTGGTCAGTGAAAAAACTGCAACGGAGCCTGGCAAACATAGAAGTAGTAGCAATTTACCTAGTGATATTGATGATGAAAGTGTAACTCATGATGGAGCTGCATCTTGTCTTGCTACATGCACTACTAGTGATCTTGATGATGCTTTCAATCAATCTCAAGTCGATGAATCTCAAGTCGAAGGAAATTGCCCTCTCACCTCCTGCGTTGGAACTCGGTGGTATAAAGCTCCCGAGTTACTATATGGATCCACAGATTATGGTCTTGAAATTGATTTGTGGTCAGTTGGCTGTATTTTTGCGGAGCTTTTGAGTCTGGATCCATTATTTCCCGGCAGTTCGGATATCGCTCAGCTAAGTAAAATTTACAGCATTTTAGGTAATATGACCAGTGAAATGTGGCCTGGTTGTGAGAAACTTCCTGATTATCAAATTATCTCATTTGGTAAAGTTGAAAAACCTATTGGTATCGAAGGATGTCTTAAAAGCCGATCTCCAGATGAGATTCTTCTTGTCGAAAAGCTCCTGTGTTTTGATCCAACACATCGAATGAGACCCTCGGAGATGCTTGAAGACAAGTATATAAATGAGGAACCATTGGCAGTTCCTTTATGTGAGCTGAGAATTCCCTCAAATCATGGATGCCAAGATGAGAAGTGGAATGATTTTGATTCTGATTCTGATTCTGAAGATTTTGGGTACACTAAAAAAGATAGTTTCTCTATTCAATTCTCTTAAAGAGTTTCTTGGTGGAATGTCTTGGTATACTTATCAACTGGTTCATTGTGCTCATGTTATGTCATATTTATATATTAGATATGTTTTGTAGGGATACGCTTTTCATGCCCTTATGTTCATAGTCTCATGTTATAGTACAGGTTAGTGGCATTTTCCACAACAAGTCCTCTATTACGTATAATTTTTATACGTATAGTGACTTTGATGTTTAAAATAAAGTAAGATGATGTCTCCAAAGTTTGTAAATTACTATAAATCCCTCGAAATTTTAAAAATGTCCAAGAATAACCTTTGAGTGAATAATAATGATTTTCATTTTTTTCGTATGAATGAATTTTATAATTTAGATGTTATTTTTAGATTTATCTAAGTTTAGAGATACAGTTATTACATCTTTTTCAATATTAGAGGATTAAATACAAACTATTGAATATTTAAAATATTAATGAGAATTAAAATTAAATATAGATAATTTTGAAACATCCAGAGTTAACTAGTAAATGTTGTTTATAACTTAAAAAAATTGGAGTCAATAACATTTATTATACTAATTGGGAGAGTTTTATATGGCATCACATTTATTTTTAAAGTTTGAGAACAAATGATAAATTATTTTGATAATAGTGAAATATTACATAATTTTGAGCTTCATTACATTTTGATATTTTTATTTCATATTATTTATTTAATATCCATTATTTATGAGAAGCTCCGATCATTTTTGGTTACATAGATGATAGATATAAAATTTTACTGCAGTCCAACAACCCCGATCATTAAAATTTATTTACACAATCCGCTTGGCGGAGGACTTGTTTGCCGCTGATGTTGAAGGCAGTAGAGAGGACGACGCCATTCGCCTTGTTCATGGCTTTCGGCACTAAAGGCGACGTTTATCCCATAGCTGTATGATTATTTCTATTATGATTGCGTTTTGAATATTTCAGAAGCGAGAAAGACTTTTTTAGCTCATAAAATTTACCTGTGTGTTTTTTTCCTGGCAGGCCTTAGCTGCGGCATTTGCTGCCGATCAGCGGCAGTATGACGTCCAATTTGTAACTCATTCAGCGCATGAGGTAGGAGGGCATCCGCTTGCCTTAGCGTTTTTTATCTATGTTATTCAGGCTAGAATAATAATTTGAGCACATTAAAGTAGGCAAATACGATATGTGGTTTAGTCATGTCACAATTTTTAGGCTTGCTAATCATTTCCTAAAAAAGCTTGACACAGAAATCTTCTTGTTATTTTAATGTTATGGTTAGCCTAGTTATTGCTCATTATCTTTTCTTCCATAAGAAACTTGATCTTATGCGCTGATAATTTCAATAGTAAAGGATTTCTTAATTACCATACACCAAACCTTTTATGAGGCTCTATTCGGGATTGTGTTTATTTCGTACTTGAAAGGATTTATTATGGTATGATAAACTTCGCTCTATTGCTTCCAGAACCTTGAAGTTCATTTGGACGCAAAGGGCATTTCCTATTTCCCAGTGTCTTCCCCACCTGCTTTGCCGTTGGAGCAATATCATGATCTTGGAGATTCCCCAGGCATATTTTATAATTATTATTAATTTTTTTATTGTTGTTTAATTGAAAAACAGAAACCTATATGCTACCTTTAAGTATAGATCCATGGATGGTAATCTGGTATCAATATTTATGCCACTGTGGAGTTCTTTAAACTGAAGTTTTCATTGGTGTATGTTTTTCATTTAGATTTCATTTAAATTGCCAGGATGTACTAAGGTCTCATTTTCTCATAAGAAAAGGGAAATCACTAAAAAGCACCGGCAGGAATGCTTCTCTATAGTTGACAAAGTGTATGGAAATGGCTCAATCTTAGATGGCGATCTTATAATCATAAATTTCTTCGCACTGGTATTTCCCATTAACAATGGCAGTATATTTGTCTTAGTAAGATGGTGTTGGTCAACCAATATACTGTAAAAATTTGTACGTAGCTTGAACTGACCAGTGAAAAACATGGGTACCATGGTTCCAGTTAGTTGATTAGTTTTTCATTATTTTTCTGTTACTAATGTGTCTCCTGCATCTGTTTACGAATTTCTTTTTAAAGAAAAATTGTCTACTCATGATTGATACTAGCTTGTGCAACTCTTTCATTTTTCTCGTTGGCATTGCCACAAGTTATTGGGGCATGATTTTTTTGTGCATCATTTACGCTCTTTATAATGGTACATGAAAGTTTGAGAAGACCTCTGCACTATTTTCATTTAAAGAGTCAAAATTGTATCATATCGGTGGCCATTTCATTTTTTATTTATCATTGATATAGAAGGGAAGTGGGATCATTTGGCTGGATTTTCTCTTTTTGAATATGACATTGAATACGGCTTCATCTCAGCCTTTTGATTATTTGGTGTGCTGCTTTATTTTTTATTGAGTCTACAGGATCAGTCAAAAGTACTTTAAACTGCTGCACTTATCAGATTTCTGCAATTTAGTTCTCTTGTGTCATTCAGGAAGGTTGGAGTCTTGCTGAACTTTTTCGTGTTCATTGTGTTGTTGCAGCTCCGTATGTTGTTCCGTATAGGTATTTTTTTGTGAAATCACAGTACTTTGGCTACCTGAACCCTGTGAGTTTACAACTTAGACTATCGCATGGAACCAAAAACCTGTTGGCCTTTTTTTGTACTGGTTACTATCTATCATTTTATTTTTTGGGGATCTATCATGATAGTTTTCATTGAATTTTTTCACTCATCCTGTAAATAGTGCTCCATCATCTTTTGAGCAACAATTCAAGAGTGACCTTCCTCTTTTATATGAATATCTTCAAGATGCTCCAAGTGGTAAGGTACATATTGTTTCCTTTATTTTAATTCGCCTGTAAAGCATGTCTCTTTCTAGATAAGCCAGGTGGTTGTGCTTGATTAGCTGCAGAGTATCGACGTATTTTTCCACTCTTCCACTAGTATTGTGCCCACTCCCATATGCTATATTTTTTTCATGATGTCATGATGATTTCCTATTTAGGCAACATTAAAAAGTTTTGGTCATTGGATTAACAGGTTATTGTGGTCTAATTGAATATATTTACCAACTGTCATTTGTGGCTTTTGTTGCTCTTTAATTTAGTTGATGAAGTTGTAGTTTTACTTAACTAAGAAATTACCCATATTTCTTCAGATTGGTTGGGGGGATATTATTCACTGGATGTGGCCTCTTTTCACTGACGACTGGGGGACTTGGAGAAGCATTGATCTTCAGCTGAGCTTTTGGCCCTTTACGGTTATAACTGCTTCCAATAGATGCTATTTGGATTTTATATTTCTCAAGCACACACTATGTAAGTTCCATTTATTTTTTGTTGCTTTATTACAGGATCCAGTTACATGCCTCCCGGCATGGCATGAAAGGCCTGCATCACCTTTGCTTCTGTATGATTTATTTTCATCTGAAAAGGAATTTAAATATATGCTTTAGAATTTTATCTTTTGCCTGAAGTTTTTTTATTTGTTAATGATTAATTTTTGGCACCTTCATTGAACAGGTATGGGTTTAGCAAGGAAATTGTTGATTGCCCTGGTAAATTTATTAGCTAATCCCCACACATTGATTTTTATCTTTTCTCATTTTATTGATTTCGTTTTATATTATATGAAATGTTATCTGGGTTCAATGATACATTATATATACTAGAAAGCTTGCTGTTGATGAAACACAAAGTTTTACAAGTCTTCTAAATACAAAAACTGCATTTTGATATAAAGCATCATTGCTGAGATAAATGGACTTTTGATAGATTAATTAATTTACCTTCCTGTACGTCATGTCTATTGAATTTTCATGCATTTGTGGAGAAATTTGCTATTACTACAAAATGTTGTGTAGCAATGAAGCCAGTACTCGTGTTTATTAATCTTCTCATGGTGAACTTTGGCAATGCTAGGTTACTGGCCATCTGCAGTAAGAGTTTGTGGGTTTTGGTTTCTTCCTCTAGCATGGCAGTTCTCTTGCCACAGGTGTTCAGAAATGTCATCGCTTTATTTATCGCGGGATTCAAACACTGTACATGAACTATGCTTAGTTCACACTGAACTCAAGTACTTCCTGGATTCTTCAGCTGGGCAACCTATATTCATTAGTCTCAGTTCTATTGGTAGGTGAGCCTATTAAATGGTCTGTTGAAACATTGAGATTTTTTCATTTCATTATCACTGTATATCATTTTCAGTGCAATGTAACGCTTTAGATGCTACTTCTCAAAGGGTACACTCTTTCTGGAAGACCATGAAATGTATTTGTGAGATGGTTTGCTTGCAGCTTGTAGAGGCATTTAATTACTAGAAGTTCTCTTTGCTTGGGTTTTTCACAGTTAATGAGAGTCATGTGAATTTGGTGTGTATATTTCTTAGAATCACCTAGTCTTAGTTATTTTATTAAGAGTTTTCAATATTTCGTTAAATGTGGGTGTTAGCTAAAACAACAATGAGAAATACAATTTAATTGAGTTTTCCAGGGGCATGTTATGTTGAGAATTATCCTTGGAATTTTAATAATACTTTATTTTTTGGATTCTTCTTGTACACTGCAATCTTAAAACTTCTATAATGGCTTTTATAACAGAAGAATTTTAAAAGTTATGCCTTCTGCTTCTTGTTCTAAGATAATGTATTGTGGTTACATCATTCTAACTTAGGGCCTTTTCTGCAGCATGGGCTACATTAAGGATCCAATGGCATTCCTTAGGGTTCTTGAAACTGTTATAAGAGTATCAAGTCACAGATTTATTCTATTCTCAGCTGGTCATGGTCCCTTGGATGATGCTATAAAAAATTTTGCTCAGATACCATCCTCGACTCCCAAGAACAGGCAACTTGGTGGAGCACTGAACCAACTGTTTGATGGTCGACTTATTTGCTTTTCCGGGTTAGTACTGCAAAAGGTTTATGAGTTTCTAACTTGGCATGCAGAAATCTAATTATGCTGCTCTCCCATTACTCTAAAAATCTGTTGCGAGTTTTTGAAGTCATCTTGATTCTGGAGTTGAGGTTTTGTGTATTTATAATGTATTATAAAGTGAATTTCTTATTTAGAGTTCCTGTATTTTTTAGATACATATATTTGTTGCTAGAAATGACTCAATTGTCAGGTCTGGAAGTTGGTTTGGTCTTATCTTATGTTTTTGGTAGAATCGCACTTGTATATTCATTCAGTGGTATGTTGGTTGGTCATGCCAAATGTGGCTCCCACTCATGCATGATCATTTTTGCAATGTAAAATTCATTTTCCTCGGAAATGTTTCCCTTTAGTCATTCACTTTTTGTTCAAGTTTTTATTCATTTCCTTTGATTTTCCAATATTTTTTCGAGATCAGCTTCTTTAAGGAGAATACAATATAGTTAATTTTATTTAATTTTCTATTGTGTAGTGATATGCCATACAGGTGGCTGTTTCCACAATGCGCTGCTGTTGTCCACCATGGAGGAAGGTACTTTTTCCTCTTGAAACTCTCCTCTTTTTCCACTACATGAAAATTAATCCTCTGAAGGATTCATTCTGTTTCTCCAGTGGATCCACTGCAGCTGCTCTTCACGCTGGAGTTCCTCAGGTTCATTTTATTATTGAGTTGGGATATACCGAGTTTCTTTTTGTGCTATTTGGAGAACGATTTACTGAGTTTTATCTTCTGTGGGGGTGCAAACATGAGAAAATGTATTTTAAGCTACTTCAGTTTTAGCATTTTCATGGACTCATAGCTTATTTGGATGCTTTGTATATCAGGTTATTTGTCCTTTCATCCTGGACCAATTTTATTGGGCGGAGAAGATGCACTGGCTTGGTGTAGCCCCTGAGCCGTTAAAGAGTAGCTGCTTGTTCCCAGATAAAGAAAATGTAAACTGCCTACTAGAATCTGCAACCAAACTCATAAGGGCAATCGATCATGCCTTGTCTACAGAAGTCAAAACTCATGCAAAAAGGGTGGCGAGTAGACTTGAAATGGAGGTAATGCTGATTATTTGAAACCTTTTGCTTGTATGGCGATGTTTTCATGGAAATTAGAGTCTATATTTGGTGCTGTTTTCCTCATTTACCCCGCAGGATGGTGTTTCAATGGCTCTGGAGATACTCAAGAAACAAGTTCTTGGCATCTAAGTCTATTTCTGCCTCCACAGATTCATGAGCTTATCTATTTATTAGGTATATCTGTTGTTGAGCAGTTAACATTTATGGGTGTCAGAATTTGTATTTCATGTGGACCAGATGAAAAACCAAATAGATACAAGCCAAGCCCCCTTTCTGCACAAAGCCTCCAAAATATTTTGACTTATAACCATAGTTTTTTAAACATGTTCGATAGATAAACCGAAAATGTCTTCTATTAGTCGAACCGGATAGTCGGATCGATTCAAATCGGTTTTTAAAAAATATGTATATTTACAATATTAATATATTATTTAATAATAAAATAATTTTAAAACCATAATGTTTTTTATTTATTTAATTGTAAATGAGTTAAAAATATTATTTTTTTTCTATTTGATTAAATATTAGACAAAATATAAACCTATTAGGTTAAAATTGTGATCCAATTATAGTTGGTCGAACCGATTTTGATCAGTTTTTAGCATTAAGATCGGGATCGAATTGGTTTTATGCTGGCGTGACAGGTTTTGAGATAAGATCATAATTTGGAACATATTGGATCGGTGTTAACATTAGTTTATGGTCAGATCAAGCGGTCCGAACCGATTTCAAAAACTACCTATAACTGAATTTCACACGTGACCAAGTTTCTCGTAGAATATAATATTTATTAGATGTACGATAGGATTCAAAACCTTAATTGATAACCCTACTATCACACAAGAGGAAGAAGAGTTAAACAACCTTGAAAAAACATTCCAATCATGTGTTCGTATAATTTAAATTTCTATTTTTTAATTCTAAGAAATAGAAATTAAGTTTTTGTATAATATATCTTATTTTTCATTTTATTTTTGTGTAAGTAAAGTTTATATTTCTAAAGATTACAATATAAATAAAAAGCAACATGATTTTAAATTGACTTATGTTTCTTAATAATTGAAATTATCCTACAAGTTTAGAATAGCACTGTGTAGAGAATTCTACCTTCGTCCAATGGACAATCATGTCTTTGTGTGTAGGTGTTAAGAGTGTTGGTATGATTCATTACAAGTAAGTTTATAGAGAAATTGGGATTTAGACGAAAATCGAAATGAGTTTTTCATTTCCAAAAATGGATGTATATATATGTCTCGTCTGATTCTTGATAGTTGTTAGGTTATGATTTTTGTATTTTATAGTTATGTTATGATGTCTATCAAGTGATTGATGAAATGCCAATTTGTGGTTTTTGTTTATTGTGTATTGTTTTGGCTACTACTTTAACATATATAGTTTAATTGAATGATGTACACATTTTTTGCATAAAGAACATGGTTGAAACACCATTCTAAATTGAAACTTCAATCAAAGCGATCTACGTAGAAAGCTAATTGGGGATGTAGGGAACACTACGGGTGTTCGGTAGTTTCCCGAATACCAAATTTAATCTTTTATTTAAGTTAAAAATAATAGTTTTTATATATTAATATGGTTAAATCTTTTTTAAAAAATTTAATTTTGACAAAATCGATATTTCGATATATACCCAAACCAAACCGAAAAAATTCAATTTTACCGAACTGAAATCTTTTCATTTTTTTGTATTCGATTCAGTATTTACAAAAGAACTCACCTAGTGAACACAATATTGTATTTAAATTCACTTGGGTGAGGTTAAAGAAGGCATAAATCTACTACATTTTTCAATAAGACTTGATGGGACAACCTTGTAAGAAAGTTTAACGGGGAGGCACATTGTAAATATTTCATGACTCAAGTAAGAGTAAATGAAACAGCTTACCTTCAAATGAAGCTAAAGGAATCATGGCAACAATGAAATTATAAAATTTCAAAATTATAATATCATATCAGTGTTGGAATAATGGTGTTTCATCCAACTAATGAAGGTGTTAAAATGATTTATGCTTCACCAATGAAAAATCAAGACGAATAATCATAAAAGAGACAAGGTCACAATGTTGTGAATCAAGAAAACAAATAACACATGAAGTTAGCAAACTGAAACCTGAAGTTTCCTCATTCAGCACAAAAAAAATCACACCAAGTTGCCACAGATAAGACAATGAGATGTTCTAATTTGATAATACAACAATAATAATGAGATCATCCATTTACACTTCAGAGTTGTGAATAGTTTAGCAAGAAAACTTGTGAATCTGTAAGAACCTTTTCAAAAAAACCAAAAAATTGAAAAAATACAAACATGAAGCACCAATGGCACAGAGCTGGACAAACAAGAGATGAGACTATGACACCTGCCATCAAGGAGAAGAGGTTAGATTTCAAACAAGAAAAATAATGATGGCTAATAAATCTCATACCTAATCAAGGATTTATAAATATGTGTGTGTATTAATTAACAGTTCTTAGGTACGACAGCCGCCAAAGCATTAGCATGTGTTGGTGAAAGATTGCTCAAAAGCGGCTGCATTTGTTGGCCGTGAAGTGATATCAAATGGGAGAATGCTCTGCCTATTTGCATCTTCACTTCAGCAGTTTCAAGCGGGGATACAGCGACTTGAGCAAATATATTAATAAGTTGTGGAATAAATGGAAGGATCTGCGTAAAGATCACAAACAAGGGAAAACTAAGACCCTGAAACTATGCTTATTTCTCTTAACAGTGTATTCACAAAATCTCACACCCAAAGATATGTAGTTACCTGATGATTAGAAGATAAAACTAGACTGCAGATGCACCCATACACAGCTATGGCTTCTTCTAAATCCTCTTTTAAGGGGAGGACTTGCAAGAAAACAGGTAGGACCTGGTGGATACAAAATATAGTACAAACAGCATAAAAGATTGCAAAAACAAGGCCACACACCTGGTTGAGGATACTTGACTCGGGGTGCACTAATATCATTCTTGCCACTGCACCAGCAGCATTATCTCTGACTGCGTTATCTGGCTCAGATTCTCCAAACAGAGGATAAAGGCGACTCAAAATGTCTGAATAATACCTATATTTTATGTCAGGAATTCAGCGAAAGATCCATTGGGAGCAGAGCTGTTTGTATACGGAATATTTAAACCCTATTATATTAATATATCACAAATTATGCAGGAGTATGAATTTTTAGATGCCAAGATAGCATGGTACGACTACGAACAAAGGATACTTTAGAGCAGCATCATCGCCATTTTTGCAGAGCTCCCCGACACAAAATGCTGCATTTCTCCTGTTGGTTGCATCTGGTGATCCTAGTTCTTTGAGAACAAGAGGCATGACAGTCTACAAAAAAACATTGTGAAGTGAATAACATAACCTTATTTCGCTTACATAGAAACATGTATTTGAGAAATATTACATCTATATAACCAACTATTGGTGCACCCATATTTTGGGCAACTTCTGCAAGGGTGGCAACCACCATGGTTCTATCTTGGGCAGGTTGGCATTGTTTCTGCATTAGCCAAGCATAAAGATATGTAAGATATCATAGGAGATGAAAAAGACTGATTGAATGCCAGATATAAATACAATAATCGAACACTAACGGCATATTTCATCAAGGGCTCAAATAGTTGTGAGAAAAAGGGAGCAAACTGAGCACCCAACACTTTTGCAAATGCTGGAAGTAAATCTGAAACTGCATCCATTAGCAATTCATCATGTTCAGCATCTTCCTCGTCAATGTCATCATCTGCATCTATTTGCTGGCAAGTAGATTCCCCACGAAGCAACATTGAAGTTGCTTTAACAAGGCTAGGAAAATCTGAAGTTACAAATCATAGATGATCATTAACCCACACATGAGGTTCATCAGGCAGGAATTTGTGAGTTAGAATCCGTATATAAGGCAAGAATACAACTCACAAGCTTCAACTGCCAAATATCCAAAATCCACAATAATATCAGCAACGCTCATGCAGGCTTGAGCAACGACTTCTTTGTCTTCGTCTTCGGACATAGTCTTCAGATAGATATTTAATGCAATATCTAGATAAAACCATCATTAACATCTCTTGTAAATAAACATAGAAACCAAAACAAACAAAAACGAACACAAGTTCCCATTGAAGAACTTGTACTTACCCAGAACTTCTTTAAATTTTGAAATTCCTTCCTGCAAAAATAAATTAGCTCTAAGTATAAGCAAGCAATCATTAAATCAGAAAAAGAACAAGATATAGAAAGACCTCAATAAAGGCCATAAACATGCAAGATTGTTACTTTGCTAATTCAAACGAAATTTTAAAAAGTGTGACTCTGAAGTTGAGCATAGTATCTTTGACAATTATTATGTACAACAGTTACCGGGAGACGAATAAAAACTAAGACTATCAAAGGGAAAGCAGTGTTTATTCAGTACTCACAGTGTGAATCTGGGAAACTTTGTGCACAGCTATGAGAATATCTGGATATAATCACATAGAAAGGAGCAGAAGATCAGTATAGCTTGATACGATTTCAATGCAGAAAAATTATATCCAAAAAGAGAGTATAAAAGAATAGTTCTCAAGTAACTTAATAACAAGGTTCATTAAGATTTACATATTACCAAGGATCACATGCACATTCAACAATTTCCCACTACTTTACAAAGGAACCACGCAATTCAATGCAAAATCCAAAATCTAATTACTAGCAAAATTCAACATAATATAATATCGTATCTGTCAAAAATTACTGTCATGAAATCAAAATCACTGCATGATTCTAACAACATTTGAGAGTGGCAAGTGGTTTAAATTGAGGATCTGAAAATAAAAAGATCAAAGAAAGAAGTGCATGAAAAATGACCATTGTAAAAATCACACACTCCACATGCGTATGGTTCAATAGAAAATAGAATGTTGAGCCTTCCCATATATTAAACTTAAAAAATCATCAAGATACAGCCCAAAGGTTATAAATTTATTGAAAGAATTTAGAACAGAAAATAAAAAAAACTTCTAGCAGTCTTGAAAGCCAATAAAAAACAGCTCCAATAAGAACAATAGGACCAATCCCAATAAGAACAATAGAAACAAAGTAAATAGTACTAGATACATACATTTCAATGAAATAACAGCTTGAAGGCGAACATCTTCATGGAAATATGTGGAATGTCTAACTAAAATATTCAGGGTTTCCTCGATGTATCTTAATAGATTATTAAGGGATTAAAAACAAACTATTCTAAAAGCCAAATAGATAAACACAAAATAACTATATAAAAAGGATACGGTGCATATAGTATCTTTGTGTGGAGAGCAAATAATCCAAGGGCTTGAGTGGCTGCTGCTTTTTCATCCAAAACACCTGTTCTAACACTGATGTTACGAACTCTAGCTTCATCATTTTCATTATCATCTGATGATACACTAGAAAATCCATCGATATCTTCATTGAAGTCATCAATGTCCACAGCGGAGCCATCATCTAGGTTACAGGATGAAAATGCCAGAGGAACTACATATGGTAGATACTGTTCCAATGCAAATTACAATCTCAGATGCTATAACATGAAACGCACTAAGATCCAGGTAGAAACTACTACCTGTCCAAAAGCATCCCCCAAAAGTTCTGCCACGTTACTGAAAAATCCATGTGTATACTCACGAAGCTCACTGTAGTCCAATTTAAAACCCTATAGAAGCAAAATTTCTCAGTTAAATTGGGACCACATTAAAATTGACACTGAAAGTGGCAGGATCAATACAGCTATTGCAGCTTCAATGAAGGCAGGAATAATTGGCTCCATTTCCCCCCTCCCAACCGTCATTGCAACTATTCCAGCCAATTCAGTAGCCCGTGTTCGGGATTTAAGATCTTCATCAGCAGTGAGCACCATAAAGTGTTTCATCAACTCAAGAACTCTTTCAGCATACGGAAAAAACGCTTTTTCTGCAGCAGATGCCACTGAACCAATCGCAGACTGCAACATATAACAAACAGAGAAAGAGATGATCATCACTAATAAAAAATACAAAATCAAAGTGAGCAAATATATACCATGCATGTCTCCTGCAAATTGCGTGGGCTGGTACGAAGCGCTCCGAGTAATTTTCCCATCAAAGGATCTAAGTAACGAAGAATATCTCTGTCCATCTCCTCACAAAACGCAGCTAAAGCATAATAGGACTTCTCCTGTTTGAAAATCAAGTGAATAACTGGGGATAAAATGCTATTAAGCCCTACTCGGGTTGCAATATTCATTCACCTTGACTTCATCTGATGCATCCTCTAGGGCACTCAGAATACATGGGAGAACGCTTTCATGGTGAGAAGCTATCTCAGGCTGCAGGTGTTCCGAAAATTGTCCCAATGCAAAAGATGCAGCGCCACGCACCAATTGTTCAGGGTCTCTAAGAGATCTTAGGACTAAATGAAGTACAGGTTCCAGCTCATCTTTCATTAAAGACATGCAACCTTCGGAAATAACACCCAAAGCTGTAACTGAAGCCTCCCTATACTTTGGATTGACATTCTGAGCGTTAAATGAAGAAAACTCAAGAACCGGTGGGAATACTTGCTTTGGAAGATTCATTGCCATGCTGTCGATAACCTCTGCAGCAGCACGGTCAGATGCAAGATCATCATCATCTTTGTCCGTGTTATGTGATTCTGTCAGCAATACACACATTATTTGCATGATTGGTCCAACAAGCTTGTATTTTTTGAGAGAACTTGATTTATATCTCGCAAGCCACGAAATGATCTGAATAGCCTAGAATATCAGCAAAAATGGGCATCGAGAATTCATCAGTCAATCAATATATTTTAGTTCTATGTTTTTGGTAGGAGTAAAATGCTAGAGACTACCAGAAAAACTGATAGGAAATAACACTGCTTTTGCTACTAACCTGATGACGCATATTAGATTCCACATTGGCACTTGAACAAACTTCAAGGGAAAATTGGACAATAGATTTTACCGAGTCCCCAAGCAAGGGGGCAGGAGACTCAATTAAATCATCAAATATTTCAAAGGCAATCATAGCAACATCCTCATCCCCAGAAGCAAGGCATTGCTTCGATACAGCCAAAATGCTGGGGATAAATTCTCTGAACCTTATCTGAAATATTAAAGAACATCTATAAAGCAGAAATAATGACACTGAATGTAAAGTTGAGGCAGGTATCAATTGATCTCAATGAAATTTAATCACTTTATTCTGACCAAAGAGCATAGATTTAAGCTATATAATCGTGAAAACTTGTACATATAAACTCAATCCCAAAAAAGATAGACAATTATAATGATCCATCAGAAGACGTCTCTGTACTTTTTATCTAAAAAAGTGGAGAAACTAAGAGTAGCGTTCTAATTTGATAGCTGAAACATGACCAAGACAATAATACAGAGAATTATTACTCACTACTTCTGCCTCATCATGAGTGAATTCCAGAAAAGAACCAACCGCCCTGAGAAACAAAACAAAATGGTTAGAATCAATTTAAAGTGTCTCCAGAAAAAAAAGAAAAAGATTACAACAAAATCAATGAAAAACTACTTGAGAGCAGCCTTTCTAAGACGACCACTGGTCTCATCCTGAAGGCACTTGAGCAACAATGACTGCAAATCAGAAAAATATGGACGGAACGAGTTCCCAATTGTCTCTGTCAGAGAGCTGAAAAGTATCAAGGCCACCTAGAAGGAAATAAAGGAATTTTACGCTACGATACGCAGTATATTGGAAAACGAAAATGCAACAGCCACTAGAAATTATATACAAACAAAGGTGGTAGTTAATGCCTTAACTAAGATGTTTAAGTTAGATATAACTTTGGGAAGGAAGTGATGAAGGAGTTACCGATTATGCTATTCTAGCTGCAAAAAATATCTACAAAGGTATACTCTAACAAGAATAAGTTGGAAAACAAAGAATCATGTTAATGTCACCCCCAAAATTTTGTCAGCTAATATGAAAAAATGAAATAAATAAATAACAAAGTGGTCTTCAGAAATACTTCTCGGTGATCTTCTTTTGTGCTTTGACTACATTGGAATAAAAATGGCAGCAAATCAGACCATTCACCAGCTGGGACAGCATACTTTGCAATGACGCTAACAACATTTGCGCTGGCATTCCTTACAGGTGCGCTGATAGAATGGGTAAGATGTAAGTATTGACGGCGCCAAAAGAGGACACGAGTTATAAAATCAAAATAATAGACTTCAGTAAGGAGAAGATGACATTTCTGAAACATAAGAAAAACCAAATACCCGAGGCCCTAATAGCCTAAAGATCATATAGAAACCCCGAAAATGAAATTAGAAATTTCGCCAGCAACATTGTTCCCAGAAAATGGCAGATATCAACTCAGCCATCTTTTATTCCAATAAAATATAAATCACAACTACTAGACGTATCCAAATTCCAAAGACAATAAACCTCTGCTCCAAGGTGATGCTGTCAATAAGCGATTGCTTAACCACCTGGCGGAGCTGCGGCGATAGTTTACCCCAATGCCTGGTTATCTTCTTGCGAAGAAGAACAGCGGATAGCTGGCGGACGTTTGGGGTTTTAGCAGTTCGGAGGTGATGAACAAGGGCGGGAACCACCTGAGGATCCTTCGCAAGGCGATTAATTTGATCCTCAGCCTGCCGCCGGGCATCGTTGTCCGGCATCAAGAACTGAATGAGCAGCAGCTCCAATGACTGCGCCATTATCAGGTTGACTACAAAATTTTCTCGTGATAAAAAGGAACGCTTCCTAGGGTTTGTAGCTTTTGCTTTATATATTCTAAGCAAGTTTGTAAAGTATTTGGGGAATAATTTATTTTCTTTTTTATTTGTTAAATATTATTGTATTTATATATTTTGATTAAAATAAATTAATCAAATATTTAATATTATTATAATTTTCAATCGAAAATCAATTTTTTTATATATTTTAATTAATAATAAATTAACATATAATATATCAATATCTTGACTCTAAAAGTTTAAATATTTACTAAATGAATAAATTTCATTGTAAAAAATGAATTTTGGTTAATAAAACTGAAATTCAAAAAAATAGAATAAAATATAATAATATAGAATAATTATACAAATTAAACAACATCAATTAAAATTTGTTAATGTGTGGATTTATAATGTCGGATCGGCATTTAAAACAATCGAACACCCATTTTCTTAACATTTATGTCAAGCATAAATACCAGATCGTTTTTCAAAGCCCAAATGGAGTCTAAAAATTTGGTAAAATACTCATTGTAAAGATAATTAACAAATCTAAAAACTGTTAAACATGTATTTTTTCATTAGAGCAACGAATGATAACTTAATAAGTCTATAAACATAAACCTGTAAATCTGTCATATAAAAACAATTTTGACATACTTGGACCTTTCATAAAAAACATACCATAAAATATATGTAATAACGTTTTTGTATTTTTCCATGAAACTAGACTCCAAGAGGAATCTAAACATGTAAATAACATCACAAAATGCTATGTACATCGGTACTAGAAAATTCACAAAGCAACCACATATACATGAAATACATAAAAGAACAGTTTTAGTGGTTTGAACTCATTCTTCCCGCTTATCTTTGATTATCCACCCTAATTCTCACAATTTCGAATCTCCTTACATCTTATATTTGTTACCTGAAACATAGACGTGATTCTTCTTCATCATATGCCACTGAACTACATTTACAACTAATTTATCTCTTTTTCCCCTACATGTGATGCTGCTATTTTTCGATTCTTCTGTTCTGTTTCACCGCTTCGTTTCCTTAAAATGCGCTTATTTCTTGAAGCTTCATAATTCAAAGTCATCTTTACCCTCAAGGTCCAATAATTGATGTTCACCTTTAGGAGAGCCAATCAACATTCAATATTTGATGATGTCTCCCTCTTAAAACTTTATCTAATCTCATCTTTTATTCTTAATTTCATATTGTTTCAGAGTCTCACAGTTGCCAAATCTCATACTTAGCAAAATTCCAACATGGACAGTAGCCGGTAGATGTCAACAAAGGATGTACCATCAATCCTAGAAGTGTACACAATGACTTTTAGGATAAATATCACAACAATATTTAATCTAATATAAAATAATAAATGCTTGCGTAGCCTTTAATCTTGGAATTTAACTAATAAAAAAATCTCATACCGTCTATAAACAGTAGAGCACACATCTTTAACGCAACTGCACATGAAATATATGTAACAACAACAAAAAGTGACAGTTTTGTTTTAGTGTTAGTTTATATTTAATTCATCCTTATATATTAAGATTTATTGTTTCATGTTAATGTAATATGAAATTTATGTTATATAATATCTTATTATGCTTTTCATATGCATTAGTTCTATTAATTTAAAACTTATCTCAACATACACTAATAGTACAATTAACTAAATTATATTAAATTCTATGACTATTAACTTTCCAATTACTAAATGAAATAATGAATAGAAAAATTCCCCAAATTGGTAAAAAATATGCTTAAAAATCATTAATATTATTACATCTCAGTGATGTAAGCACACTTCGAAGAGACAAGTATCTTATTACGGAGTACCATATTGTGACTTCAAAGCTATTAGAGTCTTCTTTGCATCAAGCAAGGCATTCTAGAGATGGAAGAGCTTAAAGACTTGGTTCAAGGACCTGAAGCGTGCCAGTAGCAAGCCTCCTTGTGAGATCCTCAACAGAAACTTTGACAACATCCTTCCTCATGCCAATATCAGCAGCATAACGACTAGCACAATAAACTCCAATACCTGTAGCTGCCATTCCATAAATGTTAGTTGTCACGAGTCGCATTGGAGTAGCTAGCACAGCAGCTAGTGGTCCACCAATGATGGAAACGGCTTGTCCACTTTGTCCCATTGTGCTTTGATCCAAAACAAGCAAGCCCGTTTTGCAGTAAATGGCGAAGTCCTCGCAGTTGTTTTTGAACACATTGTAGCACCCGAACCCATTATTGAGTAGGTAATTGGCACGATGAACAACAATATCAGCAGGATCTGAGGCTGCCAATGTGCACGTTCCTCCTCTTGCTTTTGCTAGAAAAAGAGCAGGGGTGACTGCATATTCGAAACGGTATAACACACCGCCATCGAGGAAGCAGTTCAAACATGAAGAAATCACACCATGATCCTCTCCTGCTGGACCGCACGAGGCACATGGTGTGTGAGAGCGCACAGGAATCGAGCTCAGCAAAAGAGAATCTATTACAGTTCCAGTTCCAAATTCTTGGCCACGTCTAGTGAAATGTATAACTTTATCATTTCCAATGTAGATCCCTGTTCTCTCCAAGCAAAAGAAACAATAATGCTGAGAGTCACTTACCACAAGATGATCACCAAAATATAAACAGGATTGAACATGGTATTGCCTATTTTCTTGGGATTGATTCTAATAAATCAATTTATATAAATTCGATCCATTACGCGTCTCCCTCCATAAGGGTTTAACTTAGCCCCAAACGTAAAAAAATAAAAGATGAGCTTCAAAAGACAGACCGTGATGGGCAAATAGATAAGCAGCGCGCCATGAATATATGTGATCCCCGGGGTTGAGATTGCTTCTTTCGATTCTGCGGGTGATCATGAGCAAAAATCAACAACTCAGAACCGAACGAAGAAAAATAGGGGAAACAACTGAAGCAGTAAAACGCCACAAGTCAAAATACAGTACTAATTAGTGGAAAACTAAATTCAAATCACCTATTGGAGAGCAGACCCATTACTCTTCCTTGATCTTGGCCGGCGAAATCGTTATGCGAAACCTGGCGTCTCACCGAGTGTCTGGATTGATAGTTGGTGAATAAAATAGAATACGATAGAGAGTGAAAGAACCACCAAATAGAAGTTACCGAAATACCCTCATCCAGTCATGGGACCTAGCACATTAGAGACGTGAAGACTTAGAAACACAAAAAACCGAAAGGAGGTAAGGTTATTATAAATATTCAATACGATATGCTAATGACAAATAAAATATAAAATAAAAAGAAAAATAATATGACGGAAGATTGATAATACTACAAAAAATAAGATATAATGCTATAAATGATTAATAAAATATATAATAAAAAAGACTATTAATAAAATAAATATTATCTTAAAATATAATGTGTATTATAAGATTAAAAATGAATATTATTGATATGACACGACAGCATAGGACAAACACTATGTAAAATACAGAATTAAGAAAAAGGGATATTCGTAACCTAGCATGTCACGGAACATTGGCTCA
Organism: Utricularia reniformis; assembly: GCA_009725065.1. Taxonomy (NCBI): domain Eukaryota; kingdom Viridiplantae; phylum Streptophyta; class Magnoliopsida; order Lamiales; family Lentibulariaceae; genus Utricularia; species Utricularia reniformis. The sequence continues at coordinate 1,272,889 of RWGZ01000970.1, forward strand.
AATTGTATGTGAATCCAAGTGTTGACAATTTTTTGTTCAATCATTATTAAATTATTATTTTCAAAATAAATATATGTATATATATAAAGAAAACTTATTCATTCGGATTGTGAAGTTTGATTTGAATTTAGAGTTTAGTATTAAGATTTATCAACAATAGCACATTGTTGTTCTGAAAACATTGATTAAAAAAATCACAATTAAATCAAATAATAATTACTTAATAGATCAATAACAGTATAACATAATAATTTAATGAACCTTATGTATATATCATGGACATCACAAATTGATATATAAAATATAAAAATTGAGAAAAAAGTTAGCAGGCCGAGCACATTTCCGATTTAGGGCCCACGAGGTGGGCTTTGCACGATCTGAATATTTGATAGAGAATTCTAATAGCCAACCACTTTTTGCCACGTTTCTTATGTGAGAAATTGCGCAAAAAAGACAAAATATGGTAACAAATATGAGGAAACTGATCCCACAATCGTAGCCGTTAGTTCTTCTCGGAGCTTCCGTCCTCAGCCCCGCGCGGCGTTCCGTAATCGGAAGAAATCGGCAGTGGAAGGAAAGTAGCTGTCCAAGATAAAAGTGGACACAAGGATGAATTACAAGGCGCTGGAGGCGCACCCCTTGGGTAACAGGACGACGCCCGCGTCTGGCGGCTCGATCGTGACGGCGGAGAACGCGCTTTCATTCATATCCAAGGGGTGGCGTGAGGTACGCTCCTCAGCTGACGCTGATATACAGCTCCTCAAAACTCGGGCCAACTCCTTCAAGAACCTTGCCGATAGGGAACTCGAGAATTTCCTTAACTCGGCTTCAAGATCGCCCTTCAGTGTTCCGACTATTACTGCGTCCGCTACTCCCAATTCGTATGTACCTGCGGAAATGGAATTTGTGAAGAGGCTTCAGCCCAAGCTATCGGAATTCAGGAGAGCCTATTCATCTCCCGATTTCATGTTTAATCAGCGTTCAAAGATTAAGATTGATTTATCCGCGATAAAGAACGCCATTGTTGCCGATGTTGCTGTGGAAAATGAAGAGAACGATGGGGACAGTCTCAGAAAATGGAGAGTCAGATTCAAGGAGAAGGAAAAAGAGGTTGGGCAATTTGCGGAGTTTTGGGAACCCATTAAGTCTTTTAAGTCGAGATTGATGGAACTGGAACAGAAAAGCTCCATTGAAATTTTGGAGGGAATTAAGAATAGTGAATTTGTGGAGAAGTTCAAGTCAAGCCTGGTGGGTGTCTCATTTTGAAGCGATCTTATGTGTTCCATATGTTAGATTATAATCATGCTTGTCTGCGATTTGATTTTCAATATTGTGTTTGCAGAAAGCGATTTGCAAAGATCCTAGTGAATCAAAGGTTAGCCTTTGCGTACTCCTGGCACACTAAAAATTTATACTTGTTTATAAATATTTTGATTGCAATATGCGTCTCTTTCTTTGTTGTGTGCTCCCTCTGTCTGTTTTATGAGTTAGTTTGTTTGTTTACCATATTCAGATGGTAACTTAGATACACATTATTCATTTCACATAATATCCAAGCTCATTTAAGGACACCAAAAGTCCAAAGTATAGCTGTACTGCTTTTATTAGGTCTGTATATACCATGCCTTATTCTTTGCAGGAAGTGCGCCCTCTGGATTTTCCCGAACTCCTCGCATGCTTGGTTAGGCAGTCTAGCCCCCTACTTGGCCAGCTTGGCATCGATAGAGGTTTGCAACAGTTTTCATTTTTCACTGGCCATAGTTTATTGAGCTGCTCCCGAACTCTCACTTATTTATTTTTTGATTGGCCGTTGCTTACCTTAACCAACATTTTTCCCTTCCTTTCAAATATTGGTGTCAACGGGAACTAGGTGATTTGAAGGCTAGACAAAGCCAACATGTTGTTCTGTGTAAACATATTGCCACATGTTATGATATGATTTTTTTCATGGTGAACATAAATTGATCTCATTTAGTGGGATTAAGGCTTAAGAAGCTACATTTACTATTTTCCGTGTTATGATTTTATTCAAAACCTGCTTTGACGTTACTTTTTGCGGTGTTTTCTTTTTTTCTAATTGGGAGGAGGGCCATGTTTTTTTTCTACTTTTTTCCCCTTAAGCTTCTAGGTGTTTGTCCTGGAATCAAAATGTTTTTCATGCATTTTTTGTGAGTATGGACTTCTGGGTCATATATTGATGTTTTTTATAAGGTATAAAGACTGAAGCTTGATGGGTAAGCATGGTCATGTCTAGGAATGGGGTTTGTATTGCCGCATTACACTGCCTTCTGTAATAAATCACTATGTGCCTTTTTTCCAGGTATACCTGACAAGATTATAGAAAACTTATGCAGCAAACGTAAAAATCATCTCCTACTGCGTTCCTTTCCTCCTGGAGGGGAGTTATCTACAACTGAGAGTGAAAGCATCAGTGATGAGTTAGACTTGAGGATTGCCAGTGTTCTTCAGAGTACTGGCCACTGTTATGAAGGAGGCTTGTGGAGTGACTTTGGAAAACATGATTTGACAGACAAGAAGAGGCATGTGGCAATAGTTACCACTGCTAGTCTTCCATGGATGACAGGGACAGCTGTAAATCCATTGTTCCGGGCCGCATATTTAGCAAAATCTGCTGAGCAAAATGTCACCCTGTTAGTTCCATGGCTTTCCAAGTGTGACCAAGAGTGTGTTTATCCCAATAATCTCATTTTTAGTTCACCAGAGGAGCAGGAAAGCTATATACGTAATTGGCTTGAAGAGAGGGTTGGCTTTAAGGTCAACTTCAAAATATCATTTTACCCGGGGAAGGTAAAGTTTTCTGCTATATCTCTATTTTCGTATATGAATGTTTGTGCTGAGATCTGTAGAAGGTTTTTTCATCACTGTGATAAAACAGTGGATGTAACAATTGCTTATTATCTTTGAATGATATGCAGTGAAAGTGCAGTTTCATGATCTCTTATGTTTATTGAATCTCCATCGCTTGCTTATTAATGTCTATTTTATTTGGCTCTTAATAGAATTTCTCCATTTTTCACAGTTTTCGCAATCAAGACGCAGCATAATACCAGCTGGTGACACCTCTCAGTTTATTCCATCAAAGGATGCTGACATTGCCATTCTCGAAGAGCCAGAACATTTGAATTGGTACCATCATGGTAAACGCTGGACTGACAAGTTTAACCATGTCGTTGGTATTGTTCACACAAATTACTTAGAGTATATCAAGAGAGAAAGAAATGGTGCTCTCCAAGCTTTTTTTGTCAAGCACATCAATAATTGGGTTGTCAAGGCTTACTGTCACAAGGTAAGCTCCTTTTGGTTTCATATTTGTTTTCTCGCATGCTTGAGAGCCTGCTATTTATATGAATGATTCTTAAAATTCAACTCTGCTATTTAAAAAACGAGACAGGTTCTTCGTTTATCTGCTGCCACGCAAGATCTCCCAAAGTCTGTGGTCTGCAATGTTCACGGTGTGAATCCAAAGTTCTTGAAAATTGGAGAAAAGATAGCAGCAGAAAAGGAGCGTGGGGTGCAAACCTTCTCCAAGGGAGCATATTTCCTTGGCAAAATGGTATGGGCAAAAGGGTACAAGGAGTTGATTGATTTGCTCTCGAAGCACAAAAAAGACCTTGATGGTTTCAATCTAGATGTCTACGGCAATGGAGAGGATTCTCATGAAGTTTGTAGCACTGCAAAAAAGCTAAACTTGAATATCAACTTCATGAAAGGCCGTGATCACTCCGATGATTCTCTACACGGGTAATGTAATTAATTGCCTTCAGAATGCGTGATGAAGAGTTTCACTTGTGTTTTTTTCCATTGTGACTTTGTACAGCTACAAAGTATTCATCAATCCAAGTGTTAGCGACGTGCTGTGCACCGCTACCGCAGAAGCACTAGCAATGGGAAAGTTCGTTGTGTGCGCAGACCATCCGTCTAATGATTTCTTCAGGGCATTTCCCAACTGTTTAACTTACAAAACTCCCGAAGATTTCGTCGCCAAAGTAAAAGAAGCAATGGAAGGTGAACCTCAGCCGTTGACTCCCGAGCAACAGTACAGTCTTTCGTGGGAAGCAGCCACAGAAAGGTTCATGGAATACTCAGATCTCGACAAGCTTTTGAAGAATCCTCTTCCTAGAAAGAACAACAAATCATTGGCGAAATCAACTTCTTTACCCTATCTAACTACAATGGTAGATGGTGGATTGGCCTTTGTCCATTACTGTCTCACAGGTAGTGAGTTGCTTCGGCTCTGCACCGGTGCAATCCCAGGAACAAGGGATTATAATAAGCAGCATGTCAAAGATCTTAATTTGTTGCCTCCACAAGTGGAGAACCCTCTATATGGCTGGTAAAGATCATCCACAAATTTGGGCAGTTTTGTTTTCTTGTGTTAATTAAGTACTGTTATATATACTTTTCAATGTAAATAAATTTTACGACAAGAATTGCTTAGTTATTTGGACATGGGACAAATGTCTGAAATTGAAGTAGCAGAGGATATAATGGGTATGTTTTGAACTCAAATTAAAATAATGGTATTGTTTGATATTAAGTTCGTGATTTTTGTTTGGTACATAAAACATAAGTCTAATTCTGATGTGATAATCATTAAAAAATCAAGATATATATCATCATGATTTTAGAAAAGATTAATTTATCCTTACTTATATTAATTATAATATGATTATAATTATTATTTTATATATATAAATATATATTAATATTTTTATATAAATCACGATTATAATATCATAAATTTACCGATACAATTATTACAACATTGTTTATGGGCAAGGCAAAGGCATTAAGTAGTACCTAAGATAAGGTGTTATTTTCGTCATGTTGGTTTGAGGAAGAAAAGGAAAGAGGGGAAGAAATGGAGCACTGGGTTGCTGTTGAAGAAGATGAGCATCCAGACGGCGAATTAGAAGCTGTAGCAAAATGAAACATCATATCTACGAAAGCTCCAACGATATAACCATGGTTGCTTTCCACATTTACTCTAAGATAGCAACTTAAAAGCTCCTCTAATCCCTCCCATTCTTTCACTCCTAGCCCTAGAGCCACAACCATCTCTTCCATGGAAGTTCTGAAATCAAGAAAAGGGTTAATAGAAATTGATTCAACCGCAACGATCCCATCCGTTTCTTTGTAGGTCTCTTCAATTATGGAGCTAGTCGCCTCAGGATCGAAGAAAAGGCGTTCAGATTTCAGGGCGTAGGCCACGGCCAACTCGTCACTGTTGTGCTCGGTAACAGATATTTCTGATGCATCAAGTGATGAAACGGCGTCGTCTAGAAAGGCGGAGTTCATTGTCTTCAAGATGTTTGTATTTGGTGGGGAAGAAAGCGTTCTTGGGCTGGTCACACACGGCCACGCCCCGGCCGAAACTTCCTGCGCTTTGAACGGAAACGGAAACGGAAACGGAAACTTCATTTGCCCCTTGCGTTGCTAAATCAACAGATAAGCAAGGGGGGGGAGGTGATGATCACGTTGATTTATTTGGACTCTGTCGCCATATCAATCAGAAGAAGAGACAAATAAATGCTAGCCCTGGTTCTGCATGAATGTGGGGTGCAAAGTAAACAGGGACCGAGCCGAGAGTAAATGCGAGGCTGTTGAGAAACTTTACTTCTCCAGACTTTTGAATAACTCAATGGCGCCAAATCAATTCTGTATCCTCATCTCTTTCTTCCTTCGTCCCCATTACCATTACTTAACTAAAAAGAGCACTGGCCTTTTCCTGCGTTACATGGATCGCCAAAAAACTGATCAAACCAATGTTTTAAAAACGAGTACCTACGGGTATACCGGATATATATCGGATACGTACCATAATATTAAAATAAATTAAATTATAAAATATTCATATTTTATTTTAAAACAAAACCCGACCCGCAAAAAACGCGACCAGACTCGCAAAAAACTCGTACTGATCGATATTTTGCCAAAATATCGGCTAAAACCGGTACGCTCGAAATTTTCGGTATACCGAAAATTTAAAATATTTGATCAAACCTATATTCTAAACACCATTATTCGAATAAACATTTTTGTATATTTAATAATTAAATAAATTAATCATACTACAATTTTCGCATTTTTATGAATTAGGTAGTTGTTAATAAAAGAATATATTTTTAAAGGACGACACTTAAATTTGATCATCGTAGTTTTCTAGTTATGATATATTTAGGTAGTTGTTGCGTGTCGCCCAACTTTGGTAACGTCATATTTAGTTCTCGTAATTTCATAATTTTGGAAAATTTGGTCTCTTCTTAGATCGACATCACAAACCGATTGAAACCCTTCTTGAATCGACATCGCAAACAGATTTTTTATCCTTTTCAGAAAGATAGTCACAAACAAAAATCAAATAAGATGACCTACCTTTCATGGCTTCGCCCGAGCAAGCAAGGAAACCGACAGAAACGTGTAGATATGATTCTTGAATTTAAGCCGAGAGAAACGCATAGACATGGTTCTTGAATTAACGTGAATTAACATATAACTTAGAATGACTAATTTGCCCATTTTTAAAAACTACGGAGACCAATTTTGCCATTACGTGTAAACTACGGGGACCGATTTTGTTCGATTTAATTTTGATGACTAAATATGAATTTTGATGATAAATTTTGTCTAATGTCTAAAACTACTATGATAAATAGTGGAAATTATCAAAAGTTTAAGGACTGAAAACATTACAAATAAACTTCGAGAATTAAATTTTCCAAAATAATCAAACTACGAGGACCAAAGACGTTATTTTCTCAATTTTAAAACTATATTGGGTGAAAAAAATAACGTTTATATATGATCAAAATACAATTAATTAAATGAAGATGTCTTATCTTTGATTTTTAAAGATATTATTTTTATACTTTTCACATGATCATAATTTATTATCATTTCTTTCATATCATTTATACAAAATATAAAAATTATTCGCACCACATACAAATCCAAACCCACAACGATAGACGTGTGTGTGTGTCATGGTGTTTATTCTCCAAATAATCTTATTTAAAAATCTTTTACCAAATTAACCCATATTTTTTTCAAATTCTCAGACTAACACATTTACCACTATATAATTTAATGCCACAATTCCTACTACCAGAAGTATATTATAGACTTGCACTAAACCGACATTGTTTTAAAAAGTTCAAAAAATGGTACAAGTGAAAAAGAACACATTTTGTCCATAGGTCAACAATATGTGGGAAATATCATATTCCCATGCTAATTCAAGTATGCAATTAAACTTATGATTTATAACGTATTACTAATTTGTGAGTTTAGATCTAACCATTCTTGTTCAACTTAAAACTTACGCATTATAGTTTCAATCACTTGGTTGAGTTAATTTTAAAAAGTATTATAGCTTTGAACTTGTTCATAATCTTGAGAGACTTATTGAAAGACGAAAAGTATGAAGAGATAAAACCATTCGATTTCAAGGTATAATGGATAGAAGGAAAAAACAAAAGTGATATGTACTACATAAGGTTGTAACGTGAAATATTATATTATCAGTCGTTAACTTTAACTATAAATTTTTAAGGTTAATATGATTTTGTTACTTATTGAGTTTTTCAATTTAGTTTATTTTTGGATTTCAATGTTGATGAAACAACCATATCAATAACAACTATAATGAATATATAAGTTTCAAATTAACAAAGTTGATTATTTCAAATTGATTAAAAATACTAAAAATTGATTAAATTTAACAAATAAATATATATAAATTATTGCAACATGTCCAAAAGAAGTTAAATATGTTAGTTTGGGAATTAAAAAAATACAGATAATCTGTATTTATTGTACCGAACCAAAACCAACCCATGCCACATCCCTTATCCTTTACTCGAGTATGGGAAATTACTGTGAAGAAGTATGGTTCATCTAAACCAATATTTTCATATCGGTTCGGATCGATATACCAACCGATGATTTTTTTTATTATTTCTAGGTCGATTAGGAAAAATACAGATTTCAACCTGGAAATCGGGTATAAAAACATGGGTATGAAGCATAAAAAACTCCGAGGAAAAGGACCATGCCTTGTGGGACTGCAACTTTTTGACAGATTCATTAATCCTGCAATTTCATTTACTCAGCTCAATACTATTCGTGTTAACACAGTGTTTTTGTTTCTCAAAGACATAATCAAACTTCAACATAATTCATACAACAAGCAACATCATTCAACACTAGAAATAAGTTCCCTCTGGAGGCTGAACCAACTTACGGTTATGTGGAGCTGCCATTTCCTTTTTCAACTGCATCAGTATATCTTCCATTGTATACTCACGCTGCCAATTTGCTAGAACCCCAAATTTCTTCGATTCCACCTACAAAAGACGTATAATTAGCATCAACTGTGTAACTAAAATAGAAAGGATTAAAGCGTTATTTCATTCCATACCACACCAGTTTCATGGTTTACACAACTCATGTTAATCCGTGAATGAAAACCGACACTCGGAGGCTTCTCTGGATAATCTTTATCACAAAATAGCTTCAATTGATATATACGTCCTTCGTGTACAGACTGGGAGATATGAATTCAGTCATAATGACTAAAAAAATACAAGCAAAATAAATACTAACATTGTGAGGACCGATTATGGTGCCTGTCCAGGACCGCATGTATATATCATCACCATCATCCATACCATAACTTACAGTTCCATCCCCGATTCCCTTTTCTCCCCGTTCAAGTTCCTCTAGCAACCTGAAATTCCGAGGGACTGCAGAAAGGCAGCATATCTCAGATATATGCAAAGGAACTAATCCAAATAAATAAAACTCTCTCATTTCACTAGCTATTTTAAATCACAGGCAAAGTCTTTACGCAATTTGCGGTAATACCAAAAAATACTGGCAACAGTAGGTAAGTAAATATGCTGGATTATAGCAGCGTCATAGCAAGTAAGAAGGAAAATATGCTATATTATATTGACATCAAAACTGATATTTTCAGGCGATTTGAAGAGGCCCTCATACAATTTACGATTAAACATCTAAAAATCAAGAGTCTAAAGATCCCGCGTTCTAAAATTTAAAATCCATCAACTTTCGATAACAAAAATATAGTCTTGAGCACAAAAATCAACGACCCATTTGAAGAATAACATAGAAACTGCAACAAATCGAAGATCGGAAACAAGAAATCGGTAAAAAAAATAATTGGTAATGCATACCCACAACACTGGATCCTCCTGAACCAAGATTCATAGCTTAAATACGCGAGCGAAAGGCCGAGGAATCCGATTAGTAGAACAGGGAAGAAATTGGGTTGATCGGCAGAAGGCGTTATCAAGAAGAGGAACGCAAAGTTCAATACGAATTATGAATTACAGATAGGTAAGGAATTGAGGATTACAGGGATAAAGTGGATCCAATAGCAGCCAGAAATAAACCCGTATTCCCACGGCCCATCCACTCCCCTAAGACAAAATAAAAAGAAGAAAAACTTTAATTATTATTAAAAATAACACAAACAATGTAAAATAAAAAAATGTTTTATACAAATATTCGAAATAAATCATATTTTAAAAAATAATACAAATTACAATAAAATTGGACACAATAATATTTAAGTTGTATTTAATCATAATAATACAAATACATCTTACCCCATGAGAGATTTTTAATATCTATGCCAAATTTAAACAAATTTTAAAAGGACTTTTAGTATTCTACCTGATGATGTGAAGATAAGACTGTCTTAATACAAAAAGCCAACTTCAACTTTGGAATCATTTTGCAAGAGTCATTACCATGCAAATTGTAATAACATACGACTTTTTTTAACTTTTAAGCATGATGATTACCCATTTTCTCATACAAGAAAGCCACAGATTAAGAAACAACACGCGTTTTCAGTAATGATAAAACTGAAGATAAATTTGACCTTCATCTTTTGGCTGCCTCATCATCCTTGTGGAGGGGTGCTGTGACCTCTTCCTTCTTCTCAATAACTTGTTGAATGCCTTCTTTGTAGCCTTCAATAAAACTTTTAAGGGCATCTCTGTAAGCAGAAGCTCTTGTCATGTATACTCTTTGTAATGCTGGCCTAAGTGTCTCCATACCTCCTCTTGCAGCCACAGCTACGTGAATCATACATGCCAAGCAAGTGAGTATGATCGAATGTTTTGCTTTAAAGAAAAATATACTGCAATTGGAACTCATTATTCTTACCAAGATCCTCTATAATGGAAGGCTCTTTCTCTTCTGTTTTGGGGGCGCCATGGGATTCATCTCCATTCTTCTTTTTATAGTTATATGGCCTCAGATCAGGACCAATATCTCTGGTCCAGCTTGCTGCATAGAGCCTGCATGCTTCCTTAAATACCTATTCATATTAAGCTCAAAGTTCAGTATCTTTACACCATTATATTACTTCACTGTTGCAATTCTCATTTCAGCTTCAATACCAACATTGCAAGAAGTAAATTACTGACAAGAAAATTCTCCATCAAAGTAAGCTTGCGTCTTTTTTTGAGGTTGGGGGGGTCAGGCAAAGAGGAAGGATATACTATCTCCTTGAGATCATATCGAACATAATCGTAAACTTTCCTGCAAACCTCTCTAAACCTCATTTCCGAAAAAAGTCACTGAAATACAGACAACGAGAAAACAGAAAAGCGTGAAAGAATAGAAGCAAAACTAGTCCACATGTTCAACAACTTTTATCGAGCAGGTGGTGTGCACCAATTATTTGTAACAGCATAAGCATTTTGAGGTATAGATACATATAATAGACACATACTTCCAAAAAGAATAAGCATCTTCAAAAGACAAAAAAGCAGACAAAAATGATAAAATCCACTGCATCGATTATGTACCTAACTGGAGAAAAAAAACCGGAGATGCGATGCGATGCGTGCGCGCTGTCAATCAAGGTGGAAATGGAGAAAGAACTTGCAGTCTTCTTTTGCAATCAGTGATTGCACAAGGGTGTCGAGGAATCGAGATCTTTGATTTTCGTGAAGAACTAAGGTGATTTGTGCGAATATTGGGTCTCTTTCTTTAAGAAATTTCCAGTTTCTTTAAAATAAAAATGACAATTTTGCCCTAGAAAAATTAACTTTTCAAATATAAATTTCATATATCAAAATATACTAATTAAATCCTACTTAATGTATTATTTTTGGAACTCCTAAAATTTAATCTAATGAAATCAACTCTCATAAATGCATATCCTAATAAATCAGTTTGCAAGAGACCGAAACCTGCAAAATCTTAGATCATAAGATTCAAAATCATTGGATATCCTTAACTTAGTGTAAGGAAATGAGTAATTTTAGAAGATTAGCTAAAAAACCCAAAAGTTAAGGATAAATTGATACTTTAATAATATAAATGAGAAAGAGATCTAAAAAATAACCAAATTATTATTTTATTATTTTATTATTTTTGGGCAAACTATAACAAAGTAAATTTCTCTAATGAAAATAGGTCATGTTCTATAAGAATTATGTTTGAGAAATGGTTACTTTAGTACTCATAGTTTACTGATTTTAGTAAATTTGATTATCATATTTTGAAATGACTAATTTAATCTTCATATTTATATATTTTGTTAAATTTGATTCTCCAAATTTGCAAAATGTGACTAATTTAATCCCCAAAGTTGTAAACTATGTTTTCAAAGTTTGAGATGAACAATACCGATCATCACAGTTTACCCATACTAACAAAATCAGTCATCAAAGTTCGTAAATTTGGCAAAATTAGTCCCTGGACAATTTTAACACCGTTAGGTTAAAAATTGAAAATCGGGTCGGTTTTGACATGTTTACCTATTCGAATCGAAACATGTAAGTAACCTTATCTAATTTTCATAACAATCCCGAAATTTTCGTTCTGAAACAGATCGATATAATGACACTTTTTGTATACCACACAGTGGTGACGACGTATACTAATTATTATATCGAACGGTGCGATTACATATACTAATTGCACATTCCGAATACTTAATTTGTCAACCCAAAGTTTGAAACTAAATTTGTCAAATATACAAAAATTAAGGGATTGAAATTGACTATTTAAATTTTGAGGACCTCGATTGCCACAATCAAATAAGTATTCATATCAATTATGTCACACACAAATCTTTGAGGACTGATTTTACCAAACCGCCTAAATTATGGAGACATGTTTTGCCATGGTAAAACTTTAGGGACCTTAATTATCAAAATTAGCAACCTACATAGATTAAATTTGTCAAAACTAGAAAACAATTGAAACTCAAAATGCCTGTCTGTCGCCTAAAAAAAATACAACATTTAAATAATTATAAATCATTATATCAGTAACTACAGATATAATACAATTAAATTTAAAAGCACAACAAGTAAATTATTAATTTTTAGTATACAATGTAAATAAAAAATAATTAAATAACACAAAATATCATTAAATACATATACAATACAACTAAATTTTAAATAAGTAACTAACATAAATTGTTTTTAGGTTAATTGTTAAAGTGTGGTTATGAGTTAAGTTTGTGTCTATTGAAGGCATAGATTTTGAAACCTGTCTGGACCGGTCCGACCGTGAACCGGTAACACATCCGATCCAATCTGACTTAATGTTTAATTTCAGAACCATGTCACGTCATATATGAACCGGTTTAATACGGTCGAATCGGTTAAAATATGGTGGGGCGAAAATTTTTTAGCCATTTAATATTAAAAAGTTTGAGCTTCTTATTACTTTTTCTATTTTTTCCTATATTCAATGTTTTGTTGCGCAATTCTTATTTTACTTTCTTTTTTAGTATTGATTCAATAATCATGGGTATATAAAATAACTGTGAATTTGAAAGCATTTACAAAATAATTAATATCATTTATAAGTATATGTATTTATTACAGTATATAAGCATGTTTCAATTTCTTTCTTAGAGGTTATTGACTTGTTGCTTGTTTTAGTTATTTTTTTAATTTAAAGTTTCATTCTTTATGTTAAATATATTTGATTTATCTTTTGAATTTAATATTTAAACTCTCATTTGATAATGATTTAGAAACTTAGTTATATTTTATTTGTTTACATTTTAATTCATGTTTAAGAAATATTTTTTGAATTTCATATTTTGAATTATATGCATTTATCTTAATATTTTAAATTGAATTAATAATTTAAATAAATAATTCTGAAAACTGATTTGTACAATCCGACCATCCGATTCAACCAATAGAAGACATTTGGGTTTACCGATCTAACCGGTTTCAAAAACCTTCAATTTAAAGGTTTTGATATCGTTTTTGGAGGGATATCATTATTTTTTATTAATGATATCCTATATATCATGAAACAAAATATTTATGTTTAATTTGTATTGTATTAAGAATTAATCAATAACTAGTTTAGTCAATCAACCAATCATAAAATAATCACATATAATACATGAAATTAATGTTTCATGCAATTAGGGTTTATTGACATGTGCTTTCACATTAAATACTAAGCTCACATCACTAAGCATTATGACTATATTTTAATACAAATTGTTATTACTATTCAAAACTTAACTAGCCTAAGAATCCTTGAAGTTGGGGTTTTATGAGTCCACGCACTGTTCATGTTCATGTTCTGGGGCATGTTCATGCTCCACGCACTGAGGTTCTTGATTGTCACTGGTTCAGAACCATTGTTGAAAACAAACAAATGAGCTTTATCAAAAATCGCTAAACTCGGATAAACACGAGATGTAATAACGGTTTTTCCTCCTTCTCCAAAACTTTCCACTACAGAAGTATCAATCTGTAACAAAGATTGAATGAGATGATGTACCATAATGTGGAAGAATTTAGAAGCTTGCTTACCAAGCTTCGAAGAGATAGCATCTTGTCCTTCAAATCCGTCTCGATGAATCCTCCGAATGATGGTCTGTATGCATCTTTACCATCTTTCATTCGTGATTTTCCATCCTTTAAACTTGACCTGAGAAAACAAGTTTTGTTGATCAATGTTTAGTAATTAATAGGTGTAGAAATTCAAGATTCAAATGGTTGGAAGAATGAGATATAGTACACTTCACAAGAGAAAGAATTACATTGAAAATGCTAGGTCATACCAATTACTTATGATATCAATTCCCTTATGAACTAGAAGATTTATATTTTCACAAATGATGTGGGATGATATTTCAACACTCCCCCTCTAGCCAAATTAGCCTTAATCCGGTTCAGACTTGCTTCAATATACTCAGTACGATCATTTTGTTTAAACTGGTACGAACCAGCATTGGTTGATCATTTTTGTCGCCTAAATGCGATGCATTTTTCTACCAGATTTTTTTTTGTCTAAACTGGTACAAACCAGCACGAAGCCATCTTGCAACTCCGATACCATGTAGTGTGTCACTGCAGTACAAAAATTAATCACATTTTTGAATGCAATCCTGAATTGCAAGATGGGGATTAAAAATCACATTCTTCTCACCCATTAAATCCTGAATTATAAGAATGGATCGAAAGAATATCGGTGTAGTACAATTCTTTTGAGAAGTGAATCATATTAAAAAACTAGGTGTAAGCCAATTAATTATGATATGAAAATTATTATTTATATTTTAACAACGAGGAGAAAGATAAACAAGGAGACATACCTTGATGCATCGGAGCAAAGGAGAACTAAATGCTTGTTTCCATCATTGAAAACTCTGAAGAAAACAGGCGTGTATTCTTCAAGTGTCTCAGTTGCCAATGTTACCAGTCCAAAAGGGCCTAATCCGCCGGAAAAGTTGGAACGCCGTTGATTGCAAACTTTCTCTCCGTCGTATATATCCCAGCTCTTGTTAAAAGGCTCTGCTTTCTCTAAGCTTTCAAAAGAGAAAGTTACATCAACATCTGCTTGTACTGCTGTTATTCCTTTGATTTCAACCATTTCTCCCTTTTGAAGTTTGTTGTCATTTAAATCTACTCTTTGCCCTCTTAAGCTTTCAACTTCTTCAACCGGCCATTGAATAAGTTGCCCGCCGCTTGAATCTAAGAGTAATGTTCTTGGGAGTGCCTGAATGCCAGCCCAACCTTTTCTTACATCATCCTCTGTAGTGTCGGATTCATTAGTCCAACCCCATAAAATCCTTCTCTTCTTTATGGGATCAAAGAATGATTTCGAAGCATAGAAATTGCCATAGTCTAATCTCAATCCTTTCCATCCATCACCAAGCTTTTTATCAGGAACAAACACGTCTTCCTCAGCATTATAATGTCCTAATGTGTAGTACTCGTCTCTTGTAGCGTCAAGACTCACCTTAAAGACATGTTTCACGTTCGGACCAGACGTTGAAGAAGTGTCAAGTCCGATATTTGCACCGATTTGCAGAGGGAAAAAATCTGGACATTCCCAATTTCCTGTTCCAGAAACGGAATGAAGTGGATGATTCACTTTCTCCCACTTGAGAAAATTTTTACTCTTGAACAAAAACGCAACACCCGTATCGTTATCACGACCACCGATGAGAATCCGCCATTTGCCGTCTGCTCCCTTCCAGGCAGTGGTTGGGTCACGAAATGCAGTCTTGTTGATAGATGCATCAGCTACGATTATCGGGTTGTTGTCGGGTTTCACCCATTCACGGAGATATGGGTCGGAGATGTTGGCCGGAACGGCGTAGTCTTGGACTTGAGTGTTGTTCGAATCAACGACTCCGGTGTAGAGGATAATGGGTTTGTTTCCGGGAAGGACGGTGGCAGAGCCCGACCAGCAGCCGTATTTGTCGTAGGGTTTAGATGGGTAAATTGCAGGCTCCAATTTTTTCCAGTTAATCAAATCCTTGGAGACAGAATGCGCCCACACAATATTTCCCCACACTGCTCCCTTAGGATTGTACTGGTAAAAAATGTGATAAAATCCATTGAAATACATTGGGCCTGCAAATGAAATTCAATGAAGAAAAATTCACAAAGAAGATGAAGAACAGATTCTTTTTCTCACCATTTGGATCTGGACATTCATTCGTCCAGGTGCAGCACATGAAACAGAAGAAAGATAATTCATCAACATTGTGAAATTAAACAGTAGCAAGTAGAAATTGGAGGATTTTTTTACCGTTAAGCCAGTGTTTTGTGGGTTGAAAATGGAACCCAGTTCTGTGATCTTCGACGATATTGACCGCCGGCACAGATTGTAAATGGGGATAAACTTTGTGTGACGCGTCGACTCCATTAAGAACGATCGAAGCTACATAAGCTAACAAAAACAGAATCTGCAAATCCCGCATCATATTTCCCTTTGAATGTTTCATTCATCAAGATGATATTGAAAAAATACGAAGAAGAGTGTATATAAACAGCCATGAATGAATAATTGAGGCTAGAATTCGCTTCTTCCATGGCTCTACCTTTTGCTTGACAGAAATGGAGATGGAGGCATTGGTGCTCAATTGCTCATAACTTACCATTTTTAGTATAATTGGAGGAAGTTTTGATATGAAAATATATATTGAAATAATTGAAAATCATAATTTTTTTAATATTAAATTAATTTGATTTGATTTAAATTTTGAAATACTGATTTAATCTATTTCAAATAAATAATATTTAGTTTTAAATAGTTCCACGTGTGTATATTATTAAGGCAATATTCAAATTAATCTAAAATATTTGAAACCATATAAAATATAAATAAAGAATTCAAAAATTATTGGTTATAAGATATAATTATCTAATTAAATTAATCAATAAAATCTTTGGATTTTATCTAAAAGATCGAAACTATATTTTAGTTTAGTCAATAAAAACTTATCTATTTGTTGACTTGTTATAAGATGGATGCATATTTTCCTCAACTACCTAGAATTATTTTTTTCTCTTATAAATAGTGTCATTTTGTATCGATTCAATCTATTGATTAGGCTTCTTTGATCAACATTTTACTTATGGCATTTCTTGAGTGTTCTGTCAAATGGGATTTCATGTTATTGGTTCTATGTGTTTTAGGAGTACTCAATTTTCATGGAGTTCAAGGTTCCCACAAGGTATTCATGAAGTTGCAGACCACTCCACACGTAAACGTGAAACAGGAACATCGGATGGGGTATCATTTTCAACCAGCACGAAACTGGATTAATGGTAAAGTTCTTATCTTTATTTTTTGTAGACAAAAAGATAATTAATATAACAAAAGCTCATGATTTTTTTCTGTGTATTGATTGGTGTTTTGTTGTTGTATGTGGGCGACGCTGGACTGAGATAAGATCCTAATGGTGAGCACTTACTGTGTGTTTTTCTTTCTTTGAGAGTTCATCTTTTAATTGTGTGTTTTGTTGTTAATTCACAGGGCCAATGTATTTCAATGGATATTATCATCTTTTCTACCAATACAATCCAAAAGGGGCAGTTTGGGGAAATATAGTTTGGGCTCATTCAGTTTCAAAAGACTTGATTAACTGGATAAAACTTGAACCCGCAATTTACCCATCAAAATCATTTGATAAGGGTGTTTTACCCAAATAACACACTTTGCTTTTTCTTTTATCAAAATAACTCACTTTTCAATTTTTTTACTCCATTAACCCACTTACCGGAAAGTTTGTAGGTTGCAGGTTTTATTTGTAAGAACCACTCTATCTCTTTTACCGTTGCATTTTAAGCAAATGAATTGTAAGCAATTTTAAACAATTGGGCAAGCAAATGCGTTGCAATGAGGGCCAACACCTAATTCAAACCAACAGAGTTTTTGAGTTTTCCAGCGAAACAATTGATTGGCCAATATTCAATGCAATTACTGTAGTGAAAATTCTCAAATGAAGAAGTTCGAAGCATATAGAAATAGAGATAACTGTCTAACGAAAACTATCAAAGCATAACTACCTTTTAACAACAATGAAATGTCCACTCCTCCAGAAACAGGTGCGCTATGTTCTTCAATCAATCTTCATTCCATCCAAACCAACCTTGGTTGGATACAGATCCGTGTAGTAGATTGTCCGATCACCCAAACAAAAAATCTCTTAATTCTCAAAAAAGAAATGAGTGGAATTCTTGCAACCATTTTCAAGTTTCTCAGTGACCATTCTTGTGGGTAGAAGAGGCTACAGCAGGCCGCGGGAGTTAACTTGCTTGTAACCTAGAGCTTCCCGTAAGTGAGTTAATGGAGTAAAAGAATTTGGAAGTAAGTTATTTTGATAAAAGAAAAAACAAAGTGAGTTATTTAGATAAAAAACTCCATTTGATAAATATGGATGTTGGTCGGGCTCCGCCACTGTCCTCCCCGGAAACAAGCCGGTGATTCTCTACACCGGAATCGTTGATGAGAACAATACCCAGGTCCAAAATTACGCTGTACCGGCCAATCTTTCGGATCCTTATCTCCAGGAATGGATTAAACCTAATGACAATCCATTGATCGTGGCTGATGAATCAATCAACAAGACCGCCTTCCGTGACCCAACAACCGCATGGTTTGGATGGGATAACCACTGGAGAATTATAATCGGTGCTAGAAGAAAGCAAAGAGGAATAGTTTACTTATACAGAAGTTTAGATTTTAAGCATTGGGTGAAGGCTAAACACCCATTACATTCTGTTGCTGGAACAGGCAACTTTGAATGCCCTGATTTCTTTCCTGTTTCAGTTACTGGTGCAAATGGGCTTGACACTTCAGCTTTCGGTGAGAATGTGAAGCATGTGATGAAAGTGAGTCTTGACGTTACAAGATATGAATATTACACAATTGGAACATATGATCGTGGCTTGGACAGATACATTCCTGATGAATCTTTGATCGATGGCTGGAATGGTTTGAGGACTGATTACGGCAATTTTTATGCCTCAAAATCGTTCTATGATCCAGTTAAACAAAGAAGGATTTTGTGGGGTTGGGCGAATGAATCAGATACTACAGATAATGATATTCAAAAGGGATGGGCTGGAATTCAGGTAAACTGAACATACATAACTCTTCTTCTTCACTATCTTCACTATTTTTTACTTTGTTTTTTCAGTTGATTCCTCGAACTGTGGTTCTGGATCCAAACGGGGGACAATTACTTCAATGGCCTATTGAGGAACTTGAAACACTGAGGACAAACAAAGTGGAACTAAGCAACGTAGTTCTTTCTAAAGGGGAACAGATTGAAATCAATGGGATCACTGCTGCACAAGCAGATGTTGATGTAACATTTAGTTTTGATAACTTGGAAAAGGCAGAATCTTTGGATCCAAGTTGGGATATACATGATGCTAAACATATTTGTAGCCAAAGGGACTCCACGGTTCAGGGAGGATTAGGTCCATTTGGGCTTGTTACATTAGCTTCTGAAAACATGGAAGAGTACACTCCTGTCTTCTTCAGAATCTTCAAGCATGACAATCGACATTTAGTTCTCTTATGCTCTGATGCTTCAAGGTTACATATCCATTTTAGACCAATATAGCTTCTTTCCATACTCAACTTCTTCTCTCTACTGCTGCAGATCCACATTGATGAGTGCAAAATCACGAATGAATGGAGGAAACGACGCATACAGACCGTCTTTTGCAGGATTTGTAGCTGTGGATTTGAAGGACAAGATGCTCTCTTTGAGGAGCTTGGTAACAAATTCTCCCTCCCTCCCTCTATGCATCATCATCATCATTGAACATTGATTCATTATTTTATGTGTTTTTGAGCAGATTGATCACTCGGTCGTGGAGAGTTTTGCATCGGGAGGAAAGACTGTGATCACATCTCGTGTTTATCCAACATTAGCCATTTTTGACAAAGCCCATTTGTATGCTTTCAACAACGGCACCCAATCTGTCAGGATCCACTGTTTGAACGCTTGGAGTATGAAGAGACCTTCTAACATGAATTAGATTCCCTGCTTCCCATCGGAGTTCTGCTATTTTTTGTTAATTTCATGTTTTTATGACTTTTAATAATCCATTTTTTATTATGCAATTGCATAACATTGTTCTACAAGTTTTAGCGTCATTCTATTGATTTGTTTGAATTCATTATTTTTATTTCTCGCTAAAGAAAATTAACAGCATTTGATCAATGAATAACCTTTTTTATTATTATTTTTAAAATATTATATTTTTAAACAAACAATTGGTATTTTAGAACATTATCATAAATAAAAGAACGTGTGATAGATTAGTGATTCAACTATTTTGATTTATTTGGTTATAAGAACATTGTAATGGTGGTATCATACTTCACAATATTTCACCACGTCTTAATTTAAAAAGTTGAACTAAATATTATTATTATTATTTAGTTTATTTGGTTCCTTAATTAAAATCGCGATGATATTTGCCAAAATATTAAAATCATGATTTTTTAACGCAGTTAAATGGTTTGTTTGGTTCAGTTTTTAAAATTACGGTATGATGAGGTAGGGTGAGGTGTAGTGAGATGTGGTGAGATATGATGATCATAAATTTGTATATATGTTTGGTAAAATTACGGTATTATGATCGTGATTTATATAAAAATACTAATATATCCTTATATATATAAAATAATAAATATAATTATATTATAATTAATAGAAGTAATGCTAAATGAGTCTTTTCAAAAATCACGATGAGGTCACTATTGGTTTTAACAGCTGTGATAATATCACAATTTTTTAATAATTATCACATGACAATTAAGCTTGTGTTTTGTGTGCATTAAAAAAATCAAAATTTGAATATCTCACCGTATCTCATCGCTGTTTTGATTGCGGTACCAAACAAATCCAAAATAAAAGCAAAATTGAAATGAGTTATTTAAAAATGACTATTTACAAAATGACTAATTTATCATTATTTATAATAATTATAGTTTATTTTACAAAATGGAATATTATATCTTAAATAAATAAAAAATTATTTCTATTGGCAGCAATGTTAACCAAATTCCGATGCTCGGTTTTGTTTGTAAGTGATGGAATTTTAACTTTGATTGGTTTAATTAATATATGTATCTTGCTTTACATAGTTTGGTTATATGATTAAGGGATTTGGACATTTATAATTATTGAAGAAAATATGGGTTCCCATAAAGACCTAACTAAAAATTTCTCATTCTCGACTCTCTCAAACTTCTTCTCATACCGTATACATCCCTACCTACTTATTTTTTATAAATTATTTTCATTTATTTGTCGTTAATTAGGTTAACTGTAGTTGGGGAACCCCACATATATTACCGTTTTTATTCATATGTGGATTTTTAGTACCGATCGAGATTGGGTATCTCGAATGGCATTTTTGGAGCCAATTGAGATAGGCAATCTCAATTCGAGATTGACAAAATATTCTTTAATTTCAACATAACCTAACACGATTCTTTTTTTTCATTCTTTCATCTGCCTTTTTTCCCAGGCTTTTGTCCCCTCCACCATTTGTCCCAGCCCGAACCCCCATTTCCAGCCCCCACTCAGCCACCAGTCACAATCCCTTGGTGGTGCCTACACCGCCGGAGCAAAACAACGGCACTGCCGGAGCAAAACAACCTCGCCGAAAACCACCATTTCAAAATAAACACCATTTCTCAGATTGTTCGTATCGAAGGTATTTTTTATATATTTTTGTAGGTATTTCTTTGATAATGTTAATATTCATATTATTTTTTGATGGTAATTGTATTGTAATTATTAATTTAATATGTTTTATTTTTTTCCAAAACTTAATGTTTGTTATTTAATTTTTGAAGGTATATATGAATAATTTTGGTAATTATAATTTATTTCAAAATGTGGATGAATCATCTTCATTTATGAAATTATTATTGAGGACTAGGTTTGTATTACTTAAATTATTAAATTTCAATTATTTTTTTTTATTATTATGTATGTATACAATAAAAATTGTAGGCATCTAATCGAATGACTTCACACATTTTGAAGAAAACGACGTGGTTGAAGTTGATTCAGATGTCCAGGAATCTGAAACAGAACATCCACCTCTGCATACTAATGATAGAATGGGGGATGAATCTTTGCCCCATGTAGTTGTCGATGCTTCTAGACTAGCTCGACTATTGAGTGGGGTTTCGGCTGATTTGCTTGCTGATACTTACTTTACTTAATATCCTGTTAGAGCTGATGATTTTGTATATGCGAGGTCTCAACGTGTTTACTCATCCTACAACATGGTGAATCCTAATTTGAAGGTCGGGATGGGTTTCAAAGATAAAGGCGAAGTTCAGTTTGTTGTATGTCATTTCCACATCGTGAGTCGATTTCAGTTTAAGGTGGTGGATAGTTCATCCAAAATTTGGATGTTGGAGTGTTTTTTAAAGAATCAGACAAATTGTCTTTTTCATCTTCGAGCAAAATGTGATGCGAAAGAGTAGCAGACGCATGGGACCCCCTAGGCTTCGTTGTCCCATAGCTCATTCACATAAGCTTCGGTACAGAAAAGCCAATGTAGCTGACCCCCAACTCAGTTGGCTGATCTCTTTATCATCAGCTAAAATATCAAGCAACATTATCTTTGCTTTGTTGCCATGTGTACTGGGAAACAAAACACCACAAACTAATAGCGCCATAATGGCACGAGCACACTTCCAATTGACAATCATTAAATGTTCACTACTAAGAAGAGAATTGTATATGTATGTTGAAACTTTGTTTACCGTAGAACTTCATCCGGCATGGAGTCCATAGTCACTGATTGACATGCTGTGATGACGTACTTTCCTAATGGATTTAGAAGAAAGGAACGACCCTTTATATTAGTCGGCTTCCATCCAAACCGAGAACTAATAAAATCTATCCACTCGGGTTCACTCCTAACTTTTCTAGGGGTCACTATCGTTGTTCCATTAATAGGAATACCCCAGATACCTCTTGTAATGTCACTGTGGCCAGCAAATAAACAACACAAATTATTTAGTTTACAAACCATAAGTAAAAATTATTATGAAAACTTACTTCTCTGGAAGTAAAAAAAAATGTATGCATCTCGGGACGCCAATGTTCTATCAAAGTAGTAAGAAGGTGCAGATCTAATTTCAATCTACATATCTTCAACACTCCATAAAACTCTCATTTATCAAGGACTCGAGTTACGTTGGATGTAATTTCTAAGTCTCTTAATATGCTATCCCAATGTTTGAAATCAATGTGACCAACACTATTGTCACCTCGGAGAATCCTATGACTGATATGTCTATCTTGAAGAGTGAATACACTCGTATCTAGGGATTGTTGTGTTCGATAAGTCATTATAATAACCTACAATTAAAAACAATTAATTATATTAAAAGAAATAAACATTAATTCATTAATTGATATAAACGAAACAATTACAAATCATTTCATTTTGTATATAATATAAATATATTATTCTATTGTGCATTCAGTAAAGGAATTTGTACAAATTTGCATTTATTCTGTTCTGCCACCAAGAGATTAGAGGCAACTCTGATCTATTTATTTACTTTTAAGCCTTCACAACTCTAACAAAATATATTTACTGTAAGTCTCGTATTTGAATTGTGCATTTTTTTATTAGTATGCTTAATTTTGATTCTAGAGAAAAAAATTCGTTATGTATATATAAATAATGTTAGACTTTGACCCTAATAATGCTATTATATGTTGAATTTGTCTTACATTTACAATTTACTCAATAATCGAATAATATTTCAAATCGTTTCGATTACTAATATGATGAATTGTATAAAATTTCCTACAAATTAATTAAAAAATAATTTTTTCGATTTTCTATAAATTGCACGAATACGAGCGAATCATGCAACCTAGAGAAATTGACAATATAAATAAATTGAAGATCTTAATCACAATCAAATATTTAAAAATCATTATACGATAAAATACGATACATTACAATACTAAGAATTTACCTTCTCTTTTTGTAAAATCTGCCGACAGAAAACAAACACTCAGGTTGTGTTACAAAACTTTCTGGCGACTAGGGGCGGCAACGACAATGTAGGCACCGGGGATGAGGGCTGAGAAATTGGGGCTGCGAAATGGGGGGAGAATTTTTAAAATACACACCATTCAAGTTCCACATTACCAAATTAAGCATCCTTTTAAAATCATTACACAATTAATCATCTTTCATTATTTTATTGATATATCTATTAATTGTTTATATTTTAAATATATTATACAAAAATAAAAAGTTTAAGGAGTTAATTGCAATTTTTCAAAATATTAAAAAAGTAAACTTATTTTGTAACACAAATATAGGAATTGATTCGATTGAAACCACCCGATTACGTGATCTTGAGTCAGATTAATTGAGTTCAGGTTTTGTATGTGTTAAATTAAAATGAATATTTGGCTGTTGGTTTAGCTTTTCAAAATCACGGTAAGTTGTGCTGATCGTACCGTGAGTTGAGATGATCGTGATAATTATGATCGGAATTTAAAAAATTGTTTGCAAAAACTACGATGATTTTAATAAAATGTATATTTTAACATTTATATTAATATATTTATTATATGAATATAATCCAAATAAAAAACAATAGAATTCTGAAATTTTCAATAAAAAATAAACAATCTATAACAATTTTAAATTCTATATATTTCTAATAAAAATATATCATATTTTAATTTCTCGATCTAATACAAACATGAACACAATTAACCGAATTCATATCTACGTAATCAGATTGGGTCTTGGTAGCTACAAAATAAGTATTTTTTAATATTTTGAAAAATTGCAATTAACTCCTTAGACTTTTTATTTTTGTATAATGGGTTTAAAATATAAACAACTAATAAATATATCAATAAAATAATGAAATATCCTTAATTGTGTAATGATTTTAAAAAGATGCATAGTTTGGTAATTTGGATCTTGAATGGTATGTATTTTAGAAATTCTCCCGCGAAATGGGGGCTGGGATTTTCGGCAGAGAAATGAGAAGAAATTAGGAATTTATTTTGGGAATCTCCATTCAAGATACCATATCAGAATCTGCCTATAAATTGCGGTTGTTTTGGTCCGGAGGTGTAGGCACCACCAAGGGATTGTGACTGGTGGTTGGGTGGGAGCTGGAAATGGGGGCTCGGGCTGGGGATGGGAAAAATGGTGGCGGGACAAAAGCCTGAGAAAAAAGGCGGATGAAAGAATGAAAAAAAGGAATCGGGTTAAGTAATGTTGAAATCATGGAATATTTTGCAAATCTCAAATCGAGATTGTCTATCTCAATTGACTCCAAAAATACCGTTCGAGATACCCGATCTCGATCGGTACTAAAAATCAACATCCGAATATCATCGGTAATAAACATTGTCTGTAGCTAACACAATTTTTCACAGTATATATATCTCCAATAATAATTATTCTCTCACATCACCATAATATTTTTTTTAACTTCTCAAACCTATAAGTGATCTAGATAATTTTTTTTATTTCTTTTTATATACATCATATTCTATGTCTAAATCTAAGTTTATATTTTATCTCATGAATTTTATTTATTTATTATTTAATTTTCCATTAAATATTATATTTAATTTAATATTTTTAATTATTTCGTTTGAGTTCCTTTTGTATTATTTCATATTCCATAATATTATTTTTTTTCAGAATATCAAATCAGGAATTAGTTATGAATTTAAAACTAAATTAATCTAATATACATAATTTTTAACATTTTATATTTTTATTTATGATATGACAAATAATATATAATATTTAATTGATTATATAATATAATTAAATAAACATAAATTATATAATCAAATATAAATAATAAATCAAAACATTAAAAAAAAACAATTTCCGCATCCGTCCACCTTATTTCCATGGCATCACATCGGCACCTATATAACTATGTACGCAGATATTGTGGAAAATACATCGGACAAAACAGTATTTCCATAAGACTATACACTTTGGGTGAGAAAATGTTAGAATATTTTGTGTTTATTTAATTAAAAAGATTATATTTTTGTGACCTCTTGTTTGAAACTTTGCACTTAGAGTGTTATGCATCCATTCCGATGAATAAGAGAACATTTTTAGTATATTTGGAGGGAACTTTTTGTATGGAAAATATCATTTAAAATAACTTAATTATTGTTCTTAGAAAATTGTAATGTTACTAATGTTAAATTAATTTGATATAATTATTAAAGTAATATTTACAGTAATCTAAAATATTTGAAACTATACAAATTTAAGTAAATGAATATTCTTTAAGTATTGAGTATTATAAACATTTAAATTCATTTGATCTTATAAAGGTAATCAACAAAACCTTTTGATTTCTATTTAAAAGGGTGAAACTGTGTTTTACTTAAGAAAAACTTATCCATTTTTTGACTTGTTACTCGAGTGGATAGGATACACATTTTTTCCTCAACTCATTCTATGACTCTTTAATCCATTCATATGATTTCATTTTCACTATTTACTTATAGTGTTTCATTAAGTGTCCTATATAATGAGATTTCATGTTTTTTGTTCTATGTATTTTATGAATACTGAATGGTCATGATATATTTATATAGACACTCTATACATTTGAGTGAGAAAATGTTAAAATATTATATTTTTCTGAACTTCTAATCTCATGCATACATTTGGAATTTTTTCATGCTTCTATGATAATAGTTATTTATTAAATAACAAGTACTTTAAAAAATATATACTAATAACATTGATAAATTTTAATTTATCATAATAGTAGTAATTTTGTCTTTTAGTATTTGTTTCCATCTACAAATTTCATTAATTTAATAAATAAATCTGAATTATTTTAAATAATTAAATTGTTAATGACATTAGTAACCTTAACATTTGATTAACAGAATAAATAATTTTATTATTTTAAGAATGTAATAAAATTATGTAATTATTATGGTCACTTTTTAGGTGGTACCAATAGTCGTCCGGTTCGTTAAGAAAAGAACTCGGTTTAAATTTATTTGTGGTGAGGAAACAATTAAGTAATGCAAATAAGGAAAAAGACAAGACAATTTAGAGTGGAAAAGCTCGGGAAATGAGGAAAAAACCACTTGACTAAGAGCAGGAAAAACTCTTAGTCGATTCACTAATCAAACAGTAGTTCATTATAAGAGATAGCAGAGGTTTATGAAGATGACGAGGTGCAAGAAAGCGATAAGATTCCGGTAGGGTAACAACATGTTCTTACGCGTCCAAAAGGTCCTACTCATTCAGTCGTCAAGCCCGGTATTTATGAGTTGAGGGCGTGTGTAATCCACACCCTATTACACACGCCCTGTAACAGCCTCTCACAAGTTTGTTGAAGGTTGTTGTCGCACGATGTAAAACGTGGCCACGACCGAAGCGTGGCATGTATGATCCGGCCCGAAGTGTGGTAAACGTGTGGAGGCCCGAAACGTGGGACGTGTTGGCTGTAACCGTTTGGACCGAATCATGATGTCACTTGTCAAACGCCCTTTTATTTCGCAAAGTCCAGCTTCGGTCCCATTGCAGAACATAGGACCAGTTATCTCAAATATGCTAAGCTGAGGACTTTGGGTCACGCGAGTTCACTTTTTGTTTCCTAGGAAGGCCCAATCGTAATTGAGCCTTACCTATTGTATGGTACCTGGTCCTAGGATTCTCATCACTAGCCCATCGGGCTTGGTTGCCATGCAGAGATGACGCAAGGCTGATCCCGCAATGTTGTATTCGTTCGGGAGAATATAGGACCGAGCCCGCTCGCAATGAGCATCCAAAGGACTGATCCTTCACTAAGCCAATTTGAGATGTGGATTTTGAATTCAAAATATCGTAACGTTCATTTTTGTGTCCTTATATTTAAATATCAATATCCTGACATGCGTCTTTCCGTATTATGTTACTCAATAGGCGTGATGAGTGCGTACAAACTACAACAGCCTATGGTAATCCTACGTGGCATCTTTTAATTGGTCGGGAAATTACTATTTAAATCGGGGTTTCGAGTACTGTTCATCCCCATCGTCATTTCGCGAAGAAAAATCGCCCAAACCAAGCTCTTTGCGTCTTCGTTCTTGCCTACGTTTAAACTCTTTCATATCGATTTTCACTAAGGTAATAGCCATTGCTCCTCGTAAAATGAGATACCCAACTATGTCCGAGTTGGATATCGAAGAGTTTAGGTCTAGGTTTTCGATTTCTGCTCATTACTCCATCTGGAAGGGGTGGGAAGATATTCTATGCTTCCTTCCAGCGGAAATGAACGTTCCGGCAAGCGCTATTCCAGTCAGTTATGCTTCCCTGAAGTGCGGGTTACGTTTTACGTTACACCCGTTCATAGTGGTCGTACTCAAGGAAATCCATTGCCCGACCTTTGCATTATTTCTAGGTGCTATGTGTATATAGTGGCGTTTATCTTTCATTGCCACAAACAGAAAATGGCCCCGACCTTAGAACACTTTTTAAATTTGCTCTTGGTCGGATCCCGAAGGGGTAATGGTCTATTAGGATGTCGTAGGTTTGTATTATATATCGATGCGTACCAAAGAGTGCGCTATAGTTGATAAGGAAGAATCTCTTTATGCGTGGGAGTCCTGTTATGTGTGGATAACGGTCCCTATGGAGGACATGTTAAAGGTGTGGTCTCTTATAACCCACCCACGCATAGGTCAGTTGGACCGAACCAGGTTCAACCCTTCCCGTCCGAATATCGCGAACACACTTGCGATGTTTCCTACCCCCGAAGCACGTCTTAAACGGGTAGAGGTTCTTCGGGATGAGAGACTGATAGAAATAGGGGTCACGGGTAGGACCGGAGTCCCAGCCCCGAAGGGGATGTTTTCTTGTTCAGATCTATCCGAAGGATCGGGTATGAAGTTAAATATTATTTTGCCACTCCCTGATCCTTATATATTTATCTCGCAGATTCAACCGAAACGATGCCGAGCTCAAGATTCAAGCGTTTGGCTGCCGCTTCGGCCCGCCATTCTGGAGGACGGCAAGGAGCAACAAGTAGTGCGGAGCCATCTGAATCAGCGACAGGGGGTACGCTGATTCCATCGGGGTCGTCCACTGGAGGGAACCCCCCGATCCAGGCCACCAGCGCATGCACATTAACCCTGCGTTGCTCAGGGCAGCCCTCAACGGGCGAAGGACCCGTACTACGGGTTTTTGAAGTGGTAGAGGAGGTGATAACGGCTAGGATCCGCTCTTTGAGCTTATCTAGTCTTTACCAGATCAGAAATTGTTCCCCTTTCAACGCTAACACAATTAATTTGATGTTGCAGGGAGCCGTTCCTGTGGAGAAAGTTCTCCCCGGCCCCAACCTTATGGCGAACGTCTCCCTGCCGCCGGTCCTCTTGGGTAAAGGGAAGAGAGCGACCGAAGCAATAACCCCGAGGGTTTTTAAAAGACTGAAGAAAGGAGGGGATGCTTCGGTCCCTACCAATGGGGATTTTTTGAAGGACCCTGCCTCGGGCCCTAAGACCAACTCCTATTGGGGGATTGCTTTGGGCCTGCTGGACAGGTTTAAAAAAGGGAAGAAGTTGGCCTCCTGGAGGAGTGACTTCATTGAAGACTTACGTCTCTACGGGGAGCAGAACCCAGACAATGTTATACCAGACATGTCTGGGCAAGAAATAATCGAAGGTTTCTTCGACCTGCAACTAAGGTAAGTTCCCTTGATATTAAGTCCTGAATGTTTATGTTATGACCTTAATATCTTAAGCAGATGCTTAGGAAAGGCTTCACAACCGCGATCACCGTGGAAAAGAACGAGGGTGACCAGGTTGTGTCCCAAAAGTCCAAGATTAACTTGACCTTGCAAAAAGACAAGTTGACATCAAACATGACGAACTGGTCGCGGCCCAAGAGGACTGAGATCGATTGGATAGTGAACTGTTAAGAGTTGGGACGGAAATCTAACTCTTAACAGATCCCGTCTCCGAGCTGAACAAGAAAGGAAAAGCAGCTCAGGAAGAAATGGAGGCCAAACTACGGGCCAAAGATGATGAAATCAACCAAGTCCAAGCTCGGGCCCAGGAGAAGAAGAATAAACTCAACGAGCTTCTGCTTCGGGCCCAGGAGGAAAAGGAGAGCTTGAAGGAGGAGTTGGCTCGAACCCGCACTTCGACTGAAAGTTTGGTCCGAGAAGCGGTCCTGGGATTCGCTCGGTCCCCTCTGTTATTCGCTTTGGCGGATAACATACATGGGATGTATATTGCTAAGTACCTGGATAACATGCGGGATCAGGTTACGAAGCAATTCGGGCTTTCCCATGAGGACGAGAGGTGGAAGATGATTGAACCTCTCGAGAATGATGAGAATTTTCAAGTGATCCCATCTTTGGAGGAGTCCGTTCTGGAGGAAGATCCATTCTTCTACCTCTTTGAAGAAATGGAAAGATCGGTCAACCAGAAGGTGGCCGATCAAGAGGAAGAGCTGAAGAAGCTCGCGGCCAGGACCGAACCGAAGGGGTAAGGAATGGAGGATAAGGAAGATGGACACTATAGTTAGGTCTTAATTGTATTTTTTTCTATGTTTCGTTCTTTATTCATAATAAATGTTTCTTTTCCTCTCCATTCCTTCTTTTTAAAATCTGAATAATGTTGTTATAACTGATCTTTTAAAATAAACAAGTGTGTTCAACACTTAAGTGTAAGATCGGTGATGGCTATAGAGTACAAACTCATCGGTCCCCGATCTTACACTTGGTTTGATTTTACTGAGTTTTAACTGGATTAATCGTCCTACATTGTGTGTGGATCACTCTTACTCCGTCATTGGGATCACAGTTGAATTGGAAAGGCGCGGCCCGGGTTCATTATGAGTCCCGTAGCAGCTTCGGCCAAACCATGATTCTATTGAAGTCCCATAGGTTGTATTGTCTGAGCTCTGGTTCTGCATATATCCCACATTAGGTCCAAACTTGTATTTTGATAGTTGACTCTCACTCCTTCTTTTGTAGCAAATTTTATAAGTACAAAGGCTGTTTCTGAAGAATGAAAGTCGTTGAAGGGGATGCCTAGTTCGTAGTGAGTTCTGGGAGAATCGCAATTCATCCTTGGAACTGGGCAATCGCAGAAGCATCTAACTCGTTAGAGCGGTCACTGCAACTTGGGAGCCTTGCGGATAAGTTGTTTCGGTCACCAATCCAGACTCGTCCTAAACCATCCGACTTCCTGGTTGGTCCATCATTTAATTAGAAACAGTTTGTATTATATTTATTTGTTCTCTGCTTACGTTTGGAGGAATGTGTATTTATTGAGTCAGAACTATTAATCAAATATTTACTAGAAATACCGCCTTAGATTCATGACGTTCCAAGTTCTCGGGATCTCATCACCATCCAATATTTCTAGCTTATATGCACCAGATTCCAGTTTCTTCAGTACCCGATATGGTCCTTCCCAATTTCGGTCCAGCTTTCCGACGTTCCTCTGCACCTTTATGTTTCTAAGGATGAGGTCGCCTTCCGAGAATTCCCTTGGGAGGACTCGTTTGTTATGGGCCCGTTCCATTGTTCGCTGATAGGAACACATCCGTGCGTAAATCGCATCTCTCTTTTCCTCGATCATCTCGAGATCCAACAATCTCCTTTCGCCCTTCATATGCTCGTTGTATTGAGATATTCGGGGCGATCGGATGGCTACCTCCACCGGGCTAACTACTTCGGACCCATATACTAATGAGAATGGTGATTCATGGGTCGTTGAGCGGGGTGTAGTTCGATATGCCCATAAGACCTCATAGATATGTTCGGGTCATTTTCCTCCAAAATCTTCTAACTTGATCTTCAATCCTTTCAGGATAACCTTGTTAGATACTTCCGTAAGTCCATTAGTTTGTGGATAGGCCACTGACGAGAAATGCTGGGTGATGCCGAACTTAATACAGAAATCCCGAACATTTTTCCCGCAAAACTGGGTCCCATTATATGATATAAGCGCTCGGGGTACCCCGAAGCGGCTCACAATATTTCTCCATAAAAAATGATTTACGACCTTTTCGGAGATAACGGTACTGCCTCTGGTTCAATCCACTTCGAGTAATATTCAACTCCCACAATACATAATTTCCTATGTCCTATTGATCGAGGGAAAGGTCCAAGGATATCAATTCCCCATCTGTCAAATGGACAAGGCAACGGGGTCACCGATAAGGGAGCCCCAGACAGTTGTGGGACCGGAGCATGATATTGACATATAGCACAACGTTTGGTATACTTCTTGGCATTTCCAAGCAATGTCTTCCAAAAGTATTCGGCTCTGATGACGCGATGATATAAAGATCGAGCCCCTGAGTGAATACTGCATATCCCTTCATGAACATAAATCATGACATCTTCAGCCTCAATAAGGGATAGGCAACGTAACAACGGGCGCTCAAAACTCTTTTTAAACAATCACCCGTCACTTAGAATATATCTCTTAGCCTGGACTTCTATTTTTCTACCATCTGACTTGTCCTCAGGGAGATAGCAATTTGATTGATATTTAATAAATGAGTCCATCCAATTGGGTTCCTCAGGAGATTCAGTGGCGCTAATATTCAGGCCCTGGAGTTCATGGCATAAAATCCCAATTTCTTCAACTAAATGCTCAGTCACTGATATCTCGACCGAAGGTCGGTCCTGGATATAGACCAAAATAGTTCCCGGTCCCATGTCAGGTATGCCCGCGGCCAACCTGGCAAGTGTGTCAGCACCCTTATTTTGCTCCCGTGGCACATGGTCAAGAGAAAATTCACTGAATTTTTTGGATAATTCCAAGACTGTGGCGCAATATAATTTCATCATTGGATCATGAGTTTCAAATCTCCATGTGAATTGTTCCACCACTAACTTTTAATCTGAAAACATTCGCACTCTGCTAAATCCCATCTTTCGGGCCAAGGTCATTCCCGATAATACAGCTTCATATTCCACCACGTTAATTGTTCAATCAAAGGAAAATTTAACTGCGGAATGAATAAGATCACTTTGTAGCGTTGTGAGGGTAATGCCCGCCCCTATTCCTCCGAAGGTCGATCCGTCTACATGGACGGTCCATCGATCATCCTCTTGGTTTAGAAATATGGCTGATCGGGTCATTTTAACAACAAAATTAGCGAGAACCTGAGCCTTGATCGCCCTTCGGAGCAAGAACTCCGAATACATAGAGCTGAGTTTAATCGTCCATTTCGCTAATCTCTCATTTAGATCTGGTTGCTTAAGAACCACTTTCAGATCCTAGTCAATATAGATGATGAGATCCTCGGAACCCGGTACCCCGAACATGATCAGGGCCAAGCTTAGTCAGACCAGCCCAAGTAACTTAAGAAGAATTTGGAGGCCCAGATCCAGTTCACGTGAATGGACTGCCCAGCCAGGCCAGTCGGGCTTTACCGCCCGTTCATATCGATCGGTTCCGATAGATAGGGCCCAACTTTCTCCCCCTCACCAGGACCGATCGGTCCACATCTCACAGGCCATGCTTTGGGCCATCCACATTCCTCAACTTGCGACGACAACCTCCGACAATTCTGTCAAGAGGCATGGTCCGGCAGAGTCATATGAGCCTCCTTTAGTCTGGAGATAGCCGGCTAGTAGCGCCGAAAGGCCTAGCGCCGTGCAGCCCTATGAAGTCATGCCCGACGACTGTCCCGCCTGACACGAGCCAACCTAGCCGCAGAGGACAAGCACAAAACGACACCTTACTGTTCACGCAGCACAGTAGGCATATAAAAAAGACACTTGGGATGCGAAGAAAATGATCTTCTTCCGATTCTCCTTACGAGTTTTCTTACTTAGCCATCTATCGATTTATCTTCGATAACTTTTCTTCCTCTTTGTTGTCTAAAGAACAAACATGGTATTTATGATTAGCGCCTTGTTTATTGAATCGACTAAGGGCATTTCCAGCTCTTAGTCAAGTGGTTTTTTCCTCAGATTTGAGGTTTTCCACTCTAAAATTGCATTGTCTTCTTTATACTCGATTTATAATCATCCTCCACACATTAAATAAATTACAACCGAGTTCGTCTTGCAACGAGCCGAAAGACTGGTGACACCCCCAGGTTTTTGAACCACAAAAGTAGGCATAAACCATTCGGCATTCAAAATAATGCTTCAGCTTAGATACATCCTTCTTTAAAGCCAACATGAACTTTTTCAATGTAGTATATCTAGTTTCGGCAGACACCAAAGAATGACTCACATAATAAACAGGTCTGTGAACATCATCTCGGATGGTTACTAGAGCTGCACTGACTGCAACTTCTGATAATGCTAGATATAGGCCCAAAGGTTCATCACAAGTTGGGCTCACCATCACTGGGGGAGTGCTTAAATTAGTCTTCAGATCTGAGAAGGTTCGATCGCACTCTTCGGTCCAGTCTAGATGACTTGCTTTTCTTAGCACTCTGAAAAAGGGCAGAGCCCGATCTGTGGATCTAGAAATAAATCTGCTTAGCGCAGCAAGTCGGCCAATAAGCCACTGAAATTCTCTCTTGTTTATTGCAAGTTGTATATCAATAATAGTATGCACTTTCTAGGGTTAACCTTTATGCCTTTTTCTGAAACATAGTATCCTAAAAAATTTCCACTTCGGATCCCGAAGCAGCATTTGTTTGGATTTAGTTTGAACTTATATTTGTATCATACTTCGAAACAACGAGACAAATAAAAAATATGGTCTTCATCATTCATAGACTTGACAATCATATCATCAACATACACTTCCATCATATGGCCTATCAGATCTCTAAAGATTTTGTTGACCAACTTTCGGTATGTTGCTCCAGCGTTTTTCTAGCCGAATGGCATAACCACATAGCAATAAATGCCATCTTCGGTCATGAATGATGACTTTTTCTGATCTTCCTCAGCAAGGAAGATTTGATGTTACCCGGAGTAAGCGTCCATGGTACTCATCATTGTGCTGCTAGATACAACATCCACCAATCGTTCAATATGTGGCAGTGGGAACTGGTCCGACTCGCAGCTCTTATTGACATCGGTGAAGTCATTACACATCCTCCATTTCCCATCTGCCTTGGAGACCACTACTGGGTTCGCAACCCATTCAGTATAGTGGATTTCTCTGATAAACCCCGACCGTAGCAGTTTGTTCACTTCAGCTCATATAATTTCGATTTTTTCGGGAGTATAACGTCTCCTCTTCTGCCTAACAGGGTTTACACTAGACTCTGTGTTGATCTGATGCTCACTATCGGATAGGTCAATCCCTGGAACATCATCCTGGGTCCAGGCAAATATATCCACATGCTTCTCAGCAAGTGGATCAGCTCTTCTTCAAAAGCAGGGGATAGATGTGCCCCTATGCGAGTAGTTTTGGTTGAGTCATTCTCAACCAGATTAATAAGTTTGAACCCAATGGGTTCCATGGCTTGCCTCGGGTGCGGCGGCTCTTCAATCAAATCCACCCGGGCCCTCATAACAGGTGCCAAAGTACGCCATGAGCTCATGTAGCGCTGTCTTACTACTTTCTGATCCCCCTTTACAGAAATGACTCCGTGAGCGGAGGAGAATTTGAGTATCATATGATAAGTAGAAGGATCCACCTCGAATTTAATGAGGTCGGTCCGTCCAATAATGGCGCTGTAAACCAACTCGACTTCAACGATGATGAATTCCAATATCTCCGATCGGTCCCTGGATGGGTCTCCTAGGGTGACTGGGAATAAAATTTTCCCGAATGGAATGACACTCCTCTGGTTGAATGCCCAGAGTGTTATTTTAGCGATCAGAAGATCGTGAGCAGCAGCTCCCAGCATTTCAGCCACTTCGCGCTTCATCATATTTCACGAAGCCCCGGTGTCCACCAAGATCCTGTGGACCCGACGATTACCAATGATTCTAGTGATGGTGAGGGGATCATCACATAGATCGATAATCCCTTCCCGGTCAGCCATAGTGAAAGTGATATTATTCCCGAAGGAAGGGGAGCGCTCGGCGGGATCATTCTTAACCAGCGCCACAGATTCGGAGCTCTCAGTGGAGTCTTTGCGCGTTGTTCTCTTTCGGTCCTGGATCGATTCGTTGATTCTCAATCCTCCGGAGACAACATAAATATCTACGGCTACTTCTTTGGGTGCCGCCTGGTTTTGAGGAGGTTGGGCACCCGTTTCGGTAGGTGGAGGAGTAGGATGCTCCTGTTTTCCACCTTTGTTTTGCGGGGCTATGCCGTCACGGCCCCGCTATCTTCTTCTTCGTCCCTGGCCTCTATTTTGCTCTGGCAGAGGAGACCTTCGGTCCTCCGTCCGATCATTATAATTTCGGGGTTGTCCCCGATTATCCCTTCCAAGTGGCCTGTGACGATCGTCACCCTGATGGCCACTTCGGGGAGATTCATCTCGTTTGCCTTTCTGATCATTCCGATATGACATTTCTTTATTCATTGCCGCTACTGTCTATTTCAACAGCGGGCACTTCAACGTCGGGTGATCGCGATTGTGATATAGCTCGCAATACACCCGATTGTCCTCCTGCTTCGGGGGGACGTTTTTCTCAGTTACAGCAGCTACATCTCGCTACTGCTTCTTAGGGTAAGAAACCCTATGATCACCTGCGGGTTCAGAATTCCCGCTAGGCTCCCAATAGCTCAATCCCAGCGTTTCATCCACCTTGATATACTTATTGATTTTCTGAAAGAGTTTTCCTAAGGTGAATGGTGGGCTCTTCACTAAACTGGCCGAAAGGCCGCACGGTCGCAAGACATGCTGTAAAATATCAATCTTGTCTCGGAGCTCCAGCTTGATGCCCCGAGCGGTCCTATTGAATTTTTCCATGAAGGACCGAAGACTCATTTTTGCCGGGATATATTTCAGCAGATATAGCTCCTGCCTGCTTCGAGGCGGTCATACATTTGGAGCAAACTGCTCAGAGAAAGCCAAAATAAATCCGCCATACGACTGTATGGATCGGGCCGGCAAATTTTTTAACCAGGTTCGGGCATCGCCTTGTAATCCTGCCGCGAAAATGCGGCACTTCAGTGAATCTGAGGTCCGAACTATTCCCATGCCTAACTCAAAATTAGCAACGTGATCGATTGGATCTCCATCGCCTCAAAACGTCGGCAACCCCTCGGGGTTGCGATAGTGTCGATCTGGGACTACCGCCAAATCTCTTCAAAAAAAGGAAGCATCAAATCTCCCAAAGCGGCGGATACGCCTTCAGATTGCTGGGATGACGTCTGGACCGCATGTAGATTATGCCACCAGTTGTCATCCTTATTCCGCCTGATCGGGGCCTCCATGGCCTTGTTGAATAAACCAGGGTTGTGCCCCAGATCGGGCCCGCAATCCCTTAGCGCTTGCATACTCTCCAATTCCCTGGTGAGCTCGTCAATACGTCATTGCATCTGCTCATGATCATTCCCAGGAGCGGGAGTCGGAGCTCTAGCTGGGGGAGGAGGGGTAGACCGATATCTCAACCTTCTCATTGTTACGCCGCGCCTGATAATTTCCTCATCATCGGAGCTATGCGCGTCAGGGTAGCTCTAGTACCCTCTACTTCTCGGAACATGGCTTGAAATAGCCGATGGTTCTGTTCCACTTCTCTCCGACGTAATCTCCAGTACCACCTTCCTGACAACAGTCTCCAGATCCTGTAGAGAGATTGTTGGGGCTGGGAGACAGTTGGGAATCACGTCACTGTCGTTCGTCGAAGTTCCAGTTGCCATGCATTTGATTATCTTATCCCTGGTAGAAATCTCAAATGGGATTAGAGAATCATCCTCACGGATGGCGCCAAACTGTTGTGGTACCTTTTAAGGAGGTGTCAACAGTCGTCCGGTTCGTTAAGAAACGAACTCGGTTTTAATTTGTTTGTGGTGAGGAAACGATTAAGTAATGCAAATAAGGAAAAAAACAAGGCATTTAAGAGTGGAAAACCTCGGGTAGTTCATTAGTCGATTCACTAATCAAAAGCTCTTAGTCGATTCACTAATCAAACAGTAGTTCATTACAAGAGATAGTAGAAGTTTATGAAGATGACGAGGTACAAGAAAGTGATAAGATTCCGGCAGGGTAACATCATGTTCTTACGTGTCCAAAAGGTCCTACTCATTCCGTCGTCAAGCCCGGTATTTATAGAGCTGAGGGCGTGTGTAATCCACACCCTATAACTGCATCTGACAAGTTTGTTGAAGGTTGTTGGCGCACGATGTAAAAAGTAGTCGGGACCGAAGCGTGGCCTGTGTGATCCGGCCCGAAGTGTGGTAAACTTGTAGAGGCCCGAAGCGTGGGACGCATGGGCTGTAACCGTTTGGAGCGAATCATGAGGTCACTTGTCAAACGCCGTTTTATTTCGCAAAGTCCAGCTTCGGTCCCATTGCGTAACATCGGGCCAGTTATCTCAAATTTGCTAAGCTAAGGACTCTGGGCCGTGCGAGTTTGCGTTTTGTTTCCTGGGTCGGTCCAATCGTAATTGAGCCTTACTAATTGCAGGGTACCTGGTCCTAGGATTCTCATCGGTAACCTTTTTCATTCTATAAGAATGTAATGTACAAAAATATTTTGTATTTTATTTTTTTATTAAAAATTATATTCATTTAAAATGCAAGGTAAATTCAATAAATATATTTACTAGAATTACTATTAATAATTGTAAGTTTATTCTCCAATCCACTTAATTTGACGGATGAAGTTGTCGACTAAGAGGTATTGATGTTGATTGTGTTATTTTGTAAATACTTGTTGATCTATGACATTATGATCACCTAGAGACTACATTAGTTGATTTATATTCTTTTTCGCATATAATATACTAACACATATAAATAATTTTATTAGAGTAATCATATAAATAATCATATGAGCAATCCCGGGCATAATATTAAAAATATTAATATAATAAAATGTATGACATATCCATAGAGTAATTAAAATATTTATATCGATCACAATTTATAAATTAAAATTATTGAGTAATATTTATTAAAGTAATGAATTTGACATAAATACAAATACTAACAAACAAAATCATTGTTATTATGATAAATTTAAAATTGTCAGTGATATAAAAGTAATTTAAAATTGTACAGGTGCTACATTAAAATTTTTCCCCTTTCATTTGATGTATCACATAACAATTTTAGTATATTTGGAGAGAATTTTTTGTGTGGAAAATATTCTTCGAAATAACACAATTACTTTCTTAATAAATTTGTAA
The DNA here is from genome assembly GCA_009725065.1 of Utricularia reniformis. Taxonomy (NCBI): domain Eukaryota; kingdom Viridiplantae; phylum Streptophyta; class Magnoliopsida; order Lamiales; family Lentibulariaceae; genus Utricularia; species Utricularia reniformis. The sequence goes on from RWGZ01000970.1 coordinate 1,311,931, forward strand.
GGCTATTAATGTTAAATAAATTTTATCTAATTATTAGCATAATATTTAAATTAATCCAAAATATTTGAAACTATACAAAATATAAATGAATAAATATTCTAAAAGTATTGGGTATTAAAAACATTCAAATTTCTAACTAAATCAATTAATAAAAAATTTTTATTCATATCTAAATAGTGAAACTGTTTTCTACTAAAGAAAAACTTATCTATGTTTTGACTTGTTACATAGATGGATATGATATACACTTTTTCCTTAACCTCTTTCATCTTTATCTCATACAAATACTATCATTATGTGCATCTTTATTGATTGATTGATTTCATTGTTAATCATTTACTTATAGCGTTCTTGACTATTGAGTAAAATGAGTTTTTATGTTTTTTTACTATGTTTTATAGTACTCATTGTTAATGACATATTTGTATACATAGGTATACATTGTGGGTGAGAGAATGTTAGAATTTTATATGTTTATTTAATTGAAAAGATAGACATTTTCTAACCTCTTGTCTTGAACATTGCACTTATAGTCTCATGTATTCATTCTAATATATCCCATAACATTTTTAGTATATTGGATGGAACTTTTTGTATGGAAAATATCATTTGAAATAACTCAATCATTATCTTAAGAAATTGTAATGTTATTAATGTTAAATTAATTTGATCTAATTGTTAACATAATATTTAAAGTAATCTAAATATTTGAAACTATATAAAATATAAATAAATGAATATTATAAAAGTATTGGGTATTAGAAACATTCAAATTTATTTAATATGAATCATAGTTAGCCAGAAAATAGGAAAAAAACTTAGCCAAACTCACACAAGTTCTGTGGATCCAAATCTTGATTAGTAAGTTTGCATGATGTGTTTCCTTTTGCTCTGGATCACTTACAAATCCAAACTTCTTAACGTTTTTCCCACTAAGTCATTCTTCTTCCTGGTTTCCAGCTAACTTTTCACACTTTACCTATAAAAAACTCTCATTATATTAATCCCTTCTTCCACAATCATCAACAAAATATGGAATTCTTCATTACCAGAAATCGTATTGTTTCTCCATCCCATATTTCATATATTTACATTGCTTCTTGTGTCTTCGTTGTTTTAGTCAGGTGAAGTGAAATAACCAGCTAATACAAAGCACGGTATCAATCGTCATCGTTGATTGATACTGTGTTGATTTCATTTCTATGGATGAATCATGAATATTGAGGGAATTTACGATACAGACGAGTTCAATGCTACGAAATACGAGTTCAGTGCTTATTATACAGATACTAGTCCGATCGAATTGTCGATTGCGCAGGTTAGCTCTTCGGAAAGCACTGCTTCCTTAATCTTCTTTGTTTGATCTCATTTCCTTAAGTTAATAAACAAAATCTTTTGATTGGTATCTAAAATGGCGAAACCGTTTATTACTCTAGAAAAATTATCCATTTTTTGACTTGTTACTAAGATGGATACACTTTTTCTCAACTCCCATTATATTTTTCTCTTATAAATACTATCATTATATGCCTCTTTAATCAATTGATTTGGTTTCATCATTCACCATTTACTTATGTTGTTTATTGAGTTTTCTGAAAAATGTGATTTCTTGTTTTTGGTTCATTGATTCTATGAGTACTCAATGGTCATGTCATATTTGTATACACACTAGAAATTGTGGGTGAGAGAATGTTAGAATCTTATATGTTCATTTAATTGAAAAGATGACATTTTCTTACCTCATGTTCAAAACTTTTCACTTACATTCTTGGGAATTCATTCATATTTATCCAAGAATATTTTTAGTATATATGGGAGAACTTTTTGTATGGAAAATATCCTTTGAAATAACTCATCATTCTCTTAAGAAAATTGTAATGTTACTAATGTTAAATTAATTTGATCTAAATATTAGCATACTATTACACTAATCTATAATATTTAAAAGTATACAAAATATAAATAAATGATTATTATAAACTATTGGGTATTAGAAATATTCAAATTCATTTGATTTAACTAAGTTAATCAACAAAATCTTTTGATTTCTATTTAAAATGGTGAAATTGTTTTTTAGTCAAGAAAACATATCCATTTGTTAAGTTGTTACTGAAATGGATATGATACACACTTTTTCTTCAACTAGGGTCATATTTTTCTCTTATAAATATTGTCATTCTGTGTCTGTTTAATCCAATGATTTGGTTTCATTGTTCATGTGGTGTATCTTGAGTGTTCTAAAAACGTCGAAAGAAAAATGAATAATAATGTTAAAAATTATGTTATACGTAGTTTATATAATGATAGTTCAATGCGAAATAAATGCTCATTTGATAGGAAAGCTCACATCTAATTTTCTGCTAATAATCATTTTATCAATATGGCCCAACATTCTCCCCTTTATAATTGAGAATTCCCTTTTGTTATTTTCGACTTGAAAAAGTTTGATCTCACTAACATATAAGAGGACGATGAACTCAACCTGAATTCAAAAAATATAATGAGTGAGGGATGAACAATCAAATACAATTTTATTCAAGGTAGAAATTTCTTCTTTTAAGTACATATGCATTCTTTGAATGTGAGTACTCCAAACTACGAGAATGAAGTTGGTTAGTGAACATAAATAAATAGCATAATTTGACCACATAAACAACACATTGAAGTCTCCATATATCAATCTAGCAGTCATATATACACATATAACAATTAAGTATCACACAAGCACATTATTTTGTTCATATCATATATGAGATGTCCTATGGACAAATCATCAAATCGAGAGCAGTCCTTAACACAACAAACTGAGCAAAATCAAGAAGTTTAGTAAATATATCAACAATTTGATCACAAGAATAAACAAAATTTACATGGATTGTATTGTATTATACCAAATATGTAAAATGAAATGTCTAATTTCTATATATTTTCCCATAGAATGATCAACTGGGTTTTTAACAAGATTTATTGCAGTACCACTATCACAATATAGATGTATACCATCAATTTGCACACAATAAGTAGAAAATTTAGATTTAATATACAATATTATATAACAACTAGTAGAAAGAGATACATATTTAGCTTTATTAAATGAGAGACTATAATGAACCTAGATAATAAATAATTGATTTTATTTTCACTTTATGAACTTTAGGTCGCATTCTATGATTTATCGAATACCCTTGAATAGGTTTTCTCTATCTTCAATTACCGTTATTCTATTTGATTGTTGATCAAACACTCTAACTTGCGTCAAACCCTTGATTGATTTCCTTTAATTTTTACATAAATCTCTTATTGTTACATTTGTGAAATTAGAAATGGATATCAAATTAAATTAATCTATGTTGATTTCTACCTTAAATACTAACACATTATTAGGTTATTTATTATTTTTGTTTAATAACACAAAAACTTTTGGCATCATTAACGGTGATTGATTTACTAATTTGATTTTTTTTATGCTACAATCCTTTCGTTCTAAGAATTGAAATATCATATAGCGTGACTCTGAAAACAAGATGATACCTTCATATATTCCAAGAATGTGACATGATGAGTTACTACCACCACTAACAAGATGGTGGAGGAGCGTACTCTTATGTAGGAGATAACTTCTAATTGCAACATTCAACAAATTTGCATCAAGGTAATCTAACCAAAAAATGATGTCGAATTGAAACTTTGGTAGAGCATGATATCGATGTCATTTGTCATCCAACTTGCACTCATGAGACTCACATGAAAGGAATTTCATAAATGGTGTAATGCACAGAAGATACCTTTTATAAGAAGGAAATGATCAAATTCTCATTAGAATGTGTTATAAACCCCATCTCGTATAGCAATTGGAATTCAAGGCCAAAGACAAGAGGGTGCATGATTTAAAATTATGAAGAAAAGAATTTCATGTTCTTCAAAAGATTTTATTGTTTAACTTACCTCTTCGTTTATTTCAAGCAAATTACATAGCCATTGGATTGGAACCTTTGAGATTACTCAAGTATTTCCACATGGTGCGATCACAATTCGAAGATGTGACACATAAAAGATGTTGAAGGTGAATGGTAATCGGTTGAAGTTATATCACATATGGAATTGAAATTCAAAAGCCAAAACCATTACATAATGTTAGTTTTGTAGTCATTCTTTGATAATTAAAACCGCATCGTTTACCATTTGATGGTGATATAATCTACTAAAAGCGATATACAATAACCAATCAGTTACCGTTTAGTTGATATAGAATTCTACAAATGATTTTTGTAAAGTTTGTTTTGTAATCAATCTATTTTATGATATAATTTATGAAATTTACATTAGTGTCAAACAAAGCAAATGTTTTACCAGTATCCCTTGATATACCATTTCTAATTCCGTATATCATTACATATATTATTATTTTATAATATTTAGATTTTTTTAAGAAAACTTAATTAATTTTGTTTTTTGTACACTTATATTCATTGTAAATTTGCGTTTTTAAGGTGGTGAATATTGAAGCATTTTCGAGATTATAATTAATCTAGATGATAAAGAATTAATCATATTTTGGGTATGAATAGTAATTGCATTTACATTACTTGTTAATGACCTTTTCAAGGTTTTTCTATAAATTATTTGTCAATTTTTATTATATGTGTTGATTAATCAAAACATTCAACCTCATTTCAAAACTATTGTTTTATTTAATGTATTGAACCTTTTTATTGTTTAATGATACAACACTAATCTTTTAATGGATATTTTATATTGTTTTATAATGATACCAAAATTCTTCCAATTTGGTGTGCTTGGGTTGGGGTCCATATAATTGGCATGTTTGGAAAAACGTTTGAGAAATAGCGGTGATGTAAGATGATTGNGAACTCTTTCCCACGTAAACATGACAAAAGAGTGGATTTCTAGACAACTGGTAGGGGTGGTGTCGGCAAACCCGAAATACAAGCCGACTGATGCTCAGTGTTACATTAATGAGCAATGGGGCTTCCAAATACCTTATCCTAAGGCGTGGTCAAGTGTCAAACGTGCTATTGAAAAAGCGTATGGTTCGTGGGATTCGTCTACAATGGATCTTCCTTGTTATTTACAAGAAGTTCAAGCACAAAATCCAGGTACAATAGTCGATTGGCGACATACGTTTAACGATGACGAACGGCGACTTTTGCATTTTGCTTTCTGGTGTTTCAGTCCATGCATTGACGGTTTCCGCTATTGTCGTCCGGTAATTTCTGTTGACGGGACACACTTATACGGGAGGTACAACTACAAACTATTGATAGCTGTGACAATGGATGGAATGTGGCATATACTTCCACTATCGTTTGCAATTGTCGATGAAGAGAGTTGTGACGCTATAAGTTGGTTCTTAAGGTTAGTTCAAGAGCATGTGATACGAGGACGACAAGGGATTTGTTTGCTAACAGATAGAGGATCTGGATTCCTAGCGGCTATACAACGCCTTCGAGGGTTTCAACCCCCATTCGTATTTCATCGATTCTGCCTCCGACATGTTCGCAGTAATATGCTTCAGAAATTCAAAGGTAGAGGTCTTAAAGCGATGTGTTGGGCAGCAGGCACCGCACACTCAGTCATTGAATGTGAAAAAATGATGGAGACAATTAAAAGAGTTAACGTCGGTGCCTACAATTATTTGAATGATATTCCAAAAGAAAAATGGACACTAGCATATGACGATGGGAAAATGTAATTCTTAATCACACTACATAATTACTATTTAATTTAGAAGTGTAATTTCATGTCTAATTTGTTGTATAGATACGGGATGATGACAACAAATATCTCGGAGTGCGTTAATGCAGTCTTCAAGGATGTACGTAGTCTCCCAGTGACATGTATTGTGAAGGTACTTGAAATTAACACATGCTACATATTTTTTACCATTATTAACATTTTAATTTGAAACCATATCACATGACTTTTGAAAAATGCAAATCGTATTTCGAGATGTACGCGAATGAGGCAGCAGGTCTTTGCGCACGACGATTCACTTGGTCAGAAAAGGCGACAACAATCTTTAATAATGGGCAAAACCAAGGTGTTGGCCTATGCGCCGAGAAATACGATAGACGAAGAATGATTGCTTCTATTAAGTCACGTGACCGTAGCACAGGTGATGTAACAATTCACATTGCAGACATCTCGGCTAGAACATGTACATGTGGTTTGTAGACATCATTGCGAATCCCTTGTTCGCATGCACAAGTGGTATGTTTATTATCAGTTATTGTTCTACTTCCATTTATCAGTTTGAACTAACTTTGTGTTTGTGTAGGCATGTAACATTTTTAACAGAGATTCGAGTGAGTATGTCGATGAAATCTACAGGGTTGATATCGTGCAAAATACTTACATGTCGCAGTTTACTCCGACGCGTGACCCAGTGTATTGGGCAGAACTCCCATTTTCATTGTATGTAGACGAGTTGCGGCAACGCCGTCGTCGACGTGGGAGACACCGAACAACCCGGTTCGCGAGCCAAATGGATCGAGGCCGGAACCATCGATCCCAAGGGTCTTCTAGGAGAGCCTCAACATCTCAAAATAGACTTCTACCTCCCACAGCTACCCATGTTCCCGAAGCGAGTAACATAGGACATGGACCTGAAATTTATGCACCTGAGAACCCACGTCGATCTGTCTGGAGGAGAATGATGGGAACCTTTGTACCACATCGAAACTCGCATTCGTGACTCAATTATAGTAAAATTTTTATTTACAAGATATAAATGTGAAACATTTACTGAAAACGATGTCCAAAAATGTTTGGTGATAATTCACCCGTTTCTAGTTTCACTTCACGCAAGATTTCTACATCATTGCATGGAATTCGAGGTAGTTCCGATGCGGAGGTAGAGGCCCCTCGTGCACTAAGCCGTGATGTGGATGGTCGACCTCGTCTTCGTGTCGAAGATGATGGCTTCGATGCACCCAATTTCTTCTGTAAATCTGCAACCTCTTTTTTCAAGATCCTGAATTCGCTTTTGCATCCAGTCCATCTCTTCAGCAAGGGATCCATCATTGCTCCGTAGTTGTTCAATCTGTGCATACAAATCATCCTTACTAGCCACAACTTCTGCTAGCTGGATTCCGATGTGATCCAGCTCAATCATCTTTTGCTGGAGAATTTCTTTCGTTACCTGCTCCCGGTTCACCAACCTAGCGAGTTCAGCGTCCAAGTGATCGTAATCATCCTTGGCCTTCTTAAGGCATTCCTTAAGACCTTCGATCTCGATCCGCAAAGCAACAATCGTTGCATCTGAATTGTCTGGCCCATCCGGGAGCGAAATGATAGTATCGGTATCTCCAGGCTGCGATTGCCCAACATCCGGGTTGGCACCGGCACCTTCAAAATGTCTAGCCTCCCATCTATTGTCCCTTGGATTTGCATGCCAGAAGTGCGTAGGGGCATTATCCAGTCTTCGAGTACCTGTACACATCAATGAAACAATTAAATTTTTCATATCATTTACAACATGAACAAATATAAATATATTACCTCGCTGCATAATCGTTCGTATAATAACATCTTCAATTCGGTAGTTCTTTACCCCAATCCGTGCCTGAAGGTATAATTTCTCGGATCTCGAGAGGGCGTGCACTTCTTCAGTTTTCCCAACTCCTTGAACACGATGGAGTAGCGTCGGGAATCCCCAATTTTCCCCTGTTGGCGGCGTCACCCACACAAAATTTTCGTACCATTTTCCTAGAGTATCTCAGATCTTGCTCATGAACTTGACCTTCCCGGTGAAGTAATATATGTCTACATTATTACCGACTTTTTTGCAATTGCAAATTGCAAAAAAGGTGGACATACATGGAGCAATCTATTCTTCTTCGCAAAACTTCAAGTACCCGTGAATAATCGCAATACCTTGCGGCGCCACAGCACTAAGGAGTAACTTCACGCACTGCAACAAATCCCTAATAAACTGCAACATCGGAAAATGCAAACCACAATGAAAATGTTCAATCGCCACGCTGATCGAGTTAGGCCCTATTCGTGGCGGTGGGATGCTAGCTATGCTTTCCTCCGGTAGTGGCGCGGTAATAATGTATTCATCGGGAATACTGTATTTGGTACGTAGCTGATCTAAATACGTTGCCATTTACCTGAAAACATAATAAAATTAATTAATACAAATATTGTGATAAACTATATTTCAATTATGTAACAAAATTCTTAAACCATATTTCAATTATGAAGAACAGAATACGTTCAAAATTGTTTCGAAATTAATGACAATTTTATCAAACAATTTTCGTATTAATCAACATAAATTGAAAAAATGTGTCTAAAAAAACTGTAATTAACAAAATACAGTCCGAAGCAAAAAACTGTAATTAAAAACTGTATTTTCGTAACCAAATACTGTCTGAAGCAATCTTGAACGCCCATTACAAATGCTGTCCGAAGCCGATTTTTATACCAAAATACAGTATTTCAAACGAAAAAAAACACAGTAAATAAGAACCCGCCTGCAGCTTCTTTCAATTTCAAATCGTAATTCAAAAAAATGCACAAACGACACTTACCCAAAGGAGTAGCGGCTGTGGAAAATGTGGCGGAGGAATTAAAGGGAGAATTGCGGGAATTTTTCAGTGACGGCAGCGATGGGCGGAGAACAAGCCTGAAATTTATCGCTGGTAGTGGATTTAGACGGACGGGAATGACCTGAATTACGTAATTTGAATTAAAAGTAATTAATGTGAGACCGGTTTCAACGTTTACATGAAACCGGCCTCAATAAGTAAAGGGCAACTGAGACCGGTTTCAGGTTACCATGAAACCGATCTCAGTAAGCATAGGCAACTGAGGCCGGTTTCAGGACTCCATGAAACCGGCCTTAGTTTAATTTTATTTAAATTTCAATTAATGAAAATAATTATTATAATAATTATTTTAGTAATTCTTGAGTAAGATTGTGAATATAAAATAAGAAAATTTTAATCTGATTTGTAAAATTGAAATAAAATTGAATTTTGTAATAAATAATATGGAAAAAAATGTAATTTTTTTAATTTTGAAATGTAATTGAAAAATCGAAATTCAAATCGAAATTCAAATCATGAGTTTTTATTTTACTAGCTGAAATACGAATTTAATTTTTTTCAAAATTTGAGTGTAATCGAATTTTAAAAATACTGTTTTTTATAGTTAACATTCGAACCTGAATGCTCATTCAAATCATGAGTTTTTATTTTACGAGCTGAACCACGAATTTAATTTTTTATTTTATTAGAGTGTAATCGAATTTTAAAAATACTGTTTTTTATAGTTAATTGATTTTATAAAGTAATAAAAGTTATTGATTTTAAAAATACTGTTTTTTCAATTACTTTTAATCGAATATAAAAATAATTAAATCATTATTGTTTGGCGTTTACTTGCGATAAAAAATAAGAAATTGATGACAATGAAATCAATGATGTTGTCATCATTGAATCAGTGTCATATTTGTTAAAAATTTCGGTGTTAGTGCTTATTTTGAAAAAGCGAGAAAATCAGTGTCTTTTTTAAAATCGTTTATATCTGACAGTATCATGCCAACGAAAAACGCCTGAATAATGGGGGCCCAATAATACAATGACTTTATATTGGACCAGGAAGCAGCCCATAAGAAGTAATAATGAGTTGTCAAATTGAGTTTGAATCATGCGGTTGAATCAAGACACATTCAACGAAACTTCGGGTCGGTTCCGCTTCGAAAACGTGTCGAATCGCATCGAAATCTATGAAACTTCTAATAAGCACTTCATTTCTAAAATATTCTTGACAATTGATTTTTAAATTTGTTGGTCGATAATAGCTTTTATTAACGTATGCGATATTGAAATGTATTATTTCAATTTTTAAGTTTTAAATAATGAATATATTTTATACAATTATATTTATAAAATAATGGATTAGAAGCCGCTTCGAAAATCAGATTCTTCAAAAATTTCTGATTCAACGATTCCGCTTCGGAGTTTCAGCGAATACGCTTTGACGGATCAAAACATCATAAGTATCTTGACGTTTAAGGTTTATCGTTGTGAAATGGTAAAAGTGGCCAATTTTGTCAAATAGTTTATAAATTATAGTTTGCTAAATCAAATAATAGTCTATATATGGANTGTATTTAGTTTTAAATTTTGAATCATTAAGAATCAACTAAATAACTGTCATCATTTTAATTATAGTTATTTTAACATATTAGATATTAAGTTACTTAAAAACTTGTATATTGTAATTGTCCTAAATAAATAGTTCAATAATATTAAATTTTAATACATTATTTTTTTTATTTATCATATCAATAATTTTTTATTCTAAAATTTGAATATCTTTTCATTATTTATATTCTAATTTTTTATTGTTTATAATAATAACAATTATATCTATATTATATATTTATATTTAGACCCGTCATACATGACAAATCTACTTTTGTCGACATATTTGCATCGACGCATCAACGAATCCGCATCGGGGTACTCAGACGCGGATTGTAAAAGAGAGACCACATTGTAAAAGATTTGAAGATTCATTTATTATGGTCTATTTTCCTTCTTATAAACCAATCAATCTCACTTTCATTTTCCAATGTGAGACAAATTACACTATTTCAACACATATATCATAGATTAAATTAACATTTTTAAACCAAAATTATAATTGACCTCAAACCAAATATTTTTGTTTTGTAATTTAAATTTAAACACATGTATAAATAAATCTCTACTATTTCAAAATACATTTTACACATTCCAATGGGACTGAATACCACTGTCTGTATGAAAGTATATAATTACACCCAATAAGAATTTAGGTTTTCCGGATAATGTATACTAATATATGCATGTGCATGCAAAATCTATAATATTTATCGGTTAATGAAAACCATGAAACGGTGCTCATGTTCGAGAAACACCCAAAAATATTAGTGATTTTAATCGGATATGTATTTTTTATATAATTTGTGATAGTGTATCTTGAATTGTAATTTTTGTGCAATTCATGATTGGTTATAGAGACTCGCAATAGGCTATGGAGACTCGTGTGTTGGACAATTACACTTTTACAATTTCCTATATGTTGCATTTTTTCATATTATTTTATGTTAATTATAACCCGAATAAGAAATAAGTGATGAAAAGTAAAAATTTGGATTATTTACTTTGGCATATATTGTATATTATAATAGATATCATGTATATAAAGTAGATATTATGGTTATAGAATATCCAATTTAAGTATACAGATGTAACACTATTTTGAATTGATGATGAACATCATTGAGATAAATATCCTCTAAACCATTCAAATTACACTACAAAATCATCTTCATCAACACTATGTGATTTTTCTAAGAATTAACAATAAAATTAACATCTGTTTGTGCAAAACTATCAAGTGAAACTATCTAGAAGAGTTTGATTGCATAGTAACCAATCATTGAAAGGTTTAATCTATATACTAGATTTTTCGAACACTTGGGAATCAAGGTTTGTTGCTAGACGTCAACTTTGATCGTTAATTAAATATATAATCTAATAAGAGTTGTTGGAGATGATTAAAGAGTTTAATATATCTGATATTTTAATTAAGACTACTGTTGTTGGAAATATAATCTGTCATACACAAAAGTGATCCGATGATCGAAATAGATACCGGAATTTATGTTGTCTAACTTTATTAAATTGAAATGTTCAATTCAATAAGAAATAATTAATTCTATGATTTAAATAGAGAAAATGTTTTTCCAATTTGATCATGATTAATATTTCTTTGGATATTTTCCTCTTATTTCTAATTCATTTTAAATTTTTAATGAAATAAATTATTTGTAAAATAAACTGGTGAGATAATCAAGTATTGATCCTTGATTATAGGGAACTAATTTTAAATATTCACAAGGAATTGTTAGTTAAGGATAGAGTTTGAGTTGACTTCTTCAAGAGAACACATTTTTATTGTTAAATATAAAAAATAGAGTCAGTAATTGAGTAACAAACCCTAGTCGCTCACTTCAATCATCCGGGAGACAATTAGACTTTGAGTGATTTTGAATCTCTCATTCTACTCTTCTATCAAAGATTATTAAGGTGTAGTAAATATATGATCACGTGTGGATTTCCGTTAGAGGTCATCCTAATTTAGAGACTTGGTACCAAGATGAAATCTCTTCTTATCTAGGAGTTCATCTCGACATTTGTGACTATCTAAGTTTATCGAAGAATCAAATATATGATATTTAATTCTTGACGGATTTACTGATCCAATTTTAAGGAATAGGAAAAATTTTATAGTCCACTACACACCGTATATGATACGAACATGTATTTTGATACTTGAGTACGATCCTATTTCCTTACAGTGGTATCGGAGCGAGTTCTAGTAAATTCGTTGTAGAAATGATTTTATGATATTAAGTCAATTATAGAGGTATCCAATATTTCAGATTGTTCACTATGTCTTCCACGATTTAATTTTCAGATTAGTGTAAGGAAATAGGATTGGACTCGTGTATAAATACACATTCGGATCATTTACGGTGTATTGCAATATAATTTTTTTCATATTCCTTAAAATTGGATTGGTAAATATGTCAAAAATTAAATATCATACCTTTGATTCTCCGATAAATTTAGATGGTCGCAAAGGTCGAGATATAAGAAGAGATTTCTTCTTGCCATCAAGTCTCCAAATTATGATGACCTCTAACGAAAATCCACACGTGATATGATGTTTACAACGCCGGAAAAATCTTTGCTAGAAGATTAGAATGAGATATTCAAAATCACTCAAGATCTAATTGTCTCCCGGATCATTAAAGTGAGCGGCTAGGATTTGTTACTCAATCCATGACTCCTTTTATTTTGAAGAATAAAAAGGGGATCCCTTGTAAAAATCAATTCAAATCCTATCATTAAGTGAAGAATTTGTTGTAAAATATTTCAAATGAGTTCCTTATATTCAAGGATCACATACTTTATTTTACAAATAATTTCTTTTATAAACAATTTAAAATTAAGTGGAATATATACAACAAAATATTTATCATGATTAAATTGAAAAATATTTTTCCATTTAAATCATAGAAATAATTATTTTTTTATTGAATTGATCATTTCAATTAAATAAAGATAGACTACATAAATTCTAGTATCTCTTTCGACGATCACTTTGTGTGTGATCCATTAGGTTTTCAATAACCGTTGTCTTAATTAAAATATCAAATAAATTAAATTATTTAATCATATATAACAATTATGAAAATTCACATACAATAGTAACATAAATGCACATGGTAGCTAAATTACATTTCGTTTTTCTCTTATTTCCATTGTCAAATAACTTTATCTGTGTCTTATACCTGCTATAATGTCATCCTTAACATATAGATAAATTCTGAAGAACTTTATCTCACTTTTTCCACTTACTCCAAAACTGCAGCTTGTAGTTTGACTGTTGATATCCTTTGCTTCTTAGGCTGTTTCTTCCTATTATTTTCACCAAATAACACTTACCATACGTACATAGTTTATACACAGTCAAAACCACGTGGTAGCTCAGTAAAAATGCATCTAAAGCTTCCAATCAAATGATGTCATCACTAAGAATAAATTTAAAATTTGCTTGCTTTATTTCATAAAACAACTACTCCTACTTCTTTCTTATCTTAATTAGTGCTTAATAACTTAAATAATGTATTAAGATATCACATAAAACCTAGCCTTACACAATATCTTGTCAATATGTGAAACATACATTATTAAAAAAAATTAAAACAATAAAAGCATTATACATGCATTTAAAGTATACAAGTCATTGCACATTCAAATCTATTAAATCAATACCTAATAAAAATGAATCCAAAAGGGTGGGTTGGTTTTGCAGGGGTCCTAAGTTTTGAGTTTGTTTGGAACTCAAATTAAAACGGTGGTGATGTGCTATGTGATTTGAATATTCTGATTTTTTTATGATACACAAAACAAAAGCTTAATTGCGATGCGATAATCGTTAAAAAATTACGATTTCATCACAATTTCTAAATAAGATGTGATATCATCGTGATTTTGGAAAATAATCATTTACTTTTACTTATATTAATTATAATATAATTATATTTATTATTGTTTATATATAATGGTATATTATTAATTTCACATAAATCATGATCATAATACCACAATTTTATCAAAATATTTAAAAATTCATGATTATCATATCTCACCACACCTCACCACACCTCAATTTTAAAACCAAGTCGATTCGAGTCGGACTCTTCTCGGACACCGACTCTCATCGGACATTTGTTGAACACGAGTCCGTTTTTATATTTAAATTTATTATTATTTATATATATTAATATAATTTCGTTCATGTTTGTAAAATTTGTTATAT